>JABWHU010000006.1:40539281-40556469 GCA_014189135.1 Dicerorhinus sumatrensis harrissoni
TCCGGGGGCCCAGCACTTTCCGCTCTCAGATGTGCGGCAGTGTGGATCTTTCCGCTCTAGCTTTTCACTGTCTGGGATTCCGTTGTTGGTCTGTGGCTGTTCCTTTTGTTGTATCTTGTTGGGGGAAGAGTTCACGGGAAAGCTCACTCCGCCATGCTGCTGACGTCACTCCCCACCAAAAAAAAAACAGAACATTCTTATTTGGAGTGTTGCTGAGGAGCTTCCTTCACCCTCAGCCCTATATTTGTGCTACATTTATATCTTCATGTGTATTTGTTTCTACTCTGCCCACAGGATTCTGTATTCTCTGAGATTCGACTCTGGATAGGATTTGAATGCTGTTTCTATAAGATTTCTTTGGGGCAAACTTGTCCTACCTGTGGCCTAGGGCCAACCAAAACACTTTATTTGATTCTACAAAGGTGATTAAAACTCCTAGGGTGATTAAAACTACTTGATGTGACCATGACTGATAGAATTTGATTATATTCCAACTGTTTGAATTTACACTCTGTGGTGGACATGCCTGGTTGCTTGTGTAATATCTATTCCCTGCCTCTTCTTAGTAATCAAACCCAGTTTGGGGATTTCTTGAAATATGCCCATGTCCCTTATAGATAGGAGAAACCAAATGAATAAGTTTGAGCCAATGATTTGTAGGTGGAAGTTGTTGGGTTGTGTTTCTCAAGAAAGGTCCATACTCTTCCTACTTCTTCCTTCCTTTTGCCTGGACCATTGTCCTTGGAGCTGGAGTGCAGTGACCATCTCATGACCATGAGGCAACCTTGAGAATGCAAGCCACATGCTGAGATGGCAGAGAATAAAGAAAGAAGGAGGCTGCAGAATGGAAGCATCTCTGAGTAGCCAGACCAGCTCTGGACTGCTGCCCTCTGAATTCATTTTACATGGAAGGAAAAACAAACCCTCCTTTTGTTTAAGCCAATGTTACTTTGGTTTCTGTCATCAGGAACAAGATACAGTTCTTCCCTCACCACCCCCCACTATCAATAGTTTTCATGACATTTTTCAAACATACAGCAAAGTTGTCGGACTTTCTCGATGAATACCAAATTTACCTGCTAACTAGACTCTGCAACGACATTTTACTGTACTTGTTTTATTATAATCAATTTTTTGTTCATTCACTATCCACCCATATTTATTTATTCATTTCAATCTTTATTTCTTTGCTTATCTTCTGCCTTTTAAACTAAGTTTCAAACATCAATGCACTTTCCCCTGGTTACCTCAGCACACCTATCAAGTAGAAGAACAAATTCTGAAAGGCTTGAGGCACCAATGCTGTTTTGAAAACACAAATGTAGGAGTTTCTTTCTGTTATATGTTCTAAAATAATCAGTGGGGTGTTTTTATCTGCGGATCTCTAGCTCCTAAATGCCTTACCATTGTCAATGATATTGACAATCTGGCCCCAGGTAACTGGCCTCTCCTAGTAAGAGTGAGGCTACCTCCAGGAGGCTGTGTGAGCAGGAGGCTCCAGGACTGCTTCTCAGGAACAGCTTGAGACAGGGACAAGCACTGCCTCATGTCCCTTCTGTCAACTCCCTGGCATCTGCTGAGAGAAGTGCTCTCTTCACTGCTGATACCACAAGAAGGGAATAGATGTTCTCCAGGACCTGAAGGATGTAGGGCCACAGAAATCACTTGAAGAGCAGGCGTAAAATCACTCGTGAAGAAAGCTGAGGAGAGGCATGAGGTTGAGTTCAGAGACAAAATAACATAGGAAAGTGGGCATTAACTTACACGGGGGTGAGAATGTAAAAATGAGCTCAGAATGTAACAATCTGCCCTGTCAGTCACTGGCTGGAAAAACAGACATATTTGATGAAGAAAACGACATAGTTAACAGAAATAATATTTCTCCCCAGGTCATGCTGCAGCTGCAAAGGGGCAAAACAACCCCCTTCTTTGAGTGTTTCCTGCTTTGTTACTCACTGAGAAACTTCCTTCTAAAATTCGCAGTCTACTTTCATTATTTTGCATATGGCTGTCCTGTTTTTCCAACATCATTAATTAAAGCAACCTCCATTGTATGTACTTGGCTCCATTGTTGAAGATTCACTGTACGTTATATTATACCATACAAAAAAAATAATTCAAAATGGATTAAAGACTTGAATTCTGAGACATGAAACCATAAAACTTTTAGAAGAAAAATAGGCAGTATTCTCTTTGACATCAGTCTCAACAGTATCTTTGACTATCATGTCTATTTAGTCAAGGGAAACCAAAGACAAGTAAATAAGTGGGACTGTATCAGACTAAAAAGCCTCTGCAGGTAAATGCAACCATCAAGAAAATGAAAAGACAGTCCACCAACTGCGAGAAAATATTTGTAAATTATATATCCAACAAAAAGTTCATTTCCAAAATATATAAATAATTCACGCAACTCAACAACAAAAAAATGAACAAGGTGATCAAAAAATGAGCAGAGGGTATGCACAAACATTTTTCCAAAGAAGATATACAAATGGCCAACAGGTACATGAAAAGATGTTCAACATCACTAATTATTATAGAAAGCAAATCAAAACCACAATGAGATATCACCTCACACATGTCAGAATGGCTAGACAAGACAAGAAATAACAAGAGTTTTAGAGGATGTGGAGAAAAGGGAACCCTCGCACACTATTGGTTGAAAGCAAACTGGGGCAAACACTATGGAAAACAGTATGGAGATTTTTCAAAAAATTAAAAATAGAAGTACCGTGTGATCCAGCTCTTTCACTAAAGGATATTTATCCAGAGAACATGAAATCAATAATTCAAGAAGATTTATGTTCACAATAACGGAGAGGTGGAAGCAACCCAAGTGTCCATCAATGGATGAATGGATAAAGAAGACGTGATGTATACATACAATGGAGTACAACTCACTCATTAAAAAGAGACAAAATTGTGCTGTTTGCCAAAACAAGGATGGACATTTAGGGTATTATGCTAAGTGAAATAAGACAAAGGCAGATACCATACGGTTTCACTAATATGTGGAAAATAAACAAAAAGCCACATAGATAAGGAGAACAGATTAGTGGTTACCAGAGGGGAAGGTGGTGGGGGAGGTCGAAAGGTGTAAATAGGCACCTATGTGTGGTGATAGACAAAAACTAGATTATTGGTGGTGAACATGATGCAGTCTATACAGAAACTGAAATATAATAATGTACACTTGAAATTTGCACAGTGTTATAAGCCAATATGACCTCAACAAAATAATTATAAAATGAAAATAGAAACATTAAAACTCAGAGTCTATCCAAAACTTTGCTGCTGGTAATGATATCAATAAGAGTGAACCATTCCATTCTTGTCTGGAGGATCCAAGTTACTTTGACACTAAAGCAGCCTTGATTTCCAGCCTAGATTATGTACTGCAGATAAGGGGTTTGTGCACAAAAAACTTTGCATCTCTTAACTTGATATTTTCCAAGGAAATGGGGACCCAGTTCGACTTCTCATTCAGAGCTTTACATGAAGCCCTGGGAGAGAAATATACGTGAAATGGAGCAGGAAATAACTCATTAATTCAACAAAGTATTATTTAGAACCTACCATCAAGTAGGTATCAGGCAATGAACTTAATTTTGGTGAGGAGAGGAGTAGTTAAACCGTAGACTCTGAAGCCATGTTGCCTGGGTGAGCTTTACTAGCTGTGTGACCTTAAGGCAGTTACTTATCCTCTCCTTGCCTTAGTTTTCATATTTTTTAAGTAAAGATAATAGCAGTATTTGTCTTTTTCAGTTGCTGTTGTGAGGACGAAATGAGGTAATTCAGGCAATTTTCTTAAAACTGTGCTTCATACAGAATAAGCCTTAAAATGTATGTTAAGTACAAAGTAGATTTGGTCCTCCTTCTCAGAGCTGATAGGTTGGAGTTATCCCTGGAGGAGAGTGAGATGCCTGGGATTGATGCTGAAGAAATGCAAAACTGAAGGATGGGCTTCACCTGTTAATTTGAGGAGATGAGCCTGATAGATACCAAAATGTATGCAGAGACTTCTTTCCTACAGGAAATAGATAGGCGTGTGCAAATACTTAATAACAATCACAGTCCCTCTTGTACAGCAATTGCACTTTCAAGAATTCATCCTAATGACCAATGCCATTTGGAAATTTATTCTGTGGAAGTAAACAGAGCTATGCAAAACTATTTAAATACAAAGATGTTTACAGTGGCATTATTTGTAACACAAAAGAAAAACAACTAACTTGATTATCAATAATGTAAGATTAGTATTTAAGATTTAGTGTTGTAAAAGAAGTATGGACAATAAACCTAGGACAATATATATAGCAAGGTCCAATTTTCATTAGAAAAACAGTGTGCGTGTGTGTATCAGAAAAAAGTTAAACAATATGCACTTAACTGTTGATGAAGTAAAATAGTTTAAAGGTAGGAAGTTATTTGGGGAAAAGAGTAATAAACAAATTCAAAAATCAGAAAGAAAATCTTGAAAAATCTGGGGTGAAACGTGTCGTGGAAATGGTCACTGAAATTGCTTGATAAGGAATGACTGGATTCTTAGAGGTAGTAGGATGTGGCATCAGATGTAAGAATGTGGAATGTGGCATCAAGTCCCGGACCAGAAGAGTGACATGGAAAAGTGACTATTCTCTGTGCTCTTTAGCATCTCCAAGGATTGTTATGTGGGTGAAAATGAAATAAAGTTCTCCTGTGAAAACAGCAAAGCTCCTTCCAGATGCAACTTCCTGCTGTTCTTCTGTTGTGCAGACATTAAAGACAACCACTGCTTGTGAGCACTGGCCTTTCTTTTCTTGATGAGGTTTCCAGGAGTCATATCAGAGATCACTCTCCATGTCACTAGTCTTTAGTCTTTCCATCAGTATTTCTTGTCTCTTGAGGTGCCTTTTTTTGCTTCCAGCTGCAGTGGCAACACTAGACAGACTTCTTAGAAAGACTCTGTAGGGTTGCAGTGTCCTTTCTGGCCCTCTGCACCAGCGAGCCCTGGAGTATTATAAACTGTCCCCTACTTTGTCAAGTCCCCTGGAGGACTGGGAAAGAAATGACTGCAGCTCTGAGAGCAATGTTCAGAGGAGCTCCACCTCCACCCTTGGCTCTGGTGGAGCTCTGGGACAGTTGTCTCTAGAAGTGGACCCTTAACTCCAGTGCCCAGTTCTCCTCTGGAGGTTCAACTGAGTGAAAGTCTGGGGACTGATGGCCTCAGTGGCAGATGGTCAGAGGGGTTGTGTGAGAGAACCAGAGGCAGAAGAAAGGGCAGAGAGACCCAGTGAAGGCGGCCTGGGGAAAGTGTAGATGGGGGTCTCATCAGCTACACTATAGAAGGAGACATCACCAGCCTCATAGTTCAAGAAGATTGCCACCCAGGTGGGGGGCTGCCTCAGGAGAAGGAGGGTCCGAGGGGAGGTGAGGGCCTGCTACTTATTAGCATAGAGTTCCACAGTCCAGCCTCCATTTCAAATGACTCTGTGATTCCCTACGTCCTCTCCGTGTTTTCCTCACAAACCCCAAACTCACGGTAAGTCTTGTCACCCACTTCTCCCTGCCAGTAATGTCCCCCTCAGGAGAAGAACTCTTGGCAGAGAACACAAAAGTCAAGAGAAAACCTTCCAGGTTTTTTGGGGAGATCCTGCCTTGTATTTTTCCTCCTCACACTTCAGGATTCTTCAGACAGAAGTAGTTCAAAGGAGGCAGTGTCCGCATGCAGGGTCACATTAGCTGCGGGAAGAGCGAGAGACAAGAGAGAGCCAGGTCAGCTCTGGCATCCCAGGACCCTCAGTGATGGGAAAGAGGGGAAAAGAAGCGGACCCTCAGCCATGAAGTCCCCTCCTTCCTCCTCAAAACAGCTAGAGTGATAAGCATCTCCCCAAATGTCCTCAAGAACAGGTTTCACAGAGACACTGGGAGAGCTCAGAAAATTTTACAAGGAGGAGATAAGGCAGATCCCTGAAATCCACAGGTCCCAGGTCCCTGGAGCAGAGGTGTCTAATCAGGAATCCCTCCTTCCCACCCCATCCTCTCCTCTCCCAGAGCATTTTGTACAAATCCCTCACATGTCACTGCACTGTTATCATTTGTGTCATATTTCTCTCCTCTACTAGACTAGGACCTGGGAAAGTAGAGATGGTGTGTGCTTATCACTGTGTTCTCACTGTCTAGTGCTATCAGTCCCTGGCTCCCAAGTGATGCTTAATAACGTTTGTAGAGTAAAGGAATGGGGCAGATCCTGTGGAGAGCCTTCCTCCATCCCTCTCTGCCAACCTGAAGCCTCCAGGGCTTGGGCAGGGAGCTACTTGGCCAGAATGTTTCGACCAACTGTGTAGGACCCCTTATCTGATCAATACTCGCCTTTAACAGACTTTCCCAGAATCTAATAGCTTAGAAGAATCATATGAGAGAAGCTGTTATATGTTCACCAAATGATGGTTCCTCTTCCTCCCGGGGACACAGACAGACGACTTTGCCAGCTTTCCTTGGATACCCTGCAGAAAAGTTGGCCCCTTCCAGGCCTGGCCCACGGGAAAGCTTCTGTGCTGTAATTCCACCCCTTTTCCCTATCTGCTGGCTGAATGCAGAGGGGAGTGAGGCCCTGGAAAATCTGTGTGGAGCAGAGCTCTCCCCTCCCCATATGATCTGTCCTGAACTCTGAAGAGGTGGAGAAACACACTTTTATTATGTTCACCTGATGAGATGGTGGGGTTCTTTGTTACAACAGTTAGTCTACCCTGACCAATACAAGCCGTGACTGAAAGTCAGCTCCCTTCACAGGCTGTTTCTGTGGACAGTTTTCCTATGTGCTGGATACCGAGGACTCACAGTCCCTGGCCCGTCAAGGAACTCAATCTTGACACAAACAAAGAAGCAAATAATATCACTTCAAAGAGAAAGTCTATAAAATCCTGTCAGTTCTTCCTTCTAAAAGCCCTCAAGTCGACCTTTCATTCTCTATTGTTTGTTTCAGAGAACTCTTTACAATTGATTGATTTCCTCTTATGTATACTGATATTTGTTAGTCTTAAAGCTCAGACTATCTCTTTGGAAGTTTATATGGGGGCTCACACCACAGGTCCAAGCCCCTCTTTGCTGGATCAGGGCACCCCCTCCTGGATCGCAGTAAAACTAGCCAAATCCTCACTGTGATTCTTTATTTCTTTTTCATCAGACTTCAGCACTCACCTTCATTTGGTCTAATCTAATCATCAGTTGTCCGTTCCCACCTTATTCAAATTCTCAGCCACTTTTGACATAAACGTTTCCTCCTTCTCTATACATTTCTTTCCTCAGGTTCTGGGACACACACCCTCCTGAGATTTTCTTCTTATCCACTGGTTACTTTTCTCCGTCTCCTTTGCTGGATCCTCCTTTTCCCAGCTTCTGAATGTTGGGGGGGCCCTGGAGCCCAGTACTTTGAACTTCTCTTCTTTTCTCTCTGAACACTCTTTCTAAGGAATCTCATCCAATCCCAGGATTTTAAATACCACATGTGCACACATAACTCTCACGTCTCCAGCTCAGCATCTTCCAACCACTCCAGACTCGTACATCCAATTGCCTACTTGACTCCAGTCCAAAAGTGAACATTTAATTTCCTCCTAAAATTTCACTATCATTCAACCAGTTTCTTGAGACAAAAACCCAAGCAGGACCTACCAAATGCACCTATCAGTAAGTCTTTTTCAGCTTGTCCTTCAAAACATATCCCAAATCCAACATTTCTTTTCACCCTCTCCATCAAAGCCCCCATAATATCCTGCCTGGATTCCTTCTGTAGCATCCTAACTGGCTTCCCTGTTTCTCATCTTGCCTCTCTACAGTGTTTTCTCAACACAGCATCAGCCAGTGATCTTAGAAAAACGTAAATCAAATGCTGTCACTCCCCAGCTCAAGAGACCCTAGTGGTTTCCTGTCACGCTTAAAATAAATCCAAAGACAACACCATGGTCTGGAATAGTTTCCATGAAGTGGCCCCAGCTTATCTCACACACCATATCTTCCGTCATCTCTAGGCCCACTCACACTGCCACTTCCACATTCATGGGCATTATTCCAGTTCCTCAAACACTCTGAATCTTTCCCACCATGGGATTTTCATAGCTGTCCCCCACGTTGCCTGAAACAGGAGAATCCTTGAGTATTAATATGCTGATTCCTTCTCATCCATTGTGTCTTTCCTTAAATATCATCTCCTTAGAGGACCTGTCCTCACCTCCCTGCTCTGGTAAGTCTTCCCTCTTCATTCTACATTCTCATATTTGGTTTGCTTTCTTTATGGCCTAGCATTTGAAAATCACTTAGTAAATGTTTATTGCCTAAATGAGGCCATAACAAGAGAAAACCAATACATTACAAAGGATTATCTGAAGCAGAGCAATGGAGGGAGAGTAGAAAATGGAGTTCAAGCCCGCTTAGTAGGAAGAACTGACAGAATTGCCTAGCAGATTAGAACGCGATGATAAAGAAAGAGGAGTGTAGGTTGATTGAAGTTCTTTCTTGGGCAATTGAGTAGATAATGATGCCATTAATACAAATGCCAGAGAAGGAGAGAGAGTAAGACTTTATTGGAGGGGTTGGGACAGTATTGAACTTAACTTGATCTGAGTTGCCATGGGACAATCCAGACACAAATTTTAGAGGGCTGATGGAAGTGGAACTTGGGAAAGAAATAGAGACATGAATGTGTGATTACTCCACATGTAGTTTTCCCAGGGAGCGTATGTAGAGAAACTAGTGGACGCAGGAACCCCTGGGAAACACCCACACTCAGGAGGTAGACAAGGAAGAAGTGTCAGCATCTCCTGAATCAGAATTAACTGTGTGTGTGACCTTGAACAAGTTAGTTGAAATTACTGGGCCTTCTTCATGTCAAGGATAAGGGATCAGAGTAAGTCTGTTCCAATTCTACACCATATGAGCAGGAGAGTGTGGGACCAGACTCCCTGAGTTTGTGTCCTGGTGTCACCATGTCCTGGATGTATGATTTGGTGCAAGGTTTTTACTCTCTTTCTGGATTAATGTTTTCCTTTGTAAATGGACATAATAATAGCACCTACCTCTTAGGGCTGTTGAGAGAATCAATAAATGGGAGAATATACATAAAGCTCTCAGACCTGTGCCTGGTGCGTGGTAGTAGCTGCTCAATAAATGTTAGCTATTTAAAAAAAACAGTTTACAAAATTTTACTTACCCTTCTTTCTAGGGTTCCCTGGGGGAACCAGTTATGAGGTGATCCCTCTGCTCTGAGGAGAGAGGTATTTAAATGGACACAGTTGCCATCTCTCCTCTAGGATGCACATAAGCCACTTGACTGAATGTCATTTAAATGGAGGCTTTCTAGTTGTATCCTTTGCCTTTTGGTGCTGAAAATGTTGAAGAGTAGAAAAATCCAGGAAAGAATGTGGGTGGGGAGGGCTTTAAGGAGCAGAAAGATTAAAAAAGAAAAAAAAAAACATCTAGACTCCTGGAAAGAAAAGGATGCTGGTGCTGAACTAGGATGGGGTAGAACTTGGTCATGATGTTGTGCGGACAGTTCCTGGGTCTCTATCCATGGCCCACCCAGGCAGGCCACTATCTGGATATGGAAGTTGGTGAAAGAACACTAAGATATTTCCTTGTAGAGTCTTCTGCTTGAGACCTTAGGAATTAGATGGCCTCTCACCAGCATTGGACCAGTCTTTTCTCCACTCTACAACAGAATATAGAGAGATAAGCACTCCCTAGCTAAAGCCAGAAATTTTGCAGGCTTGTCTGCGCCCTGACTGACTTCTCTTTCCCTCCTTGCTGCCATCTTCACTCACCCCCAGAACTTGTCTGGCTGCCTCGCCTCAGGTTAATTCCAAGGATAGTGTTCAGGGAGAGGAAAGCCAGAGGAAATGGACTCTTCTATTTAACTTTCCTGGTTTCTGACCATGGGTTTGGGCTCCACTAGGAGCTCTTTCCCCATCTCTTCTTGTTCCTTAAATTAGGTGGCTTTTGCCTCAGTATCTGAAAGGCAACATCATATGGAAACTCATGTGAAGGCTGCCATTACATGGGACACAGCGCTGGACACAGGACAGAATGATGCTGGATTCACCCTTCTCTTCATAGTGATCATGGTCCACTCACTCCTTTGGTCAGGCACTTGATCCCATCTTCTCTTTTATCATTTCCAAGACTTAGTGCAGTATCCGGCATGCAGTAATTGTGGTCAACTGCCTGGAAATCTCTCTCTTTTATTTAGTTAGCCTCAGTAGAAAGCATCTATTTCTCATGGTTAATATGTCACGTCTTTCTGCCATCAGGAAATCTCAGGAACACACATTTTTTTTATAGCTTTACCTGGGGAGCTACTCATGTGTTTTAGGCACTATGGTTTATTGTCTACTAGCTCAGAGTTTTTCTCTCTATCTCTGTGTAGTGTTATCTACAACTCATTAGCCATGAAACCAAAAGCTGGTTAATTAACTACTCAATGTCCTTGTTTCTTTATCTCTAGGGTGGGGATAAAACCAACATTTGCTTCTTAAGTCATCTGGGGTGGACTTGAAATTGTGAAATAACACATGAGTGGTGTTTTAAATTACTAAGTTTGTGGTAATTTGTTACCCAGCAATAGATAATTAATAATAAGGAAAGCAAAAGAGACAGTGTGAACAACAATGAAGACTCAGAGAAGCAAAAAGAATAATTTATATCTCTAGCTCTGACTGCTTGTGTGGCCTGCACACTTGGTTATCCAACTGCCTACTCTTCATCTCCACTTGGAGCCCTAATAGGCTCCTTAACCTTGACAGAGCCAAAATGGAACTTCCAATTCTGTGCACCTCCTCCCCTTGCCCCCACAACCTGCTTCTCTCTCAGTTTCCCCAACTCAGTAAATGGCAACTCCATCTTTAAGGTTTCTTAGGCATAAGATTTGCAACCATCCTTGATACACACCTTTATTCACACCCCACATCTAAGTCCATCAGCAAAGCCTTTTGACTGTATTTAAAAAATAAATTCAGCCCTGACCTCTTCCACTGCTCCCCTTGGTATAAGCCATTCTCATCTCTCACCTGGATTCCTGCAGAGGCTCCCAGCTGGCTTTCAGGTTTCTAGCCTGCCACCCCTCCCCACAGCCCAGTCTCCGTTTAGCATCTAAAGTAACTTCTCACAAAATAAGTCAGATCCAGTCCCTCCTCTGCTTCAAACCTGTCAGTGGCTCCCCTCTCAGAGGCAAAGCCAAGGCCAGAAGATGGTGTTCAAGGCCAAACCCCTCTGGTACTTCTCCTCTGATTCTCCTGGTCACGCCGTGTCCTCCAGCCACACCAGCCTCTTTCTACTCTTCTAATACACCACATGTGCTACTGCCTCTGGGCTTTGGCTCTGCTCTTCTCTCTACTTGAAATGCTTTTCCCCTGGATAGTCCTGTGACTTGCTCCCCTTCATCATCACCACCCTATTTTAAATTCATCTTCCAATGCAGTGTTCCTTACTCTAATTTATTTATCTCCTGAGCACGTATCATCATGTGCCACACCATATATTTTACTATCTATTTAGTTTTCTGTCTCTCTCTCTCTACTAGAAGGTAGGTTCTTGGTGAATGCGAAATTTCTCTTTTGTTACGTCTGTGCCCCCGGCACCTAGAATAGTAAATGGCACATAGTTCGTGCTCATGGATCTTTATTGAGTGAGTGAATGAATGAATGGACTGAATAGAGCAGCCCTGAGGGAATCTGGAGAGTGAGGGGTCCAGGATGAATGTGAAGAAATAGCCTCAGACAGGAGAAAGGACATGTGTTCTGTTGAAAGCAGAGGAATTGTGGATCAGGAGGGGCTGGTGCGCATGGTGGGGCAGGAAGTTTGGGACCTCCCTATTCTATTTTCTCTAGGAAGTGTGGGGTTGCATCACCATCAGACATGTGGAGAAAGATGTGGTGACGAGCATAACGGCTAATGTTCACGGATCACAGCTATGTGCTACGTTCTGTACTGGGTGCTCTCCACACCTTATCTCATTCCCTAACATCTGCTCAGAGAAGTGGGTGTAATTAACTCAATTTCTAGGTGAGGAAAACAGAGTTTCAGAGAGGCTAAGGAATCTGTCTCCTTTTGTCTGAGTAAGCAGGATAAACAGGGGCCAACCAGATATGTTGAAAGGCAGAAGAAATGGGCATGGAATTGTGAAACCCAGTGATGCCTTTAGGGCACTGCATGAGGTGTGGTCAGGCCAGTGCATGGTGGCACATAGCAGAGAGTGTCCAAGGATGGACAGAAATAGGAGGACTGGAGCACTGAGGGCCTGAAATGCAAGGATGAAAAGTCCAGTGATTGGACTTTATATTTTAGGGCAGTGTTTCTTCTTCTCAGTTATATAAAAATACTTGCTTAGACAAAAACTCATTCCTAGAATACATCTTAAAATATATCTTCAAATCCTGAGGTAACCAATTTGAAATTGCAGCATGAAAAGTTAAAATCTGTCACTAAGGAGTGTATTTGTCATTGGTGGGATTATAAGCACAGCAGTTATCTTGGAAACTGGAACCACTCGATGACAATTGATTACAAGGATGTTAACCAGATGATATGGAGTCTGTTTAGGTTGTGTTTGTTTAGATTAAAAATGACACTAAGAAAATTTTTTTAAAAAATTGAAAATTATTTTAGAATTTACCAATCTCCAGAGCATCCCCACCCCAGTAACACTGCAGAAGGCAATGGGAAGCCACAGGAGGTTTGGGAACTCAGAGAAACGTAAACAGATATTGTTTTATCAAGTTTACTCTGAAAATCTAGACTGTGGTCACCATTGTGATACCTTGTATGAAACAATGTGTTGTTTATGCTGATTATTTTCTAGATTTCTTGTCTGTTTCCTGGTATTTATTTAAACTAAAAGTCTTAAGAGGAAAAGCACAGCAGTAGCTCTTGGAAGAAAGGAAGCAGAAACCAAAGAGGTAGAGCGCTTTGCTGGTGAAGCTGTGAAGAGAAGGACTGTGGTAAACTGAGTCCCAGGGATCTTTGATAAAAGAAGAGAGACAAATTGGCAGAGGTGATCCATGCTGAGAAGGGGCCCTGGGCTAAGCAATAGAAAGGACTTGCCCTGAGGGGTGGAGGGAAAGGAGCCCACCTGGGTGGGTGGTGGCAGCCTTGAGGAATCAAGGGTGCACAGGAGGAGGAGAAGGCTGACAGGAAAGGATATGGAGTTCAGTTTTGGACACAGGTTTTAAAAACCTCTGGGGCATCCATGACGTGTGACCCAGAAATATTAGGATTACACCAGTAAGTCCAAATTGTGTATGAGTGAGCGAGTCCTCAGGGGAAAGAATCAGGATAAAGGCACCTATTAAATGAGGCAGATGAAGTCTTAGATTAAAAATAGGAATTCCAAATTACTCACCATCCACTTTCTGGCCTATTCTCCAGCCTTAAGTAGAACAAAGAAAGCTCATGAGATAACTGGGGCATGAGAGGGTCTCAAATGGTACACAGAGGACAAGGAAGCACAGGACTTCCTGAGCTCTCTTTGGAATTTCTCTCCAAAAGACGAGTTAATCAGTACCATCCATAACAGAGGAGCCAGGTCTACTGGGCAAAGAGGCCTCTGGGAGACCCCTTCCTGGGCTGTGTGCAGTGAGTCCTGGGAGCTGTCCCAGAACTAGGAACAATAGGGCACAGTCAGGGTCACAGATGAAGAAGGAAATGGAGCAGGGTTGGTGGTAGTGAGTGAGGAAGGACTGCATTAAAATCTCAATTAAAATATCCCCTGATTCTCTTGATCCTTGTCCTCTCCCTTCCCTCCGTCCAAGCCCTTCCCCATAGTTCCCTGTGGATCTCAATGCCTCAGTCTTCTGATGCCTTTATCTTTGGTCCATCATTCTTACTCCTTCTCCTGGAGAAGTTTCCAGATGAAACCCAGCACACCCTCCAGGAGAAGTCCTAGAAGAAGCAAGAGTGAAGTCTGAGCTGCTGCCCAAGGAAAGTCCTTCAGGAAGAGCATTCCTGAGCCAGAATTGCTGAGTATCATTATTGCAGAGAAAGGGAGGAAAAGGCCAAAGACAGTGAGGCATGGGGTGCACAGAGGATGCCTCAAGGACTCTTCAAGATTCCTGTCCACCCCATGGCTGAGAGGGGCCTGGCTAAGATTGTGATTCGAGCCTTGCCCGACTCTCTCCCAAAGGATGGTGAGGAAAACAAGAAGACTTGAAAGTCGTTGTTAAAAAAACGACAAAAAAAAAAAAAAGAAAGCCCCTGGGACTTAATTCATAGAGGCACAAGTCACCCCTGAAATATAGAACTGAAATTGAGATCCGGAAGAATGGGTGAACAGGAGGAGGATTGGCAATAGATGTTAGCTCAGAGCCGGGCTTCCTCAGCAAAGAGAGGAGGATTAGCACGGATGTTAGCTCATAAAAAAAAAAACAAAAAAAAAAAAAAACACAAAAGAAAGCTCGTGGAACTTAATTCATAGAGGCACAAGTCACCCCTGAAATATAGAACTGAAATTGAGATCTGGAAGAATGGGTGAACACCGTTCCCTTTTCCTCAAATCAAGAGAAGAGAAGCCTTCTGCTGAGAATTATCTAGAACGTGGAAGTCGCTCAAGTTACATGCACTTGTGGAGTGAAGTATATTTTTGGCAGGGAAGGGACGATGGTAGGAATGAGAATCCTGAAGAGTAGTGCCACCTCTGCTGCTTACTCTACATGTGGTTTCAGCCAAGCCATCTACTGTCCATATGTCTTGATTTCCTACCTATAAAATGGAGAGTTCAATAATGTTGCCTGTGTTATTGTTACTGAAATAACAATAAGAAAACCGTGAGAAGAGAAATTGACCATCTAGCTGGACTTTATGCGTGTGTTTCTTGTGAATGCTCCTCTGCAATCAGCGCTCACTAGTCATTTAGTAAGCGTCCAATAAATAACGTTGAGATGAAAAAAATGAGAGTGTGAACCCTTTGTTTGTTTCTCTGGAAAAGGATTCCATGTGACTAGAAAGGCTTTTCAAAGAGGTGTTGCACATTCAGTGAAATGTCCTGTTCATGGGAAAAGTTAAATTAACAAAATAAAAACAACCCATACAGCCAGAACAGATTCATAAATGGACGTAAATGTAACAGTGTAGGGCCAATGCATGCCCTAGAAGCAAATTTCCTCTGAATATCTGAGAAACTTTGTTGTTGTGAGCATTAAAGTAACAAGGAACAATCAGGTGTTATTATCTTCCTTATACTGTGGAATTTTTATGAATGCAATAGATTCTGGCAATTTTTCCTGAAATTTGAACATCATCTTTTTTGTTGGTTAGTCATTATCTTCCACAGCAGCCCACACAGGACTTCCTCATTTGCTGTGTTTATGTTCTTCCTCCTTGAAATTTGACCCTAGATTGTGTGCAGTTTTGTATCATTTACTGGCTGTTTCATGCTGGTAACAACTTTAGAGTGAAAACCCTGTATCTCCTGATAAAAGATAATTTTCAAAAAAGGTAAATATATATATAAAGAACATGTTTCAAAGAGTTTATTTAACTTCTTAATTAATGAGGAAACTAGTAAAAATTTTAAGAGTGGTTCAAATGAGGATTTGATTTACAGAAACATGTATTCTCTATCAGAGAGAAATCCTGTGCATTGCCAAGGACAGGAATCATTTGCGTTGTTGCCAGTGTTTGATGAGTTAATATGTGTCTCCACAAAGTTGTAAAATAGCCTAGAAAAAGAAACAAGGGCACACTCCTGTAGAATCAGAGATCTCTGGTGTAAGGTCCACTAGACAATGGCATTACTGCATTGAAAAGATACTCAGTCAATCTTTTGACCATTTGAAAGTCTGTCACAATTTTTCCTGAAGTTCTTCTTTCTTTCTCCTCCAGTGTTGAGGACAAAAGGCAGTGGTGGTTCACACAAAAGCAGCAAACATTAGGTAAAATATGAAACAGATGAACAGACTGTTTCCCAAGAAATACTGCCTAAGTGGTACTTTAAAAACATCAAAAGAGATTTCCAGAAAAGATTCAGACCATTTGCAAAGGGCCTAGGATGAAGAGAGGACTACACACATGCACAGCCCCCGTCCCTTTAAACGGCATCCTCACCTGCCTCCTTCTGTCCATCAGTGGCTTCAGTGAAGTCACCTCCTTGTAAAATGGTGAGGATTCAAGGCCTCTGACTTGGCGTCTCCTGGTGGAAGTGCTACAGGCCTCCCCTGCGTCGTGCTGATGGGCCCCGTCCTTGTCCGAGCACATGACCAGAGAGGACGCACCTACAGCTGTTGGACCTCCATGTGCTTGAGTCTCACCTCCGGGGAGAGGGACAGGGGAGCTCGCTGTCCTTCACACCTTGGCCAGAAGATCAGTCACCTCAGGGGTCACTCCCTGCCCATGGAGCTGGTTACCAGCCAGTAAGAGGGAGAAGAGTTGGAGACATGTGAGTAAAGCAAGGACCCTGGACAACCTCAAGGTGGGTCATGCCTCTCCCTCAGAAGTCTGGGGGAATAGGCACAATCTGAGACCTGCTTTATTTTGTCCATAACACTTATCATATTATAATGAATTTATCTTTCTCTTTGTTTATTATCTGTCTCCCTGCTCTTGCTTGTGAACTCCACAGGGGCAAAATTTTCTTCTGCTGGATTCCCAGCTCCTAAAGCAGAAGGTAGGTAGGATTGCCAAATTTAATACAATGTATTTTTATTTGCTAAATCTGGCGACCTTAAACATAGAGGACTCTGAGTAAATATTACTGGAAAGAATGAATACTGTTTCTGCTTGAAGTTTGAGCCGGGAAACAGACAAACCAAACTAGGCAGCAGGCAGGGGAGACAAGAGGAGAGGATTGAGGTTATAAGCAGAGACCCCATCTATTTGCTGTGAGCCAGACACTGCGCTGAGCACAGAGGGTGGGTAGGAGGAGAAAAAGGAAGAGTCAGAGAGAGCTCTTCCTTCAAGAAGCCCTCTGACCTCACGCTCGCACCCTCCTCTGTCCTTCAACCACACCCGCTGGCAGTCTCCCCACTGCCCTTTCTCAGACACTCACGGTTCTCTGCTTCTCTGACTCAGTCACTGGATCACTTCATGATTCAGATTCTGTCCTGGGCCAGGGCTTCAGTCAGCACTCTTCACTGCCCCCAGTATCTCAAACCAGAGTATAGTCAGAGGCATGGTACCTTCAGAGGCTGGGTATTGCCCTCGGTAAGGCTCTGCTGAGGACTCC
>JABWHU010000006.1:40556569-40788647 GCA_014189135.1 Dicerorhinus sumatrensis harrissoni
AAAATTGTGAAAATTCTTTTAGAATTTACAAATCTCTGTAGCATCCCTCATCCAGAAAGACTGCAGAAGGCAGTGGGAAGCCACAGGAGGTCTGGGAACTGAGAGAAATATAATCAGATGTCTGTTTTAGCAAGTTTACTCTGAAAATCTAGACTACGATCAATACTGTAATAACTTTTAAAAAGCCATGTGTTTATGCTGGTTGTTTTCCTGATTTCTTGTCTGTTTCCTGATCTTTATTGTCTTAAGTCTTAAAAGTCTTAAAAGGGAAAGGACAGCAGTAGCTCTTGGAGGAAGGGAAGCAGAAACCAAAGAGGTAGAATGCTTTGTTGGTGAAGCTGTGAAGGGAAGGGCTGTGGTAAACTGAGTCCCAGGGATCAGAGGAGAAGAAAAAATCAAAAAGAGAAGTTGGGGGAGGTGGTTCTTGCTGAGAATAGGCCCTGCGCTAACAGTAGAAAGGACCTGCCTTGAGGGGTAGGAGGGAAAGGAGTGGACCTGGGTAGGTTGTGGCAGCCTTGAGGAATCAAGGGTGCACAGGAGGAGGAGCAAGGTGACAGGAAAGGATATTGAGTTCAGTTCTGGACACAGGTTTTAAAACCCTTTGGGGAATCCTTGCTCTATGAGCCAGAGATATTGGGCTTACACAGGTAAGTCCAGATTGTGTAGGAATGAGCGAGGCCTCCGGGGAAAAACATCAGGATAAAGGCAACTATTACATGAGGCCAAAATCTTAGATTAGAAACAAAAATTCCACTTTATTCACCATCCACCTTTGGTGTTTTCTTCAGCCTGCAGTAGAACAAGGAAACCTCATGAGATAACTGGCACCTGGGAGGGTCTCAAATGGTACACAGAGGAGAGGGAAGCACAGAACTTACTGAGCTCTCTTAGGAGTTCCTCTGAAAATGGACAAGAATCTAATCAGCACCATCCATAGTAGAGGAGTGAGGTCTAACCGGCAATTGGTCCTCTGGGAGACCCCTTCCTGGGCTGTGTGCAGTGAGTCCCGGGAGCTGTCCCAGAACTAGGAACACTAGGGCACAGTCAGGTCACAGGATGGGAAGGAAATGGAGCAGGGCTGGTGGCAGTGAGTGAGGAAGGACTGCATTAAAAACCTCAATTACAACATCCCCTGATCCTGTTCATCTTTGTCCTCTCCCTAGCCCTCTGTCCAACCGCCTGTTCCAGAGTCTTCTTTGGACCTCATTACCTCCATCTTCTGATTGCTTTCCCTTTGGTCCTGCATTCTTGCTCTTTCTCAAGGCAAGGTTTCCAGATGAAGCCCAGCACACCCATGAGGAGAAGTCCCAGAAGAAGCAAGAGTGAAGTCTGAGCTGTTGCCCAAGGAAAGTCCTTCAGGAAGAGCGTGCCTGAGCTGAATTGCTGAGCATTGTTCCTGCAGAGAAAAGCAGGAGAGGGCCAAAGACAGAGGGGTGTCAGGTGCACAGAGGATCCCTCAAGGATTCTACAAGATTCCAGGTCCTGCCCAATGGGAAGGAGGGGCCTGGCTGGGATAGTGAGTCCAGCCTTGTCGCATTCTCTCCTAGTGGACGATTGGGAAACCAGAAACTTTGAGAGTCATCATGAAAAAAGCGAAAAAAAGCCCCTGGGACGTAAATCAAGGAGGCACAAATCACCCCTGAATTATAGAACCGAAACTGAGTTCTCGAGGAATGGGTAGAGATTGTTCCTTTTTCCTCAAAATAGTGAAGAGGAGCCTTCCACGGAGAATTATCTTGAATCACATAAACACTTTTTACTTCTTTGGCTAAGATGCTTGAAGGGACTTGTCCAAGCTCAGAGCTAGTTGGTTTTCTGATTTCTAGCCTCATAATCTTTCCCTGGCCTCAAGATGCTCCTGCTTAACTCTGAGAGTCAGATCTGGAGGCTTCCAGGGAAACAGTCCCTGGGCCCATGTGTGTGGACACCTAAACTGGTGGTTTTGTCTTTGCATTCAGGCAGAGAGGCTTCCTCTACAAAGGACCGTTCCATGGATAGAAGATGAAGGCATCTCCTGGATGGTGCAAGGGCGGGGTCTCTGCTAGGACAGGGATTCCTGGGCACAGGGAAGGAATGCATCAAAATGTACCAGAGAGGTGGGGTCTGATGAGGTGGGGAAAGAGGAGGAGGAGAAGGCGGAAGGCAGGGTTGCAGTCTCACTTCTGTGTGAGACATCTTGCTGTGGGCAGCACTCCTTAAGCTCCATCATCATTCTCCTTCCAAACTGCATCCAGTCTCAACTCTTCCTCTTCTCTATCCTCTCTTCATATCTCTCGCTTGCTAGTAAAGTTTTGAATTGAGAACCACCATTCCCCAAAATTTCCTCTACAGCTACAATAGCTGCCTCCCCAACAATGGGATGAACCTTCCCACAATTGGCTGCAGACTGTTCTTTCTAGAACAGTGTACGTCTCTAAGATATTCTCATTCAGCCAGGCTGCTACTGTGGTTCTGTGAAGGTGAAGACTCTAGGATCCCTGTAGGACTTTCAGTCCAATTCCTGCTACCAAAACTTAGAGAAACAAAACAAACGTCCAGATCAAGGGTGGCTTAACAACACTTTTCCTTAACATCTCTTAACACAGTGACAGCTCCAGACATCTCTGATTAAACTTAGTGACTGTTATTCTAACTCACTGACAGTGTTCTTCACACCCAACATTGCCTTTGCAACCATTGTAATACGAAAACATTTAACATCGTTGGGGACAATGGAGGACATCCATGCCTCTCAAATCTTCATCATCTCCCATTCTTTACCATGTTGACATTTTCTTCAACTGCATGAGAATTGCTTTGTATATGTAGCTCTGGGCCCCCAGAAATACACCTGCCCCTCTCAAGAGAATTTCTGAGCTTCCGATTGTCTTCTCACATGAAAACTGGAGAGTTCACTGAAGTGAGGACAGTCACAGAAGAGGAGAGGAAGAATCTCTCCTTCATTCCTCCAAACTTTGCTCCTTCCTGGGAAAAGATCAAAGTTCAGAATCCTTGTTGTGCCCTCTCTCTAAGACCCCAATATTAATGCCCAGTAGTTATTCAGTGCTCCCCCTGCTCTAGAGGCTATGTGCATCCACGTACATAAGCAAGCCCCAGGAGGTGAGTTTTTATTTATCCTTCATTGCACAAAGCCAGCCAGGGAGTTATGATGATCCCAATTTTTGCAGGAAACTGAGGTGAATCAAAGTACCCTGGTTGCGAGCAACAATGCCAGGGTTGAACCTGGCTCTATCTGACTGGGAAGCCTGACTTCTGAACTGTTTCTGCCAGGCAGCAGGCCCTGCCCCCATTGTTTTGGCCTATTGTGGCCCCCAGAACTGACTTGGGGAACAGGACCTCAGCTCAGACTGGCACAAGCCCCTGATGGCCACAGCCAGCCAATGAGAATAGGAGACAAATTGCCAGCCAGCTGCGAACACACAACAGTGCAAAGGTCCTTGGCCAAAGCACAGGAGGTCTTTGTCCTCCCCCCTGAGCTTATTTGCCCAAAGAAAGTAACATAAAAGGGATACTATGGCTTTCTTGTTCTCTTCTGGGCTTTCTGCCATACTTAACTCACACGAAATGTTCTTTGCACATCTGCCCTTTGTCCTTCTACTTCCCCTGTCTTCTAGCACCTCAGGTTGGGTGTATGAAACATGCATTCTCCGGTTTGTCATATTTGGGTCACAGGAGCAGAAGATCCTGGCTCAGAGGCTGGACCAGGAGGGGCCAGGCAGGAGGGTGCACAGTAGCTCCCCTCACTGCCTGAGAAGATGGGTCAGCTGATGATCCAGGAAACACTGCCACTGAGATGGGAGAAGGGCAAAGCCAGAGAAGTGATGAGACCTAGAAATAGGCAAGTGTGTGGATGTAGCAGAAGCCAGGGTGGAGAGCTGCCCCAGGAAGGACACCCAGGGGGTCTGGGAAAGATAGAACCCCATCAACAGGAGCCTTCTTGACCCAGGATAAAGCTGTTGGCCAGGTACGTTTTATAATCTTCCATCTCAAGGTTCTAGGCTGGAGTTTAAAGCAGACCATTCATTCAATAAGCATGCCTCATTTGTGTACCAGGTATTGTAGGAGGACCCAGGGCTGCAATAAACAGAACACAGTTCCTGCTGGACAAGAATTCACAGCTAAATCATTCAAACAGCAAACGATTACCATTTACTATGTGCCAGAAGTCATTCTAAGTGGCTTATACACGTGGGAACTCCTGGGTCCTTACAACAATCCTTGGAGGCAGGCACTGTTCCCCTCATCACCACCATCCTCATCGTGCTCATTTTACAGATGCAGGAAGTGAGGCAGAAAGACATTAAGTAACTTGTCAGAATTAGAGAAGAGGGACTCATTCTAGACTTTGAAATCAGGCTACTGGATCTCAGAGTCTGCTGGGGGCCGAACAGCATCGACTATACTAACAAGGATCCATGTGTTGGTGCTGTGATAAGAGTGACGGGAGAGGCCACAGAGACCTCCAGGAGGGGCGGCCTCTGAGGTGTGACTTGGAGGAAAAGAGAGAGAGGTGGCT
Organism: Dicerorhinus sumatrensis harrissoni; assembly: GCA_014189135.1. Classification (NCBI taxonomy): domain Eukaryota; kingdom Metazoa; phylum Chordata; class Mammalia; order Perissodactyla; family Rhinocerotidae; genus Dicerorhinus; species Dicerorhinus sumatrensis. The sequence goes on from JABWHU010000006.1 coordinate 40,561,086, forward strand.
ACTACAGATAACGCCCAGTTTAAATTAGAATTTCAGATAAACAACAAATTCTTTGTATAATATTTGCCAAATATTGTATGGAACAAATTTAAATGGGCATCCTGTATTTTTATTTGCTAAATCCGGCAACACAACCCACCAGTCAGGCGTTTCCTTGTATAAGTCTGCTTGTCAGGGCTTGAGGGTGTGGAGAAGATGAGACTGTAATGCCAGATGGGGATAGGTCATAGAGTTCCTTAGAAGCCATGCTAAGCATTTTATATTAGTTTCATGGACGAATTTAAAAGGAGAGAGGATTAGAAGCCCCGAATAAATGTGTGCTTTATGAAGGTCTCTCTTAGGACAATGTGGAGGAAGGATAGTAAAGGAACAGGAAGTAGGGAAACTACTGTAACAGTCCAGGGAGAAATGTCACTGACATGGACAGAGGCCAGGCGGCTGAAGAAGAGGGACAATTCCAAGAGGTGACAAAGAGAAAGAAATGGGGCTGGTTTCACAGGGGTGTGACCTGTGCAATGGCATGGAACCCTCCACCCAGAAGGACCTCACTGCTGTTGCCATCTGGAAATTCTTAATAATTTTATCTTTGAATGTGCATTTTTAAGATTAAGATATAATTGACATATAAGATTATATTAGTATCAAGTATATGGCATAATATCTAAATATTTGTATATATTACAAAATGATCATCACACTAAGTCTAGTTAACATCCATCGCCACACATAATTACAGATTTCTTTTCTTTGTGATGAGAACTTTTAATATCCTCTCTATTAACAACCTTCCAATAAAAATACAGTGTTATTAACTATAGTCACCATGCTATACATTACATCCTCATGACTTATTTATTTTATAAATAGAATTTTGTACCTTTTGACTCCTTTCATCCATTTCACCCAACCCCTAACTCATGCCTCTGCAAACCGCCAATCTGTTCTCTGTGTCTATGGGTTCAGGTTCTTTTTCTTTTGTTTTAGATTCCACATATAAGTGATATCATATGGTTTTGTCTTTCTCTGTCTTACTTATTTCACTTAGCATAATGAGGTACATCCACATTGTTGCAAATGGCAAGATTTCTTCTTTATCACGGCTGAATAATACTCCATTGTGTGTGGATATATATGTAATGTATATATATATATATACACTACCTTTTCTTTATCCCTTCATTCATTGATGGATACTTAGGTTGTTTCCATATCTTGTCTACTATAAATAATGCTGTAATCAACATGGGGGTGTATATATATTTTCAAGTTATTGTTATGGTGTTCTTTGGATAAATACCTGGAAGTGAAATTCCTGAATCGTATGGTAGTTCTATTTTCAATTTTTTCAAGCACCTTGAAACTGTTATCCATAGTGGCTGCACCAGTTTGCATTCCCACCAACAGTGCACAAGGGCTCCCTTTTCCAACATCCTCGCCAACACTTGTTATTTCTTGTCTTCCTGAGGATAACCATCCTAACAGGTGTGAGGTGCTATCTCATTGTGGTTTTGATTTGCATTTCCCTGATGATTAATGATGGAGAGCACCCTTTCAAGTACCTGTTGGCCATCTGTAGGTCTTTTTTGGGAAAATGTCTATTCAGTTCCTTTGCCCATTTTTCAATTGGATTGTTTGGTTTTTTTGCTAATGCATTGTATGAGTTATTTGTAAATTTTGGCTAGTGACCCCTTATCAGATACATGATTTGCAAATATTTTCTCCCACTCAGTAGGTTGCCTATCATTTTGTTGATTATTTTTTTTTGCTGTGCAGAAGCAGTTTAGTTTGATGTAGTCCCACTTGATTATTTTTGCTTTTGTTACCTTTCTTTTCGGTGTCAAATTCAAAAAATCATCTCCAAGACCAATGTCAAGGAACTTATTGCCTAGGTTTTCTTCTAGGATGTTTATGGTTTCATGTCTTACATTCAAATCTTGAATCCATTTTGAGTTAATCTTTGCAGATGGTGTAAGATAGTGGCCCAGTTTCATTCTTTTGCATGAGGCTGTCCAGTGAACTTGTGTTTTTTGAGTGAAATCCAATGGAACAACAGAGCATGTACATAAGGATATATGCCCAATATGTGTGTCCACTATTCCTTGCCTCTCCATTCACACATATTATTTGTGATGCTCCATGAGCACAGATTTCCAGTGGATCCATATGCATGGGAATTGAGAAAAACTCAGACTGAGTAAGCAAGTTTTGTCTATAATTGAGTAAATGGGGATGCTGACAGCGCTTAGAGGTCATCCTTCCCCTTTGAACCAAACCTTGCTTCAAATGCAAAAAGAAGTCAATGGAGTTCTAAGAAACACAATACTGTCATGTCCTTCTGTGTGTTACTTCCCTGTGTTTGCTACCATTATGCTAAAAATGATGACATAGAAGGGAAGGAAAAGACAGAGCAACCCGTAGTTCCTTTTCCTTCCAGTCCTTGTTTACTTATTACTAAGCCAAAGATAGTGTTGGTAGAATGTACATGTACCAAGGAGAGAAACAGCAACAGTTGAGTTAGTTTTGTGAAGGGTTTCCACTGTTTTGGTAAGAATGGAATACATGCACAAGCTATAAAATATATATGATGCAGGTTTAGTGGTTCCACACCCGAGCTAAATGCGCTTACATTAGCATTTAAAACTAACATTGCACATTATAAAGATGAATGGTAAAATTCATGGTAATAATTAAAAATACCAATGTTCCCTTACTTAGAACAATAATAACTAGCAAATAAAAGGCACTATGACAAGTTCAGAGAAAGAAACAGAGAGATTATAGAAGAAAGAGAAAAGCTTTATATTTCAGTACTGTTAAAAGCACTTGTTCCTGCTTTTTGAACAAGGGGCCCCACATTGTCATTATGCACTGAGCCCTGCAAATTATGTAGCCAGCCATGGATAGAAATGGCACCTGCTAGAGGTGGGGTAGACAGAATATCTTTTCTGGCATGATCCCCAGGTCTCGGTTGGTAACTAAGAACATTAGTGCCACTGCCGGGTCAGGGGAGCCACAAGGAGGAGCAGGGGGAGACAATGATGGCAGCTCCTTAAATGTTCTGTTTGAGGTGCCTGTGGGCGGTTTAGACAGACTCAGCAAGCAGATGGAGAGTCAGGTTTGGGTTTGAGAGCGATGAGTTATCCACAGAAGGGGGGCCTCATGCCAATGGCCAAGATCATTCAGGGAGCAGAGAGGGGGAGAGGAGCTCTGAGGAGAAGACCTCAGATGAAACGAGGAGCAGTGTGGAAGGAAGAACATGATGTTAGGGCAAAACTTGCCTACAACACTCTTAGAGCAAGACATATCATATTTCTTAATTTTTTAAAACAAATTAAATTCTGTCCTATGATCTCATTTGAAAGATCGGCAAGAAGCCCTCTACCCAATCAATTTGCATGGCTGCATGTTCTTCTGCTAGTGGAGCAGCACTCTCGAGGTTTACACAGTTTTGCAAACTCCTTTGGTTTCACATTTTGTTACCAAGCACCTTAGCCGAGAAAGGAAAAATGTGTAAGCAGCCTTCTTTGTTTTGACCCGTCCACCGCCCGTTCTACTCATCTTCTTCTGTAGGCATGAGAGGTGGATTTAGAGTGATGCAAATAAAACTTATGTTTCAGAGTTCCTTCCAAGGGGCTCTACTTAATTTATATGCATAATTTTTTATCTTTTGCTTAAAGTGGAATCTCAAATTATATAAAATTCAGGGCCATTGAAAGCGCATTTTTTCCCCAGATACTGCAAATGTATACGTGAAAGCCCCAGACACATGGATAAGGTCATGTGCTCTAGGCCCGGGAGTCTTGATTGCAGTGTGAGAGCTGCAAAATTGTTCTGATGCCATTTTCATCGGAGCTATTTAGGGAGGGCTGCCAAGCTGGGTAAAGTGAGAAAACATTTTGAGATACTATCTCCCTGAAGAACTATTGCTGTTTCTATATATTCTAGAAAGTGCAAGGTGAATATGTTGCTTAAAGTATTGCCAGCTGCTACAACAAATATCTTCCAAATGTCAGGGGCTGAACCCAACAGTAATAGAGTTCTTGCTCACATCATCATCAATGCAGGTGCTCCTGGCTGGCAGGCAGATTCCGTGGGTGCGACTACTTTCATCTGACTCCCCATCCCCAGAGTACAGAGTCCTCTGCATGTAGCCAGAAAGAAGGAAGAGAAAGTGGCCACCTCCTGAAAGCTTTGGCCCAGAGGGGACACACCTCACTTCCACCCATATTCCATTGGTGAGAAAGAGTCCATGGACCCACCTAGGTACAAGGGGTGCTGGGAAATGTATTCGTTGGCTGGACAACTAATTACCAGTGATAACTTTATATTATGGAAGGAAAAAACATGAATTTTGGTGGACAGTTAGATTTCTCAGCCTCAGGGGGGAAAGCTGTTATTCAGAAAACATATTAACAGCAAGTCCCACTTTCTGATTACATGGGGAAGAGCGAATAAATATTGTAGACAATCGCTACTGCTTTGTTTTGTTTGTTTTTTTTTCCTGTGGGTGTATTGTTAGCCAAAAGAGAGGTACTCTTCAGAAATGTTAGTTTCAGGTCCAAGGTTGGTAATTTCTAACTGACAGAGTCAGAGCACTTGTAAAGGCTGCTCCAGGCTCTGAAGGAAGCTGATACTTTTAAACTCTATTTCTGTTTGTTTCAAAAATAGACTTTACTCAAGGCCAATTTGTGGAATTTGAAAAGTTTGCCTTCAGGATATCCAGTCTCCTCTTGGTGCTAAGTTTCAGATGCCCAGGGCCCTCTGACTTTCTAACCCTATCCCTTCTGCAAGGCAATGCGCTCATCTATTTCACATTTACATACGTGAAGGCATTAAGTTAGTCCTGAAAGACAAGGGTGGGTGCCCAAACCATTGTCTGAATAAAAAGAGAAAGAGACAGAGAGAGAGAAATTGTCATCATTATTTACCCATTTGCTCTACTTCCTTTCCATTGCATTTGAAGAATTTTCTTTCTCATTGTGGAATAAAAGGCTCTGTCTTTCCTTAAACAGACTTCATACAATAGGAAGGAGGTGGGAGTCTTCTGGTGCAAGGGAGTCTTCTCACCCCAAGATTATCCTTTATCCACATCCTGCCCTGGAATTAATCCTGTTTTCAACACTTTCCCTTTGGGAGACGATGGGCAAGAGCCTTTCCTCCTCGTGTTCCTTCCCCACCTTCATTCTTAGCAAGATGATTAAGCTGCTCTGATGCACAAAATGGGGAACCTCAGATCTAGCCAAAATAGTTCCCTAACCAATCAGTGACAAGGAGTTGCCATCATTATAATAAAAATAATAATGGTAATAACATTTACTCTGTACTGGATGTATGTGTATTAGACAGGGTTCTATTGCAATCATGCCTCAAAACAAACATCAAACATCTTAGGAGATTATACCAACCTTTACTTTTGTCGTTTGTGGATCTGCAGGATGACTAGAGGGCAGCTGGTCCGGGGTGGGCTCACCTGGGCTTGGCTGACTGCTGGAATCCAGGCTGGAGGTGGGTTCCTGTCGACTCCAGAGATATCTTTATTCTGAGACCAGGAACTACAAGACGTGTGCTTCTCCCAGTCCTGGCAGACGGCAGAAGCAAAGGAGCCAAGCAAAACCATGCAAGCATATTTAGAGCTTCTGTTTCACTGACATTCCATTGGCCAAACAAGTCACACGGCCAAGCCCAAAGTCAACGAGGAGTGGCACAGCAAAGTCTCAAGGATGACAACAGGAGAACTGGGGACAGTGAGTCTATCCACCACAGGAGAGAGCTCTGACCACAAAAGTAACATGTGCTAAACATAGAAAACCAGAAATACACACACGCACACACAGGCACACAGAGCATGCATAATGCCACCACCAAAGGAAACACAATTTAAGTACTTTTCTCCTACTCTCCCAACATCCACTCAGATGTTTAAGGCAAAACCTGAAAGTCATCCTTGCTTCTATCCTCCTCTCTCCCAGCGTCTATTCCATTAGCAAGTCCTATCTTCCAATGAATCCTGAATACATTAAATTCTGAAACTCCTTAGTTATCACTATGGTCCAAACCAGCATCATCATCTCTTGCATAGACAACTGCAATTGTTTCCTAATCGGTCTCCCTCTTCCACACTTGCCCTTGCCCCAGGGACCCACCACAAGATAGACACAGCATGTACCTGCAACATGGCAAAGCAGACACAGTGTGCACCCACCACACAACAGACGCAATATGTACCCACCACATGACAGACACAATACGTACCAAAAACACAACAGAGACAGCATGTACCCACCACACAACAGACACAGCATGTATCCACCACACAATAGACATATCGTGTACCCAGCACACAGCAGATATAGCATGTAGCCAGCAGACAGCAGCCACACAGTTTGAGTTTCAATCTCTAATGTCATGAATATTAACAGATATAATAAGAAAAAGCTCTTTGAATATTTGCCCCCATCCTGCATCCTTCTTCATCCCAGTTCTAGGCCTGGGGAGTTTTAATGTGTGGTCTGGAATTCCTGAGGGTAGTTGGAAATGGACCATCAGCTCCTGGGACCCCTTAGCTGTAATGATGGGGCTTGACCATGCCAAAAGCTTTGGCCCACTCTCACCGCACTGGTCCTGCTTCCTCTACTCTGATGTCCATTTGTGGTTTCCTCCTCCCCTCTTACATCATAGTGTGTCTTGTTGTCCTTCGCAAAAGTTTACAGTGTCTGATGTCACCTCAACGATCAGACTGAATGTGTCACTCTTGATGTTAAAGTAGCAGGTTTTCTGCCTGTCACTTTCTCACACTTTCTTCTTGGTTGGGAGCCAAGTGGCAGCCTAGTTTCCGGAGATTAGGCCTTGACCCATGGTTACGAGTAAACGAATTAATAAAGCAACAGCCTAGTAAGGGAGAGATGGGGTTGTGGCCTGAAGAGGGTGTCAAGGGGGCCTCTAGAGGAGGCTCTCTTACTTGACCAGGGGGAAGAAGGGCCAATTTCCCTCCACGGGGTGCTGTGCTGTGGTAGTAGAGATGGCCAAGGCTTCTCTACTTGGCTCTGAGACCAGGTAATTGGTCCTGGTAGCTGCGGTGTGTTCTGAACCCATGAAGGATCAGGCCGCCCTCAGGCACCGTGAACTCCTGGGCCCCTGTGAATACTGGGCAGATGAAGAGGGGGGCGCCATCAGATCACAGCCTGAAGAAGTGTCTCAGGGGTCCCAAAGAAGGGTGAACACGGACATGAGTAGCTGTGCCATCTGTCCCTCATGTTGCTAAAGGAGACATCTGCAGCTTCATAGTCCAGAAAGACACCCACCTGGTCAGGAGGAGAATCTTCACAGAAGACGACAAAGTCTGGTACTAGTTTCCAAACATCTCCAGGGTACAAAAGCCATTCTGTGGAACCAGTTGGGCCTCCTCATTCCTCTCAACACTGTCTCTACAAACCCCCACAGCCCACACCAACGTGTTTTTGACTTCCACCTCCCAGTAATGTCTCCCAAAGAAGAAGCTTTCTAGGCCCAGGACACAAGGCTGACAGTAGAGTCTCTTTGGATTGTCAGGCACGTTCTGCCTGGAGGGGTTCCGTCTCATGCTTCTGTGATCCTCTGACAGGAAGAGCTCAGGATGAGCGGTGTTGGGTCCAGGAGCACATCAGCCTCAGAGGAAGTCTCAGGTTTAAGCCTGGGGTCTCAGGAGATGTGTGATTCCTGGTCCCCAGAGAGGTCTCAGAAAGCTGGAGGGAGATTCCCACGTGGCAGCCTTTTCCATGAGGCTCCTCGATCCCAGGTCCCAGGCAGCTCACAGGCTGAGAATTACTGAGGCTGCACTTCCATCTCTTGAGTGACAGAAGCATTGCCTCGGGTAGAGGATAATTAGGGCTCTAAGAAATGTAAAATTTTAGCAAATGAGATAAAATTAATGTCTCCCACTTCCTCTCAACATTCTCATATATGCCCCTTTTCTATAAAAGACACATGATATTTGGGACTCTCTTTAGTTAGAAATGTTCCCACTTGGCTTTGTGGGAGATCAAGATTTGGCCACCCTGAAATCTATCTCTTTACCTTGATTGTTTTCTCTGAGGACATTTGACCTCCCCCACTAACTGCCTAAAGAATTTGACATAGTAACTCCTTCCTGGAAGAGATCTTCTATCTGATAGCTGTAATATAATGTAAAATAGATATTACAATAGAAAAGGCATCAACAAGCCCATCTTATGTCTCTCTGGCCACATTCTCTGGATGGTCCTGCGAGGAGTTGCCAGACAAACATTTATATTTATAAGGGAAATCTCCATTTGTAAAGGTATCTCCCTCTCTGTTTTGGGAAGAGGGGGGATGGCCTCATTTCTAGAGGCTTATCAGTGTGGAAGGTGAGGCCTTAAATCTGCATGATAACCTTACTCTTGTTTACTGTGCTTTAGTGGTAATCTCCTGTACTGACTCCCCCCACCCCCAACATCCTCCTTTGTCATTGGCTGAACACGGTATTTAAGACGAGAATTTCTGCTATTGTGTTGAGAAACGTGGTGTCCCTGCTTTCTCCAATGTATACATGTTATTAAACTTGGTATTATTTTCTCCTGCTAACCTGTCTTGTTAATTATTTGGCCAGCCATAAGAACCTTAAGGAAAAGGGCAGAGGGAGATTCTCCCTCTTCCCCCGACACGACTAACAAAGGTACCCTTCAAAGAGCAAAAAAGGAGGATAACGTCCCCCAAAGCCACCTGCTACCTGAAAGTTATGTTGGTGAAAGGTAGGGGGAACTATTTCCATCCACTTTTGCTTTAACACCATGGGTCTGAAGTCTGAAGCTATGACCTCTCTGGATGGAGGAGATGCTTCCAACTCCAACATTCTGCAGACTCTCCCACCTGCAGTCATTATTACTTAGTCACTCTACACTGATATTGTATAAAAATGACTTTCTCCTTTCCTCAAGTTGATATGTCTGACTGTGACAATTTTGAAATTCAAAAGAGGAAAGTTCAGAGTGCTATCTATGGTCTAGTAAAGCCTGGATTCTTTGGTGGTTTTGAGCAGGTAGTGACAAACCATAAATTGCGAGGTGTTCATTAGGACTAGGCAAGTGGATTCCATGCTCTCCCACTTGCCCACTTCCCCTCCCCTCTTAGACTACACACAGAGCATCGGTGTTCTCTTGGAGTAGGAAGGCATTTATGGCACCTGTCTGTGCACCCCTGAGACAGGCTTGGGGAAGCTTATCGCCTTTCACAAACATGACTCTTTGACTGTGCAATGTATACCCTCCCCCAGGTTATAAATTGCTAAGCCAATATTGTCTTCTTTCAAATTAATCCAGGCTCCACAGGCAAAAATTACTGCAATATAATCTTTGGGGAGGTCCTCAGTTGGTTGGCTATACAGTTGGTAGACCTCTATATACATGGATTAATTATTCTAAGAAATAAAGTTTAGTGGGGACTAAGTTGTAGAGTTGACTGAGTGCTGTAAGGATTACCTGACAGAAGAGCTGATATCCAAGTAAGGGTTGGATACTGCCAGTGAACCCACACCAGCCCCTTCTGGCCCCCCAGCCAGCCTTGGATGGCCTTGTTCCTCTCCTCTAATGCATCCTGTGGGCTGGAAGTGGGGAGAAAGCTCAGGATCTGAGCAAATGTCAGTGGTGCTCACTAGCGTGTGAGAGGGTTCTTCTCCATCTTGCAATGGGACATTCATGAGATAATGGCTAACAAAGCAGCACAAATCCAGCATAAATTTTGCCTGGAGCAGTTTGGAAAATGCTAAACTTATGCAATTCCTCCTGAAGTTGCTCTGAAAAAATAGACAGAAACAAATGAACGTCCTCAATAGAAGAACTAAGAGAATTTGAGATTGTATTAAACGATGAAGGACTGGCCCTTTCTATGAATGTCACCATACTTCCTTTCCCATGCCCAGGGAATTGTCAAGATACCAGAAATGATATATGATCAGGTGACTGGAGATTATCAGTACTGATTTGGGTTTGCTTTTGTTCAACAATATAGTGCTCCATGTAGCCAGGTGAAGGGATGCAACATTTGCAGAACAGAAGCAAGCAAGCTCTGAGGGATTAATTCCTAGGATGTGAGAGTTCCAAGCCCCTACTGCTGCCTGTATTCATTTCCTCTCTCTGTTTCCCAGGCCTCTAGCTGTCAGAGCTGTGTCCTTTGTGTGACAGTGAAGTCTCCTCCTACTCTTTTACCTTTTATGTGGTGTTTTTTCTCTTTTTCACATGTTCTTTCCCCAGTTCCTTACGTGCAATTTCCTTCTCTTCATTTTCCAACCTCTTTTTGCCCTGAGAGAATCTCTTTTTCTCTGTGGAGTTTCTCAATGAGACAGATGATCCCAGTGATGAGAAGGAGCAGAATGGGCACGATGACAGCCAGGACCACCATCCAGGGAGATGTGCTGGGATTAAACGATTTTGAAAAGGGAACCAGGAAAGTCCCATTTAGTGAGAAAAAGGAGACCTGGGATGAGAGTGTCCCTCAGCACTCACATCTAAAAAGCTCCCCCAGGTGCCTGCTCTGTTAGCTTTTCTCTCACAAATACCAGAGAGGGAAAGAGTCACCCACAGTGATTGCCAGGGCTGGGGGCCCAGGAGACAAAAAAGTAGAAACACCTGAAGTCACCATGAGAAGGACCAGGGTGAATAAAAGCTAACCTGCTGTGCTGGATCACCACAGCCACCACTCTGGGACAAACCATCATCCCTTCTTGCCTGGAATATTGCAATGCCTCCCTCCCTGCTTCTGCCCACACCCTCTGCAGTCTATCCTCAGCACAGCAGCCTGAGTGAGATCATGTTATTTCTTGTTCAAAATCCTACAATTTTTCCTATTTCATTCAGACTAAAAGCCAAGGATCATTTGTGGCCTACATTTCCCTATATGATCTGAACCTATTGCTTCTCTGAATTTATCTCCTCCAACTCTCCCTGCCCTCAATTCATTCCAGCCATATCTGCCTCTTGGAGTTCCTTGAAACTGCTAGAAGCTCTTGCCTCAGGCCATTTGCATATGCTGTTCCTGCTACTTGGCTTGCTTGGTCCTCAAATGTCTGCATGGCTCATTCCTTACTTGCCGACTGCCATCTTTTCAGTGGATCCTTCCCTGACCATCCTGTTTATAATTGCAACTCCCCCATAGCACTCTCTATCCTCTCCTTGATCATTTTTTTTTTTTTTGCAGTACCTATCACCATCTGGTACAATCTGCAGTTGAATTAATTATTTCACTTCTTGTCTTATTTACTTCATTTGTTGCCCTCTGCTGCTCTAGAATGTGAGCCCCATGAGGGCAGGGATCTTTGTGTATTTTGTTCTGTGATTTATCTTCGGTTTCTAGAACAGTGCCTTGAACAAATGTGATGCTTGCTAAGTGTTTATGGAATGAATTTATGAATGTATGTAGACAGAGAATTTCCCTGCTCTGCCCCTTGGGAAATCCCCTGGGCAGCAAGGGAGGGCTTCAGCAGACAGCACCTCTGGGTGTAGACAGATACCCGCCCACACCACTCTCCATGTTTATGATTCTTCTAAACCTTTAAAAATGACTATAGGATACGAACCATAACAAGAACAAACGATCAGGTTTACTATCAGAGAAGAGACTCATACCCATGTGTTTTGTGACTATTTGATTTTCTTCTTGTGACAAGGGAGGAGGCCTCAACTCAGCTGCAGCCTCCAGCCCCTCAGGGCCCAGGACTCTTCCACCTCATGCCCCTACGTCCTCATCCCCACTCCAGGCTCCAATCTGTGTGCTGAGGATCCCATCTCCACGCACTGAGATCCAGAGGGCAGGGAACTAATGTGGAATGAAAATCACAATTTCTGTCTCCTGGCCAAGCAGGGTGCTGTTGATGGAGCAGGACACATTCCTCACAGAGTGGTCCCTGATAATCACAGCTGTGGTGACCATGAAGAGGCTGTCTGAGTCCACAGTGTAAGCCTCCCCCAGGGTGAGCACGATCTCACCATAGGGATCTCTCCAAACCACTCAGGACTCTGGGTTCAACCCTATAGATGTGCACTCCAGCCAGATGCCCTCATCCTCATGGCCCCTCATTTCAATGAGGGGCTTAGACCCCAGGGCTGAGGAGACAGACCAGGGCTCAGATGAAAAGGCAATGTTGTCTTAGCCAAAGTGTCTTAGAAGATAGGCTCTTAATGGTGAGAGCCAAGGGAAGTGGGGAGAGAGCAAGGGTCCAGCCTCCAGAGAAACTGATTATCCATATTCCATGCATTCCTGCAGTACCGCTTCTGTGAAGGGAGGGAAGAAGGAAGAAAAGGAGGGAGGGACAGAGTAAAGAAAGAAGGAAGAAGATAGGAAGGAGGAAAGTAAGCAAGAAGATAAGGAAGAAAACCTTGACATTGGAGAACACCAGGAGACCAATATGCCAAATAAATGGTGAGATCTCTAAGGAAAAAGGATTCCCTTGCACTTTTCTTTCTGCTCCACTTACAGACCCCATCACAGTACCAAGCTTCTGCCTCCTAATAAATATTTGTTGATTGATTCATTCAGTTAGAGATTTTAATGTTCTCACTTCTGTGTGGGTTTCCACTCTGACTTGAAACAAGCAGGTTCGTGATTTCAGTTCCCACCCTGGGGGGACTTCTCGGTAGCGTTGGCTTCCTGAAACTCTAGGTTACTATGATAAGGTGAGAAACCTGCCAGGGTGCAGAAACTTAAGAAATTTTTTCACCTCGAACACTGTCCCGTCTCTCCTGGTTTAGGACTTCACATCATGACAGCTATCTGATAATCATAAGAGGCTATTGGTTTTAAGGAAAATGGACACGGCTAGCGTGAAAGTCAACACTTATCCCAGTTCAGATGTGTTTACCTCCCATGGGCTCAGTCAATTTTAATGATTTTCTTATAGTCCCTCGACAACATCCACCTATTAGAAAGATCTGGATCCTCTTGGGATCCTCAAGAAAACAATATCACCTCCTCAGTGTCAACAGAACATCAGCAAAAGTCCTAAGACTCCAGACTCTTCCTAACTTATTCTGTCTTTAAAAGAATCTTCAATAAAAGAGAATATTGAGTGAGAGAGAGGTGCAAATGCACGGTCCTGCAGGGTCCTTATGCCCCTTTAGCCATGTGTCCAGCCATCATCCAAACGTCTTTTAAGCAATTCCTTCATTAATCCTATCCAACAAACTATAGGAAAGACAAATTTAAAGCAATCGCTTAATTCTTAAATGAAAGCTGTTTGCATATTGAAAGGCTCACACAGAAACTTGGAATTGAGATAAGACTCAAAATAATGATGCAAGTTGGAAAGAAATTCTACAAAATATTCCATGAGGTTCAGTAATGGCAAGTATGAGGCAATAGACTTAAGGACAAAATCAGCCAGCCAATTAAACAAACAAAAAGCAATGAACAAACAAACAAACAATTCTACAACAACTCAACTCAGAGTGGGGCAGGCCAGGCCAGGGTCATGTTTACAGGGAAAGAGTAGAGGGTTCCTGCCACATACACACCCACACTGTCAGCAGTGCAGTGTTGCTGTGAACGGAGTCAAGACACCAGGTTGAGAAACACCCCTTTGAGGATATTTTGTATTAATCGGATACAAGGTTGCCCTTCTGAGTCACAAAGATGGAGTCTCTCACCAGCTATGATTGGAGGCTCCTGGGAAGGTCGCACTGTCCCCAAACCTCACTTTCACTGGTCTGATGGACTGAAATGCCATTGATTTCCACGTGTCTTCAAGGCTTTTCCAGTCCTCAAACATTTCTTTTAAAGTATAATACACTGACCCCGGGAGAGAGTTCATACCTTAAAGCCATTATTAATAAACTCCTAGAAATCCCAGTTTAAATGCCACTTCCATTTTGAAGCCCTGACAAATTCCTCCTGACTGAATTCTCACTCTTTTTCTCTGTGGGGCCAACAGGCTTAGTACTTAATCGTGCTTTCACGAAGTCATCTGTTTACATGTGAGTCATTCTCACTACAATTAGTATTTGGGGGAAGGGAAAGAAGACAAAATTAATATTTATCAGGAAATGAGATGTCTGTATGTTGTCGTTTGCTGGGCAGTTCTTATTTATTCCATCGTCCTAGTGCAGTTATTGACAGTTCTCCCCTCACTCTCCAAAGTGTGCAGTTTGAATGATCAAGTACGTGGTTCTCCATCAAGAAGCCACATGCCAGGTGCTCTACTGGATGGGATTTCACATCACATCCTCTCAGTCAGCCCCAGTGGTGCATGGCTCACTCCCCCACTGCATTCTGGTTTTGCTCAATTGCCATCTTTTCAGTAAAGCTTTCCCAGATCATTCTGTTTACAATTACATTACCTCTGTGTCCCCAGCTTTCTCAACCCCTCACTGCTTTCTTTTGTCTCCAGGACTCATCACCATATGACATAAAATACAGTTTTATTAATTACTTCATTTCTTGCTCTCCACACCCTCTAGAATGGGAGTCCCAGGAGGGCAGGGATCTTCACGAATTTTGTTCTCTGATATATCCTTGGTTCTAGAACAGTGACTTGAACACAGGGAATGTTTATTAAATATTAGTTAAATGAATTTACGAATGTCTGTGAAGAGAGGGAGCCCAAGGATAGTTTTCCTGCTCTCAAATTTTGATTCCAGCAATTTGTTTTTTTCACTCATTCATTTCATAACTATTTATTAATTACGTACCAGGGGCCAAGTAATTTGGTAGATGCTGGAGATATAGTGTTGAATAACTGCTGGTGTGAGTCAGACCCTGACTTGTTCTGGCTGTGATTTAGGCTACAAAGCTTTAAAAGAATGTCCAGTAACAAAGGCTGCAAGGGTGCTCTTTAGAGCTGTCGACCACACATTTCCAGTTCCCCCGGGCACACAGCTAGGACTGCACTTCCCCTCCTGTATAGTGAGGCACAATCATGTGACTTGCTTTGGTCAATGAAATGTGAGTATAAATAACATGAGCACCTCACAGGAGGAGCTTTAGGAGCCAGTGAGTAATTAGCGGGCTCTTTCCCTCTGTGATGGGGAACTGCACAGCTCCACGTCCCTGAGGGAGATCTGTGTGCAGCAGAGCCCAGCAGACTCATGGAGGACATGTTTCATGTGTTAGAAATAGACCTTTTTTATGATAACCTAATGAGATCTGAGGGCTGCATATTACAGGGATAACCTGGACTATCCTGACTAATGCACACCTAAAGAAGATTAAAAACATGGACAGACCAGAGGCTCATGGAGAAAAGTTGAACAAACAGACCTCAGGTGTAGACTAGAGATAGCTCAGCCATGATGACCACTTACAACTCATGGAGCAGATTCATGTTTCCATTCAATTAATATCTGTGGAGCAACTATTATGCTCTAGGTTTTGTTCTAAGAGGTGGATACAGCAGAAGCAAAACAGAGAATAATCCTTTATGAAGGTTACATTGTAGTTGAAGGGAAATAATAATCAGGACTAGTAAGTAAAATACATGCTATGCAAGAAGGTTATATGTTTTGAAGAGAAAGCAAGGGAAGGGGGGTAAAAAGTGTCAAGGATGGTGTTTGAGCCTCACGGTCATGGAAAACCACTGACTGGAAAGTAGAAATGGATTGAAATTGTATGAGAAACACTTGTCTTTGAACTTAATGAAAATTTATAGAGCATCATATACTACTTGTGAGAGTGTACATTGGTACAAACTCTTTGGAAAATAAATTTGTAGTGCCTATTAAGGATGAAAATACATATTTCTCATTGTACAACACTTCCACGCCTAGGAACGTCTTGCAGTTGGGGATTTCAAGAAGGGACTGAATTGTGTCCCCATGAAATTTGTATGTTGAAGCCCTACCCTCCACTACCTCAGAATGTGACTGTATTGGGATATAGAGCCTTTAAGGAGGTAATTAAGTTAAAATGAGGCTGTTATGGTAGGCCCTAATCCAATCTGACTGGTGTCCTTATAAGAAGAGGAGACTAGGACACACAGAGAGATGTCAGAAACGTGTCCACATGGAGGAAAGGCCATGTGAAGACACAGAGGGGGTACCATGTGAGGACACAGGAGAAGGTGGCCATCTGCAAGCTTGGGAGAGAGGCCTCAGGAGAAACCAAATCTGCTAATAGCTTGATCTTGGGACTTACAGCCTCCACAACTGTGAGAAAATAAAATAAATATCTGTTGTTTAAGTCACTCAGTGTGTGGTATTTTGTTATGGCAGCCCTAGCAAACTAACACCAGTCAGGAATAGGCCGCGTTCTATGTGTTGATATGAGTAGTCATTATATGGATTATAGTTCATAATAATTTAGTAATCTGCACATTAATGTTTTATGAGCTTTACAGTATGTGTTATATTTCACAATAAAAAGGTCTAATTCTAAAACACGTTACTGAAGAAGGCCCTCAGAGATCTCCTAGAAGGAAACATAGAATAATCTGGGGGGCCGGCCTGTTGGCATAGCAGTTAAGTGTGCGCGCTCTGCTTCTGCGTCCGAGATTTGTGGGTTTAGACCCCAGGTGCGCAGCGATGCTCCGCTTGTCAGGCCATGCTGTGGCGGCATCCCATATAAAGTAGAGGAAGATGTTAGCCCAGGTTCAGTCTTCCTCAGTAAAAAGAGGAGGATTGGCATCAACGGTAGCTCAAGGCTAATGTTCCTGCAAAAATAAAAAATAAAAAAATAATAATCTGTAGGGATTCAACACTCGCCCCTGTTCAAGGCTACAGCTAAGTTCTGTGTCTGCTTCTCAAGAGGTGATGCCCACAGCTGAGCAGGGCAAACCCACTCATTTGGCCCTTGGGCAGGAGGAAGACACCCTCCCTGTGTAAAGGGGACTCTGAACAAATATCTGCTGGTCTGCCATGGGCCTGAAGTTAGGAGAGAAACTTTCCTCAAGAGTCACATTGTGAAAAAGCAAGTGAACAAAATGAAATGACACATCTGCCACCATCAAGCACATGGTGGCCTCCACATAGGATTTGCCTTCTTGGAAATAACAGCGGTAGATGCCATTTTCATGGGCCGTGATGTCGTGGATGATCAGCGCCACGCTCCCCTTGCTGATCTCTTCCTTCACAAAGGTTGTTCTTCCTTGCTACTCCTCCATCTGCTCCTCTGTCCTCTCTCGCTCACCCTTATACACAAGCACCGCGGGGGGGAACTGAGACCTGAACCATCGCACCTCCATGTCCTCAGCACTTTTCTCAGGTGACAGGTGGCAGCTTAACATGCTGTTTCCTCCCGTCATGGCCAGGATTGGATCAGCTGGCCCCATGACAGTAAACTGGTGTGTTCAACAAAGGGGGAGAATCAGACAGGGGTACTAGCCATCAAATATCAAAAGCAGGTAAGGGAGTGCATATTCCAGGGCACAAACAGAATCTCTCTCTATTTCTAATATATTCTTTCAGACATATTCTTTCTAAGGACACAGGGGCTTCTTGGGCTGAGGATGTGGGGGCCAGTAGCTGTGGCTGGTCAGCAGCAATAGGTACCTAGTAGGAGTATCTGCTGAGGCTGCTGATGCTTCCTGAACAAAACATGGAGAAGCAGACACTGAGCACCCCCTACTGACCCTGTGCTCACAGAGATGTCCTTCCGTTCCCTAATCTAGCCCAGTGCCTGGAGTGGAGGATAAACTTGAGCTGTCCAATAGGGTAGCCACTAGCTAGTCTCAACAGAAATGTGCTTAAATATGAAATATATACACACAATTTTGAAAATTTAGATTAAAAAATACTAAATACCTCAGTGTTAATATTTTTCATTAATTAAAATTTAAATAATACTATTTTGGTCATTTGAGCTTCACGAAAATATATTAAAGTCAATTTCATCATTTCTTTTACACTTTTTTAAATGTAGCTACTAAAATAATTAAAATTGTGTCTGCAGCTGGCCTCTGTGGCTCTCGTATTTCCATGGGATGCACTGGTATAAATTCAATGAGCATGTGCAGAAGGAAAGGATGAATGAACACACCTGCATTACTTCTTTAGACTACAATGTTTTGCAGACTGAAGTGTTAATTTCCCTTTCTGAGAAGCTGATGGGAGCTAGTGGCATCGACCCTACCTGAGACCAGTGCAAACAAGCTGAGCTGGTGGAAGAAGAGAAGGGAGCCTGGCAGGGAGAAATGCAGGGAAGCAGCTGGCTCCATAAGCACCAGAGATGAGTCACCCAGGAGGGGCAGGGCCAGAGGGCTGGAAGCACAGACATGGAGAAATCAGCCAAGGAGACTTGGCAACACAGTTCTGATCAAGGTCAAATTTTCCTGTAACTTGTGTTCGTATCATCAGCGCCCCAATTTCGGTCTTGGGCAGCCCCCTTCCTATCCCAGTTCAGGTATCTCCTGATAGATTGATCCATTAAACAGTCCCTGGAATACGCCAACAATACAAAGATGAGGGAGGCAGTTTTCTGCCCTTCTCTGCTCACTCTTCTGCCCAGTGCTGAGTTGTCACTTCATATTCTTTCATACCCTCCCACCCTTCCCTTCCTCCCCCCCAGGAATCTGGCTATTGGATCCCAGGTAAAGCCAGTCCTGGAAAGCCTTACAACCAGGAAGCTTCCCCTCTCCCAGGGACCTTGCCTCTCCCCCAATCAGTTTCCCTCCCTCCACCTATCATCCCACCCAAACCCCAGAGCTGTAGCACTACCCCCCCAACTTTCCTATCTTCTAGATTTCATTTCTGGGTTTTCTTTTCTCCACTGATGCTCAAGTGATGATTTTTCTGCCCATCCCTCTTCTCTCTAACTCACTCACAGGGACAGTCACAACTAGAGAGCAGAGAAAAAAATTTTCTTAGTCTCCCATTGGCTGCAGTGTGCAGGGCTGTGGGACCTAGGACCGGGGCCACTCGGTGACCACAAAGTCCTAATCTTTCCAATGGATGGTTTAGAGCCCAGGATTGGCCAGCTGTGGGTCACCAGCCAATGGGATCCCAGAGCCTACTTTCTCCCAGTTATGAGGTAGAATACACAGAAACAATTTAAGAATTAAAACCGAACAGCTGCTAATAGGCTTTTGAGATGAAATGGTCTTTTAATTTCCTTTTGCTGTTTTCAGGAGCAAGATACTTTTCATTTTTTTTTTTCATAAAACCTTGAGATTTCCCGAGGATTGTGGCATTACTGCTAACAAGAGGGAGAGGCCTCTCTATGTAGAAGTGTGTATGCAGTAGTGGATGGGGCTCGGGGTGGAGAGGTGCTGAAGTAAACATAAACAGCCCTCTTTACAAAGTCAGAGGAATCCTGTTCAAGTTGCTCCACCTTTGGGAGTCAGTGGAGAGATAAGGGGGAAAATGGGGTGGGGGCTGGAGGGGTAGAGAATGAAGCAAGACAACAGCTGCAGGAGTAGACTGTATACCATGTCATTCATTCCAAAACCATTTAGGGAGAGATGCTGAGGATACTGAGAGGCAAAACCCCTTTCTCTCAGGGAGGTGGCATTCTAGTGGGGCAGGAAGATGGCAGTAAACAAAGACTTTCTACCTGGACTTCATCGTCTGCCACTAGATGTGCAGGTTGAGTCCAACACCCACACAATGCTCCTCTCCCATGTCCTACAGACATGAATCAGGCCATTCTATTGATTTCTTTGAGAATAATCTTTCCGAGACACATTTCTTCAAATTTCCCTCCATTGCCTAAATGCTTCCACTGAAGGCCTCCAATCCCTTTCTGATTCAAGCAAAACTGCAATTAACAAACTAGCGATGGCTCCACAGTTTCCTTCCAGTACCAAGTTGCTCTTGGGAAGGGACAGAAGAAAAAGCTAGAAGAATCTAAAAGCCTGGTTGCCTACAGCCTCTACCTGAAGAAAATCAGGCCCAAGACTTCTGGGAAAGTTTGTGCCAGAAGTATCCAAAGAAGCCAGCCCTCAACTCCTGTGGTAGCTGACCTGAGGCAGAGGGAAACACATGTGTTCTGAGTATGAGGAAGACCTAGTGTCCATGAGGTAGTTTAATAGGAAACCAGGTTCCACCAGTGTGTGCCACGTTGTACCATGACAACCTGACATAATCAATCTTCCTCATGAGAGAAATAAACCTAGAGAGTGTGTTCCTTCCTTTGATTCACCTCCAGCTGTGGATTCCTTCCAAATGAGGCCAAGATATCCTGGTTCTTAAAAGTGGAAGAAGGCAGAAGAGTCAAAGAGATTCAATGGAAAAGGAACAAGGAGAGATTCAAAGATTGAGAGAGACTCAATCTGCCATTGCTGTTTTGAAGATGGAGGAAAAGGGCCTCAAGCCAAGGAAGGTGGTGGCCTCTAGAAGCTGGGAATAGCCCTCAGCTGACAACCAGCAAGAAATGGCAACCTCAGTCCTACAACTGCAAGAAACTGAATTCTTTGCCAACAATCTGAATGAGCAAGTAAACAGATTCTTCCCTAGGGCCTCCAGAAAGGAGCACAGCCTGCAGGTACCTTGATTTTGTCCTGGTGAGATCCATGCTGGACTTCTGACCTTCAGAAATGTGAGAAAATAAATTTATGTTGTTTTAGGTCCTGAAATTTGTGGTAAATTAATACGACAGCAATAGAAAACTAATATAATACGGATTTTGGTAAAATGTTGCAATGAGGTAAATTGTGAAACTGTGGTGAGCAAACTATGGGGGCTTAAAACCTAGAAAAAGCTTAGTGGAAGAGTGAAGATTATTAACAAGTTTATTTAAGAAACGTAAGTTGACAAGCACATGCTGGTCAGAGGGGAAACAGTGATGAACACTAATAGTGGTGATAGTGAAGAGTAGCCTTTCCCCAGTATCCATCAGTTGAAAGGAACATCCTTTAACATGTTAAAGAATGATCAGGGTTGAAATATCCCTTTCCTGGAGATGGATTCTCCAGCATGGTAAAAATACCACTAAGGCTCATCTAGGTTCCGGGCCGGCCCCATGGCTTAGCGGTTAAGTGCGGGCGCTCCGCTAGCGGCGGCCTGGGTTCGGATCCTGGGCGCGCACAGATGCACCGCTTCTCCCGCCATGCCGAGGCCACGACCCACATACAGCAATTGGAAAGATGTGCAACAACGACATACAACTATCTACTGGGGCTTTGGAGAAACAAAAAAAAAAGGACGAGGATTGGCAATAGATGTTAGCTCAGGGCTGGTCTTCCTCAGCAAAAAGAGGAGGATTAGCATGGATGTTAGCTCAGGGCTGATCTTCCTCAAAAAAAAAAAAAAAGCTCGTCTAGGTTCCTTCCTCCCAAATTCTTATTCCATAGATGATGTTTAGATGTTAAATTAGGCTCCTAGAGACCTTCAAAGTAAAGGATTGGTTCTGGCTCCATGACCATGCATCACATTGACAGAGTGGGCGCACATGTGCCCACTGTTAGTGAAGAGTTCGGCCTCTAGTCCCTTCACATCCTGTGTAATGCAGTCCCTGTGAATCCATTCTCTGGACCACATCCTCCTGCAGACTCAATCCAATGAAGTGCTGGACCTGTGGCTCTGACAATCAACCTTGAAGGAACCAAGTGGGGTGTGGCCTCCATATTCTCTCACAGTGAATTTACTGTAAGGTGCCCTGGGCAGCAAAACTCAGAGCTGGATATGGTCCCACAGGGTCAATGGGACAGGAAAATAACAGGCTAAGGCAAGGGAGTGGGACAGGGTCTTAACTGCTCCCAGGAGCACAAATTTCTGTGTGAATTATATAAGTCACTTAACTTGGTCCTGCCTCAGTTTCCGGATTCTTGAAATGAGACTCCTTCACAGGGCTGTTGTGAGAACTAAATGAGTGAAACTCACTTAAAGCATTTAGCATAGCACTCAGTATATTTTTTCTATAAATGTTAGTTATTGTTCAAATCCTAGCTGTCATTCACTTGCTGAATCACCTTTGGAAAGTTAATTCACTTTTCTTCATCCCTGTTTTCTTATCTATAGAAAGGAGACAATAAATTTGTATGAAGCTCAACTGTCATATGGAATAATAAAATTAATATCAGGGAAGTGTGTCACACAGTGTGTGCATTTAGCAAGTATTTTATTGGTGTGATGCGTTGCTGTGAAGGAGGAGGCCCTTAGCTCCAGGCTGGGCAGGGAGAAGTAAGGATGTTACTTCAGCCTGAGGGTCTCCATTCCCATCAGCAGAACTGGGTGTCCCTGGGGTCTCCAGGGAAAGGTCAGAATCTAGGTCAATAACAAGGGAACTCTGCACTCAGGTCAGTGCTGAGCAAATGGTCAAGGGAGTGGTATCCCATTGCTTAATTCTGAAAATAGGCCACAGAGGCTCAGAGAAGGAGGTGTGTGGGAAGGTGTAGATATGATTTCCATCCATGGCATTGTAGAACGAGACCTCACCAGTCTCATAGTCTAGGAAAACTCCCACTCTCTGAGGAGGGTTGGCAATTGTCAGCTTGGTCCAGTGAAAATTGAGTGCAAAATAGTCATTCTCGTCACACAGACTTATAATCCAGAATCCATTCTGGGGTGCTATAGCAACGTAATCTTTCCTCTCCACGTTCTCCCTACACACACCGACATCCCAGTCTTCCCTGTCTCCCACCTCCACCTCCCAGAAATGTCTCCCTGACGTGAAGCTCTGGCAGCCAAGAACAAAGTCAAAGTATTCAAATCTCTTAGGATTGTATGGTAGAATCCATGGTGTGTCTGCCCTCCGCAGGCTCCTCTTGTCTTCAGAAACACGGAGGATGGGATGTGCAGTGTCCAGATCCAGAATCACATCCGCTGCAGAAAGATTGGGGATGGGGCATGGGGTTAGCCACTGTTCTTAGACCTTAGAGCCTCAGCCTTCAAGACCCAGGTCTGGCTGAGGAGGTCTGGGTCAGAGCCTGGTGTCCACAGGCTGCCCTGAAGGTCACCCTCTCGGCAAAACCAAAAGAAAGGCCCAGGGTTCTTGTGTACAGGGGAGTACAGTGTTGAGCGTCAGGATCTGTCTAACCTGACATCTCTAGGTGGATCCTTCCTTCCATGTTTTTCCTACTTCCCAACCCAAAATGATTCAGTTTGCCTGTGCTTTACAGTCATATAGATTTACATTTGAATTCTTGCCCTACTGCTCTTGAGCTGAATGACTTTTCTTTTTCTGCAGTCTCTTTTTCCTTAATCTGAAGCTATATAGTATGTTTGAGCCTTAATTTCCTTATCTGAAAAATGGGGTTAAAGTACTAATATTTAGGGTAGAAACAGACAACATATGTTTTATATGTAGCCCAGGGCTGGGCATGGAGGAAGTGCCTGATGTTATAATAGCTCCATGCCTTTTCTGTGCTACAGGCCATGTTGGGGGCTTTCTGTGCTCCCAGATCCACTCCCTACCTTTCTCTACCCTCTTCTGGGTCCCGGGAATCTATCCTCTATGGACAACATCACTGGGCTCCCTTGTCTCTGGTTGCCTGTTGGATTTGGCAAATGAGAAGTACTAGCTGAAGATTGGAAGGAGAAAGGAAAGAGAGGCACTGCATTTATTTCCCTCACTTCGTCTCTGCCAACATCAGATGGTTTGCTCTAACACAGGCATGACTCCTCTCAGGCAGCCCTGTCCTTGAGCTACAGCTTCCTCTGGGCTCCAGTAACTGCTCCCTCTCCCTATTCCTTCAAGCTTAGGAGTGGTGACAGCTCCCCACTATTGTGAGCCCTGGGGCACTTCACATTCCCATCTTGGTTTCCCTTGACACCAGTCCCACCTTTGTAAAGAGTTCCTTTTCTAAACCTTCTTCAACCATCCAATTTGAACATGCCAACTCTGTCTTCTTGGTTTTTTGACCAATATACATTCATTACCTCATTTGGTCTTTACCTTAACCCTCATATAATAGAGATTATGATTACCATTTAAAAATGAAGAAACTAAAGTTTAGAAGCGTTAAGTAACTTGAGGACACACAAGAGCAGGAGGCAGTATAAGAAGCTTAGGAAAAGCAAAGATCTTTGCACATTGCCTTCTCTCCTTGGTCATTCCACAATCTCCCTCTCCCTGCAGTATTATTTGACTTTGCCTCTCTTTTCCCTCAGTTCTACCCTTTATGCCTCATCCTTCCCATGAAGATCTGTGGAAGCCCAGGGGAGCAAATCTCCCTGCTTCTCTGGGCTTTCAGCAGGAAGGTCCTGGAGATGGGCGCACCTCTGAGACCAGGACCTCAAGTCACCCACCCAGAACTCTCCCAGTCATGGGGACTTTTCTTCCCAGAATCTCTAGAGTTGGAGATGAAGAAGGGAATATAGTCTCTCACTTTGCTTCTTAGGGAACATAGACTGTTTCACTCACCAGCTTGGAAGAGGGCCATCTTCCATTCTGAAAGGCAGGAGACACAGATAAGGAAAGAGCATTATTTCTGTTCTGGCCCCACCCACTATCCTCACTATGCCTTTTCTCTCTCCCTTTCATCAGTCTCTTCCAATAGCCAGGTTACTTCATCTACAACTCTGCTGGATCAGCCATACAACCTCTCCAAAATGGTGGACTTCCTTCCCTCCATCATGCTAGGGCTGCAGGCCACATAGTCAGGTTTTGCTAGGGTGGTGGCACGTTTGCCAGCAGGGTGTGGGCTGACTGGAAATGCCAAAGTGTTGCATCTGGAGGATCTTTCTGAGGCTCTAGAAAAGCTGGGCTGGTTTTCCCCACAGAAAATGACCCTCTCGGCTAAATGTGATTATTCTTACTGGGAATGCCAATGGGTCACACAGCAGAGAAACAGTTTAAATGCTTAGTACACTTGTCAGGAAAATCAGAGAACATCAGTGTCACTCACCAGCGTAGTCCTGAGACTTTTCTCCACCTACAGTGGAAGAAAGGTAGGGATGTCACCTATAAGATCTCATTTTTGAGTTATTTCTTTTCTCCTGCACCCATCTAATCTTTCTTTTTGACTCCCAACCCCACCCTTCATACCCACTCCCTCTGCCCGTTCAATTCTCTCCTCTCCTCTCCTCCTTAAATCTACTTTGAGAACATCAACTGCATGCTAATGATACCATAGGTACCATGTAAGTGCTTTCCCAGCTGAGACCCCGCAGATTTATTCTGTATGTATCTATACTCCCATACATGGGCGCAGGTGTCACTGTGTGTAGACCTGTATGTGTATGTGTACTAGAATCCATCTGTCTCAAGCTGTATTATGTCCTGCCTACTTCTGAAAAGAACTGGTCAACTTAATAAAGAAATTTCCAACACTGTTTTCTTAAAAGCAGTTCCAATAAATCTATGACAACTGAGCCACTGTGGCCACTCCTCTCTTTCTTTAAGAGACACTTTTCTCTCTCCTTCTTCTCTGATTTTCTCACTCTTTTCTTTTCTTTTATTTATTTATCATTGCATAGGTCTGTGCTCAGGATCCAAACCTGTGAACCCTGGGCCGCCAAAGCAGAGCACATGAACTTAACCACTACACCACTGGGCCAGCCCCTCTCATTCTTTCAAATCCTGCATTATTTGTTTCCTTCTCAGCAGCCTACAGGTTATGTAAACAACTAGTGAGCTTCCCAGCATTAGCAAGGCACTTCATCTAGAGAGTTCCATCCCCCTCCTTCTTCTTTGCTGTCAAGTGCACCCTGGATATTCCCTGGTACCTTGCTGGGCTGAAGAGTCTGTGAGTCCCTCATAGAGAGAGATCAAAGGTCCCTTTCTCCATTAAAGAAACACGACTACGCATGCTTCCCCTCAGTCAGCCACCCTTATTTCTTTCCCTTCAGAATGGGATCCAGGGCATTTCTCAGTCCTAGGCAGAGTTATGGATCAGAAAGGGAGCTGGGAAATTTCACAGCAGAGAGTCTCAGATAGGGATTCAGAGAAAATATCAGAGCCACTCACGAGCCATGTACTGGATCTTTCTCCACTCTGCAATGAAAGAAAGGTGAAGAGTCATTAAGTTGCTCAGAGCAGCGATAGGGAAACGTATATGGGTTCCTGGGGAAATAAGAACTTACTGAGTTCATGCTGCAGCTCCTCTGGAAAATAAGCCAGAAAAAAAAAAAATTACTGATACAGGGAAGGAGTAGAGAGGATCTCTGGAAAATATACCTTACAAATAACCCAGTGCAGGGGTGGGTGTACCTGATGGAGAGGGGTTGAAGTTCTCAGGGGCACCATCCCCTAACCCAATGTCTTCGTTTCCCTCCTTGGTCCAATACCTCTTGCCATTCCTTCCAGATCCTTTTCTGCTTGCTCTCTCTCTTTTTCCTTCTGCTGTCGCATCAGGAAGTAACCCATTCCTGCATAAATCAGCAGGAAGATGAGCAGTGTCCCCGCGAAAGGTGTGATCCAGGGCCAGGCCCTCCAGAAGGGGTCTGCAATGGAATGGAGCTTCAGCCTCCACCCCCAGAGTGGGGATCACAGAGTTGATCTCATGACATTAAATGATCCTTCCCTCCTAAAGTGTCAGTGAACTCTTACTATAACATAACACTACTATTTGTCTTTAACAGTCTGCTTCTCACATCTGAATATGAGTTACTAGAACATCAGAATTGTATGTCTTTTCCTATTTAACTTTTGATAGGTTACATTTACATGGTTCAAATATCAAAAGAAATATAGAAAGTCATCCAAGTCTCTCATGTCCTCCCTCCTCCCTCCTCCCATTTATTAGCCTCTCATTGGTCAGCCTAATAGGGTGGTTAAGAATATGAACTTAGGAGCTGGAGGGCCTGAGTTCAAATTCTGGCTCCTCCATTTGACTGGCAGTGTGATCTTGGACTAATCACTTCACCACTCTGTTCCTGGTGTCTTAATCTGTAACATGGGGTAATAATAATATCTCACTCATAAGGTTAAAGAATTAAAATAATGCTTATAAAGTGCCTGACATATAGTGAGTGCTATGCAAGTATGTATTAAATTTTAGTAATATAAAGATATTCTTATTTTTTCTTATTTACACCAAAGATAGCTTTCTACACAAAGTGCTCTGCATCTGGCTTTTTCTCTTCATCTTGGGGTTCCTGCCATATTAGTACAGAGAGAATGTCTGTGTTTTCTTTCTCAACTGTTAAATATTCCATTACATAAAAGTTCCTCATTGATGGGCATTTGAATCATTTCTACCTTCTTGCTAGTATGATTAGTTCTATAAGAAATAACCTTTTACATGGGTCACTTCATACAAATGCAAGTATATCTGTCATAGAAATTCCCAGAAGTGAGATTTGTATCAATAAATAAGTAGTTTGGAGAAATACTGCTATATGGATCCTAAAAATGTGATGCCAATTTATACCAAAAATATACCAAATTATACCAACAAATATCTAAGAATGACTGTATCCTAACAATCCTGCCATCAGACTGTGTTATGTACCACCTTGGTCTTTCTTGGTTGTCAATCTCAAAAGTGGAAAATGTTTTCATACACGTTCCTCTATTGAGTGAGATTGGAGATCATCCCATGTGTTATTCCCTCTTCTGTGAACTTTGCTCATTTCTCTACCAGCTTGTTTTATATTTTAAGGAGATTAGCCTTTCTCTAAGATATGAGTTGTACATTTTTTTCCCCATTGTTTCATTTACCTTTGCTTAAGGGTCCGATCTTTACCATTTTCCCCCAATTCCCGTTGCCTGTCACAGTTTCTGGCACACAGGAAATACTCAGTAATTATTTGTGAAACAAACAGCTTAATGAGGAAAAGAAATATGCCTAGAGTAAGAAAGAGGCTCTGGATCCCTGCTCTGTGCCTTATACTAACTGCAAAAACCCAAGTCAGCAGCAGAGAATCACACATCCTCCTCCTTTCAATAGCCACAGCTCAGCACAGTGAGGCAAAGCACGGTACTGACACGCAGTGGAGATCCTGGCGGTCTTTTCCTGGCTGAGGAGGGGATTTCTGATGATACAGGATACCCCTTCACCAGAGCTGGCTTTCATGATCACAGAAGCGCGACTGCATACAAACTGCCTCTATCTGCCTCCAACCATGCTGCCACAGCTGGCGTGTCCTCTCCCTTGACATCTTTCCATTGTATTTGGAGCTGAGGATACCAGACAGTGGATATGCACTCCAGATGGATCCCTCCATCCTCATAAGGCTCTATTTAATGTAAAATCAGAACCAAGTGCTGTGGAAGGACTAATGAGGCTACAATTCTTTGGAGGCTTCTGTATCAGAGAGGGTCTCAAAGGAATGGGTGGTACACTCACATTAGATAATTCAAGGGGGGTTTTATGAAGGAGTGTTTACAAAAGTGTAGTCACAGTGAGGAGAAATCTACATGGAATAGAGCAATACCCCAAGGGCAAGAACAGTGGAGCAGTTACCACCCATCACTAGACTCAAAGGGAGGCGGAAAGGAAGCCATTTTGAAGACCTAAAAGAAGACAGTCATGTAGAGTGGGCTTTCTTGAGAAGAGGTGTGATCTTCTGGAGGGTAATGCAGCCAGCTAGAGGTGGTCCTGCAGGGAGATATCAGGGGATAAGTACTTAGACCTCTCTCCTCTCTCTCTCTTCCATCTTCTGCTGTGGCTCCCCAGTGACCAAACCCAGCCAGAAGCCACAGGACAAGAGATTGCCCTGAGAAAGAGCAATGCAAGCCTTGACAGCTGGACGTTTGCCTGGTCTCAGTGTTCTCCTGCTGAACATAAGCAATTTCATGGAACATCAACCTCAGATAATGGCACTTTGTCACTATGATGGGTAATACAAAAACAAGAGCACTCAACAATGATGTTTGAACATAGAGAAAAACAAGAACACTGTCTAAATCACAGTCATGACCAAACATTTCCCTATCCTGGCTATGAGTGTCTGCTGCTCCTTGACCAATTTCAGCTTTAACCTCACTCTAGTCTCCCTCCTAGATCAGACTTCTTAAGACACCTACCCAGAGAATCACATCACCATGTTCCTGACAGCATCCAGTCCAGAGCAAAGCCCTACTTCCACAAAGCCATCTCTCCTAAGACAAGCCCAAATTCTATACCAAGTCTTCTCTAACATCCTCTTACTGAGACCACCCCTCCCCGACATGTCACGCATTCTCTCTCCCTGCAATAAGAAATAAACACAACTTGGTCAACTCCAGGTGTGTTCCTAAGGATCTTTGGTGGGAAAACATTGGCAGCACAGATGTCATTCTACAGGTCATCCTCCTAGCACCCACAGCACCATGCACCTGGAGGGGCCACAGAAGTGATCTGGAACACAATTGAGCCCAAAAAAAACTGTGTACCATCACTGAGGAGACATTTTCTTATCCTCCTATCCCTGACCTTATAATTCCCTGCTTAGAGCCTGGTGGCCAGCGTGAGGGAGATCTTTACTTGATATACAAGTACAAGAGTTACAGGAGGGATGCTTCCTGCAGGAAAACCTGTATCTTTCCCAAGAGCCTCAGAGAAACAAAGTGGGAAGGCAGAGGAGACAGTTCCTAGTGATGCACCGGTAGTGCTCTGAGGTGGATTTGGAGCGTGAACTCTTCCTCTGCACACAGGAAGGAACGAGCTCAGAACAAAAGGCTGAAGGCTCACCTGCAACCTTCAGCTCCACCAGGGCTTCTTCATAGAATTTACCAGATTTGAAATAACACATGTAGTTTCCACTGTCAGAGGCTCTGATGTCGTAAATTCGGAGAGTAGCCTTCCCTTCAGTGATGCCATCTCTTAAAATCGAAGTTCTCCCTCGATACTCTGCCATCTGTTGGTCTTCTACTTCCTGCCCATTTACGTACTCGTATACTACCTGTGTAAGGCTGGATCTCACCCACATCAGACGCATGGTCTCAGCACTCATCTTTGGGGACAGATGACAGGGCAGATCAGCATCTTCGCCCACTAGGGCCAGGATGGGCCCAGAGGGTCCAATCACAGCAAACTGAGCTGGTCAGTAAAAGGAGAAGATCCATCAGAGGGAGTTCATGCCATGAGGGTAACGGGATGGTCAAGGCAGGGAGAGTGAGGTACAAAAAACTTAGAGAAGAACATGGTCCTAACAGAAGTGCAGTTTGTCTAAATGGTGTGTGTACCTTCAGTTTTGGATGGGACTTCCATGTATGAGAAGATGTCAGAGGTTATTACTGGGCCCTAATAGCTAATTGTCTGCTTCAGAAACATAAAAGCAGAATGTTCCCTACCTGAGCAAGGGGTAAGCAGCTGGACCAAGACGAGGAAGACAAGCAGGTCGAGCAGAGGGAAGTCTAGGGAACTTGCCATTTTCATCTGTGCTGCAGAGAGACATAAGAAAGAGTTGGGCAGAAATTATAACCTGGAAGATGGAGAATTCCACATCAAACCTCCAACTCCTTAGGGCCATCTCACAGTGAAACACACAGTCAATAGTGTGGTGATTCAAGATCCTCCTCTGCCAAAATGTCTGCTTGGAGTCTCTTAAACTTTGAGTTCAAACATGGAAAATCACTCCAAAAGCTATGCAATATCAAATGTACACACTTTAACATATAAATATTTTATATGTAGTGTTAAATATACAAACTCACCAAGAAATCCTTGGCTCTGCTGTCCAAATATGTTCAGAATCCTTCCACTTTCCCACACTTCCCCTGCAACAGCCCAGGCCAAGCCTCCACCATCACACTCTGATTAATGCAGGACCTTCCTTTCTGGGTCTCCTGATTCCACCTGTGTCCCCTACAGTCTATGCTTACCACAAAAGCTAGAAGGTCCCTTGAGTCATATCATGTCACTCCTCTGTTCAGCACCTTCCAGTAGCTCCCATTTCACTCAGAGTAGATGCTGAAGTCGTTACAATGACCAACATGGCCCTCCAGGACCTGCATCTCTAACTTCATCTCCCTTACTCTCATTGTCTAATCTAGCCACACTGCCCCTCTTGCTGGTCCTTGAACAGGTGAGGACAGGGAACTTCGGCCCTGACTCTTCCCTCTACCTGGAACCCTCTTCCCCAGGTATCCACAAGCCTCACTCTCTCGCTTCCTTCAACTCTCTCCTGTAAAGTCAGTTCCTCCATGAGACCTACTCTGACCACAGGATTATGGCAAACTGTTCCCCTCCCCTTGAGCCTGCTCTCTTTTCCCAATTGAATTTTCACCATCTAACATATCCTGTGTTTACTATGTCTCCACCTGCTCAAATGGAGCTCCACAAACAAGGATATTGGTCTGTATTGTTTACTGATGTGTAACAAGATGTTACAACATGGAACCCTCAGTAAATATTTGTTGAATGACTGAATGGATAAGGGGTAATATATTAACCCATCAATACCCACTAGCATTTTAAATCAGCTTAGACGATCAGGTTAAGTGGTTTTCATCCAGCAAGAAGGAAGGGGGAGAATTGTGAAGACAAGCCTCTGCCTCCATAATGACACTGCTCTTTTGGTCTGGCTTAGACCGCAGAGTCTGGCCTCCTGAGAGCTCATTGGAACTTGCATATATCAATGTATTTATTTCTATTTTTCAGTGAGGTGGTATCAAGGAACAAGTATGTCCTAGATACCCATGTATGAGTGTTACCACTCGGTTAGCATCAGTGCATTCTTTTCACAATTTATCTTTGCGGGAAGAACATCCCTGGAAACGAAATGATACGTTTCCTGTCTTCCCTTTCCCCAGGTGATCACCAATGCTCCTTGGCAGATGGCCTCTGGACTCACCAGCAATGGATAAGTTCCCTGGTCTTAGTCTTTCCACTGCTAAATAAGTGACCTTTTAAGGCAGAGATGTAAGAGCTGACACTTGCAAAGTAGGGGCAAATATGTCAGGCTAGGAGCACACAGTAGCCCAACAAAGCTCATGTCTCTATGAAGTGCTGAGGTTCTCTCAGGTCAGAGGGAGGGCCCTTGCAACCCTTACTCCCTTCCCAGTGCTCCCAACTGTATATCTCAGCTCAGAAAAGCACCTCCACCATCTTTTAGGCGTAGTCTGTGGCATCAGTGTGAATCCTGTGATAAAGGAAGTGTTGGGCCCTCACCAGCTGGCAAGGCTTGATTCTAGCGGGAGTTCCATCCTAACCACCCCAGAGTTGGCTGCATCCCTAGATAGTGGAGAGCCTGAGATCAGGCCTAGGTGGATTATTCAGAGACAGAACCGAGATCTCTAGATATAGCATGTATCCTCTCCTTCCCTGATGATGTCAGGTGGAATGGGGTGCTGACAAATGATTTGAGGGTGTTTCCATCTCAGGAGCAACACTGCAGACTTCTCTAAGCTCCAAGCAATGGCCATCACCAAGTTCAAATCACAACCCCATCATACTCTGGTTGAGATCCAGTCAGATATCCTGGTGGAGGCTCTGGAGTCAGTCAGAGGCTGAACCCATCACTGTTAATCATAGGGTAGTGAATGGGAGAGCTAGGAATAAGACCAGGTCTCACCTGTCTTTTCATTCACTCACTCAACAAATATTTACTGGGCACACACTATGTGCCAGGCCCAATGTGTGTTAGGTGTAAGAACAAAAACAGTGTGGAAACTAGGTAACGGCCCTATGATTCACAAGCTGTGTGATCTCAGTCATGTGACAAAACCTATTTGAACACTAGTCACTCATGAAACAATGTGAAATATGAACTTTAGAATGTGTAGAATTGGCGCAGCAATTCCACCTCCAGGTGTCTGGTCCTTGCATGGGTCCAGAGAGAAGCATGTGTAAGAATGACAGTGCAGCATTATTTTTAAAAGTAAAAAAGCAATCAACAACCTAACCAGCCACCCAGAGGAGACTGGTTAGTTAAATAATGGGTCATCCCTATGAAGGAATTCAATGTGGCAGTTTAATTTATAGTCACTAACCCAGATAATCAAGATACAGTAAGTGAACAAAAAATACATTGCAGAACAATATTAATGATTCCTTGAAAAACAAAACAAAGCTATAAATCTGTATATTCGTGTCTATGTAATTGTCTAAAAAAGGTCCACAAGGACACAGGCTACAGTGAGAATTGGGGATTGAGTGAAAAATAATTTTGTCCTTTGCACCCTATACTTTGAAAATTATTTGAATGTTTTAAATTTTAAAAGTTTTCATGTATAGCTTAACAATAAAGAATTGTTACAAGTAATTATAATTGCAACATATTAGTTGTTCAGAAAATACCGACTCCTCCGAGACAAACCAGCATGAGGCCCCAGTCACAGTACCTGCAAGTTCGGGAACTGCTGGGGGACAAGGGAGCAGGAGTCTGTGCAGCTGGCTCTCCTTCAGACCCTTGTCTGAAACCTGGACTTGCCCTCAGAGAGAATATTGCTTTTCAGTACATCTTCTGCTCTTCAAACTGTTCTCTATGCTGCTAGAGAGAGGACAGTATTATTCTTGTTTTAATAGGTAACAGTTTCTCTGCTATCCTTGGAGTGGGGAACGTATATTCTCACTTAATTTTTAGGCTGTTTTTTGTTTTTTGCTCCTGATTATATACAATTTTAAAATGGAGACAAATATAAAAGAATAACATTTAAATAATCTGTAATGGTAAACATATACTTTGCTTCATGGGAATGTAAATATTTCTGGAAGTATTTGGCCATATACACATACCAGATGCCTCTAAAATGTTTCATCTTTTGACCCAGAAATTCCACTTATAGAAATTACTCTTAAAGAAATGACATCAGGTGTTAACATGAAGATTTATGTTTAAGTCTGTTCATTATAGTAAAATCTATAATGGCAAAATGCAGACACAAGTTAAATATCCAAATTGGATCCAATTTTGTTACAATTATAAATAAAAACTATTAAAAACATGATTCCTAATGACTGTATGGAAATCCTTTTATGATTGGACAATGTGTTGTTTATCTATCATCCAACTGATGTATATATAGATGTAGGTTGGTTCAGATTTTTCTATATTACAAATAATTCTGTACTAAACATCGTTAAATATAAATGTTTAAGGCACATCTCTTTTTAGAATCTCTTAGAATACATTCCCATAGATGACCAGGAGAGATTATAAGAGTCTTTTCTCCTTTCTGACCATGATAAGTTTCGAAGAACAAGCAGTTGGCGAGTTTCTCCATTCAGGTTGTCTACCTCCCACCAAATTTCATAATGCAGGTCCTTCCCTTTTGCACTGCCTCCAGCCCCCACCCCTCATCCCCTCACCACACACACAAGCACCAAACCCCTTTCTCTGGGTGAGGACCTCCCTGTGCCCACTCTCAACTTTTTAGTCTCTCTGTCCTTGCAGGGCCTGTGGCCCTGACTTTTACCAATTTCCCTCACTTACCCCTTGGTACTCCCATCTGAAAATCACAGCCCACAGAATGAAGGTAATTGGTATTTCTCCATTATAGTTAACATTCTGCCCTGGAAGAAAGGGTAGAGAAATAAAGGCTGCTCACTCTGAGAAACAGTAACAGAGTCCCTCTTTGGAAGAATTAGTTTTTTGATTGGCTCAGAGGGGTGTTTCTTATCAGTTGCTGGACAGAAACCAGTGAGGAAGGTTAGAAAGAAAACTGAAACTTTGTTGAATTGCACAAAATGAAGAAAAATTACAGCCCTAATTCCCACATTGTTTGTGTCTCTCTGTGTTTACCTATTTGAATCTTTCATGTGTATGTTTGTGTATAATCAGTATTTCATTATATACACTCATTTTATGCTTTTCATATCGTGAAAGATACATCAGTAGAACTAAGCAGAGAAATTACAAGAATTTAATGTTTGAAGAGAGGGAGACGTGCACTAATTAAAATGTTTCTGTGGCCATTTGCTAACATCTGAGTGCGTGTAGCTGCACACACGGAGGAGGACATCTTTTACAGCAGAGCCAAATGGAAGTAAGAACAGAAAGAAAAACCAGATCCACTTGCTTGAGGAAGACTGCCGCGGAGCTAACATCTGTGCCAACCTTCCTCTATTTTGTACGTGGGATGCCACCACACCATAGCTTGATGAGCAGTGTGTGTGTCCGCATCTGGAATCTGAAAGTGCAAACCCTGGGCAGCCTAAGCAGAGCGCGGGAACTTAACCACTATGGCACCAGGCTGGCCCCTCCACTCCATCTTTCTAGCACTTCTGAAACTCAGGTCTCAGATCCACGTCCACATCATATGTTCTTCAGGCTCCAGAGGCAGGGCTGCCAGTGACTGGTGGGCACGTCTTACATTTTTCAGAACATTCTTATTTGCAGTGTTGCTGAGCAGCTTCCTCCACCCTCAGCCCCTTATTTGTGCTACATTTGTATCTTCATGTGTATTTGTTTCTACTCTGCCCACAGGAGTCTGTATTCTCCAAAGTTCAACTCTGGATAGGATTTGAGTTCTTTGGAGCAAACTGGTCCTACCTGTGGCCTAGGGCCAGCCAAGACACTTTATTTGATTCTTGAGAAGGTGATTAAAGTCCCTAGGGCTTTGATGTGACTCTGGCTGATAGAATTTGATTATATTCCAACTGTTTGAATTTACATTCTGTGGTGGACATGCCTGGTTGCTTGTGTAATATCTATTCCCGCCTCTTAGTAATCAAAGCCAGTTTGGGGGTTTCTTGAAATATGCCCATGCCCCTTGTAGATAGGATAGACCAAATGAATAAGTTTGAGCCAATGATTTGTAGGTGGAAGTTGTTGGGTTGTGTTTCTCAAGGGAGGTCCATACTCTTCCTACTTCTTCCTTCCTTTTGTCTAGAACATTGTCCTTGGAGCTGGAGTGCAGTGACCATCTCATGACCATGAGGCAACCTCGAGAACGTAAGCCACATACTGAGATGGCAGAGAATAAAGAAAGAAGGAGGCTGCAGAATGGAAGCATCTCTGAGTAGCCAGACCAGCTCTGGGCTGCTGCCCTCTGAATTCATTTTACACGGAAGGAAAACAAACCCTCCTTTTGTTTAAGCCAAAACTTTGGTTTCTGTCATCAGGAACAAGATACAGTTCTTCCCTCACCACCCCCCACTATCAATAGTTTTCATGACATTTTTCAAACATACAGCAAAGTTGTCAGACTTTCTCGATGAATACCAAATTTACCTGCTAACTAGATTCTGCTGTAACATTTTACTGTACTTGTTTTATTATAATCAATCCTTTTGTTCATTCCCTATCCACCCGTATTTATTTATTCATTTCAATCTTTATTTATTTGCTTATCTTCTGCCTTTTAAATTAAGTTGCAGTTCCGGCCCCTTGGCTTAGCAATTAAATGCGCACATTCCGCTACTGGCTGCCTGGGTTCGGATCCCAGGCGTTCACCAACCCACCACTTCTCTGGCCATGCTGAGGCCGTGTCCCACATACAGCAACTAGAAGGATGTGCAACTATGACATACAGCTATCTTCTGGGGCTTTGGGGAAAAAAAAAGGAGGAGGATTGGCAATGGATTTTAGTTCAGAGCTGGTCTTCCTCAGCAAAAAGAGGAGGATTGCCATAGATGTTAGCTCGGGGCTGATCTTTATCACAAAAATAAATTAATATAAATAAATAAAGTTGCAAACATCAATGCACTTTCCCCTGGTTACGTCAGCACAACTACCAAGTAGAAGAACACAATTCTGAAAGACTTGAGGCACCAATGCTGTTTTTGAAACACAAATGTAGGAGTTTCTTTCTGTTATATGTTGTAAAATTATCAGTGGGGTATTTTTATCTGGGGATCTCTAGCTCCTAATGCCGCACCATGGTCAATGATATTGACAATCTGGCCCCGGGTAACCGGCCACTCCTAGTAAGAGTGAGGCTACCTCCAGGTGGCTGTGTAAGCAGGAGGCTCCAGGACTGCCTCTCAGGAACAACTTGAGACAGGGACAAGCAGTGCCTCAGGGCCCTTCTGTCAATTCTCTGGCATCTGTTGAGAGAAATGCTCTCTTCTCTGCTGATACCACAAGAAGGGAATTGATGTTCTGCAGGACCTGTAGGATGTAGGGCCACAAAAATCACTTGAAGAGCAGGCATAAAATCACTCATGAAGAAAGCTGAGGAGAGGCATGGGGTTGAGTTCAGAGACAAAATAAAATAGGAGAGTGGGCATTACATTACAAGGGCGTGAGAATGTAAAAATGAGCTTAGAATGTAACAATCTGCCCTGTCAGTCACTGGCCGGAAAAACAGACATATTTGATGAAGCAAACGACATAGTTAACAGAAATAGTGTTTCTCCCCAGGTCATGCTGCAGCTGCAAAGGGGCAAAACAACCCCCTTCTTTGAGTGTTTCCTGCTTTGTTACTCACTGAGAAACTTCCTTCTAAAATTCACAGTCTACTTTCATTATTTTGCATATGGTTGTCCAGTTTTTCCAACATCATTTATTAAAGCAACCTCCATTGTATATTCTTGGCTCCATTGTTGAAGATTCACTGTACATTATATTATACCATACACAAAAAATAATTCAAAATGCATTAAAGATTTGAATTCTGAGACATGAAACCATAAAACTTTTAGAAGAAAACATAGGCAGTATTCTCTTTGACATCAGTCTCAACAGTATCTTTTTGAATATCATGTCTACTTAGGCAAGGGAAACAAAAGAAAAAATAAACAAGTGGGACTATATCAGACTAAAAAGCCTCTGCAGGTAAATGCAACCATCAAAAAAATGAAAAGACAGTCCACCAACTGGGAGAAAATATTTGTAAATTATATATCCAACAAAAAGTTCATTTCCAAAATGTATAAATAATTTGTGCAACTCAACAACAAAAAACTGAACAAGGTGATCAAAAAATGAGCAGAGTGTATGAACAAACATTTTTCCAAAGAAGATATACAAATGGCCAACAGGTACATGAAAAGATGTTCAACATCACTAATTATTATAGAAAGCAAATCAAAACCACAATGAGATATCATCTCACACATGTCAGAATGGCTAGACAAGACAAGAAATAACAAGAGTTTTAGAGGATGTGGAGAAAAGAGAACCCTCGCACACTATTGGTTGAAAGCAAACTGGGGCAAACACTATGGAAAACAGTATGGAGATTTTTCAAAAAATTAAAAATAGAAGTACCATGTGATCCAGCTCTTTTGCTAAAGGATATTTATCCAGAGAACTTGAAATCAATAATTCGGGAAGATTTATGTTCATAATAACAGATAGGTGGAAGCAACCCAAGTGTCCATCAATGGATGAATGGATAAAGAAGACGTGATGTATACATACATACTCACAATGAGTGAGTACAACTCACTCATTAAAAAGAGACAAAATTGTGCTGTTTGCGAAA
Organism: Dicerorhinus sumatrensis harrissoni; assembly: GCA_014189135.1. Taxonomy (NCBI): domain Eukaryota; kingdom Metazoa; phylum Chordata; class Mammalia; order Perissodactyla; family Rhinocerotidae; genus Dicerorhinus; species Dicerorhinus sumatrensis. The sequence continues at coordinate 40,599,114 of JABWHU010000006.1, forward strand.
ACAAGGATGGACATTTAGGGTATTATGCTAAGTGAAATAAGACAAAGGCAAATACCATACTATTTCACTAATATGTGGAAGATAAACAAAAAGCTACATAGATAAGGAGAACAGATTAGTAGTTACCAGAGGGGAAGGTGGTGGGGGAGGTTGAAAGGGGTAAAGAGGCACCTATGTGTGGTGATAGATAAAAGCTAGATTATTGGTCATGAACATGATGCAGTCTATAGAGAAACTGAAATATAATAATGTACACTTGAAATTTGCACAATGGTATAAACCAATATGACCTCAACAAAATAATTAAAAAATAAAAATAAAAACATTAAAATTCAGAGTCTATCCAAAAATTTGCTGCTGGAAATGATATCAGTAAGAGTGAACCATTCCATTCTTGTCTGGAGGATCCAAGTTACCTTGACACAGAAAAGCAGCCTTGATTTCCAACCTAGATGCTGAACTGCAGATAAGGGGTTTCTGCGCACAAAACTTTGTGTCTCTTAACTTCATATTTTGCAAGGAAATAGGGACCCAGGTCGACTTCTCATTCAGACCTTCACATGAAGCCCTGGGAAAGAAATATATGTGAAATGAAGCAGGAAATAATTCATTAATTCAACAAAGTATTATTTAGAACCTACCATTAAGTAAGTATCAGGCAATGACCTTAATTTTGGTGAGGAGAGGAGTAGTTAAACCGTAGACTCTGAAGCCACGTTGCCTGGGTGAGATTTACTAGCTGTGTGACCTTGGGGAACTTACTTATCCACTCTGTGCCTTAGTTTTCATATTTATTAAGTAAGGATAATAATAGCATTTGCCTTTTTCAGTTGCTGTTGTGAGGATGAAATGAGGTAATTCAGGCAATTTTCTTAAAACTGTGCTTCATACAGAATAAGCCTTAAAATGTATGTTAAGTAAAAAGTAGATTTGATCCTCCTTTTCAGAGCTGATAAGTTGGAGTTTTCCCTGGAGCAGAGTGAGATGCCTGGGATTGATGCTGAAGGAATGCCAAACTGAAGGATGGGCTTCTACTGTTAACTTGAGGAGATGAGCCTGATAGATACCAAAATGTATGCAGAGACTTCTTTCCTGCAGGAAATAGATAGGTGCATATACGTAATAACAATTCTAGTCCCATTCGTACAGCAATTGCACTTTCAAGAATTCATCATAATGACCAATGCCATTTGGAAATTTATTCTGTGGAAGTAAACAGAGCTATGCAAAATGATTTACATAGAAAGATGTTTATAGCAGCATTATTTGTTACACAAAAGAAAGACAGCTATCTTGATTATCAATAACGTAATATTAGTATTTAAGGTTTAGTGTTGTCAAAGAAGCATGTCTTAGGACAATATTTATAGCAAGCTCCAATTTTCATTAGAAAAACAGTGTGCGTGTGTGTATCAGAAAAAATTTAAAGAATATGCACTTAACTGTTGATGAAGTAAAGTAGTTTAAAGGTAGGAAGTTATTTAGGGAAAGGAGCAATAAACAAATTCAAAAATCAGAAAGGAAATCTCAAAAAATCTGGGGTGAAAAGTGTCGTGGAAAGGGTCACTGAAATTGCTTGATAAGGAATGACTGGATTCTTAGAGGTAGTAGGTTGTGGCATCAGATGTAAGAATGTGGAATGTGGCATCAAGTCCTGGACCAGAAGAGTGACGTGGAAAATTGACTATTCTCTGTGCTCTTTATTTAGTATCTCCAAGGATTGTATGTGGGTGAATATGAAATAAAGTTCTCCTGTGAAAACAGCAAAGCGTCTTCCAGATGCAACTTCCTGCTGTTCTTCTGTTGTGCAGGCATTAAAGACAACCACTGCTTGTGGGCACTGGCCTTTCTTTTCGAAAGATGAGGTTTCCAGGAGATCAAGGTCAGAAATCACTCTCCATGTCATTAGTCTTTAGTCCTTCCATCAGTATTTCTTGTCTCTTGAGGTGCCTTTTTTTGCTTCCAGCTGCAGTGGCAACACTAGACAGACTTCTTAGAAAGACTCTGTAGGGTTGCAGTGTCCTTTCTGGCCCTCTGCACCAGCGAGCCCTGGAGTATTATAAACTGTCCCCTACTTTGTCCAGTCCTCTGGAGGACTGGGAAAGAAATGACTGCAGCTCTGAGAGCAACGTTCAGAGGAGCTCCACCTCCACCACTGGCTCTGGTGGAGCTCTGGGACAGTTGTCCCTAGAAGTGGACCCTTAACTCCAGTGCCCAGCTCTCCCCTGGAGGTTCAACTGAGAGAAAGTCTGGGGACTGATGGCCTCAGTGGCAGATGGTCAGAGGGGTTGTGTGAGAGAACCAGAGGCAGAAGAAAGGGCAGAGAGACCCAGTGAAGGCGGCCTGGGGGAAAGGGTAGATGTGGGTCCCGTAAGCCACACTATAGAAGGAGACATCACCAGCCTCATAGTCCAAGAAGATCACCACCCAGCTGGGGGGCTCCCTCAGGAGAAGGAGGGTCCGAGGGGAGGTGAGGGCCTGCTACTTATTAGCATACAGTTCCACAGCCCAGAATCCATTTCGAATGACTCTGTGATTCCCTACGTTCTTTCTGTGTTTTCCTGGTAAACCCCAAACTCCCAGTAAGTCCTGTCACCTACTTTGCCCTGCCAGTAATGTCCCCCTCAGGAGAAGAACTCTTGGCAGAGAACACAAAAGTCAAGAGAAAACCTTCCAGGTTTTTTGGGGAGATCCTGCCTTGTATTTTTCCTCCTCACACTTCAGGATTCTTCAGACAGAAGTAGTTCAAAGGAGGCAGTGTCCGCATGCAGCGTCACATTAGCTGCGGGAAGAGCGAGAGACAAGAGAGAGCCAGGTCAGCTCTGGCATCCCAGGACCCTCAGTGATGGGAAAGAGGGGAAAAGAAGCTGACCCTCAGCCATGAAGTCCCCTCCTTCCTCCTCAAAACAGCTAGAGTGATAAGCATCTCCCCAAATGTCCTCAAGAACAGGTTTCACAGAGACACTGGGAGAGCTGAGAAAATTTTACAAGGAGGAGATAATGTAGATTCCTGACATCCAGAGGTCCCAGGTCCCTGGAGCAGGGGTGTCTAATCAGGAATTCCTCCTTCCCACCCCATCCTCTCCTTTCCAGTAGCATTTTGTACAAATACCTCACGTGTCCCTGCACTGTTATTATTTGTGTCATATTTCTCTCCTCCAATAGACTAGGACCAGAGAAAGTAGAGACTGTGTGTGTTCATCACTAAATTCTCACTGTCTAGCACTGTCTGTCCCTGCCTCACAAGTGGTGTTTAATAATGTTTGCATAGCAAAGGAATGGGGCAGGTTCTATGGAGAGACTTCAGCCGTCCCTCTCTGCCAACCTGAAACCCTAGGGGATCATGCGGAGGGCTACCTAGCCAGGGCTTTTTGGCCCAGTGTATAGGATCCCTGATCTAATCAATATCCATCTTTAACAGACTTTCCCAGAATCTCACAGCTTAGAAGACTCATATGGGAGAAAATGTCGTGTGTTCACCAAATGCTAGTTCCTGGCCTCCTGGGGACACAACAAGATGACACTTCCCAGCCTCCCTTGGGTACCCAGGAGAAGAGTTGGCCCCTTCCAGGCCTGGCCCATGAAAAACCTTCTGCACAGTATTTCCACCCCTTTTTCCCATGTGTTGGCGGAATGCAGAGGAGACCGTGGCCCTAGAAAATCTGTGTGGAGCAGAGCTCTCACTTCCCCATGTGATCTGTCATGAACTCTGAGGAGATGGAAAAATATACTTTATTATATTTACCTAAACAGATGTGGAGTTCTTTGTTACCATAGTTAGTCTACCCGCACCAACACAAGCCATGACCAAGTCAGTTCCCTTACAGCCTGTTTCTGTGGACAATTTTCCTGTGTGCTGGATACTGAGGACTCACAGATGGTAACACACAGTCCCTGCCCTGACAATGAACTCAATCTTGAGACAAACAAAGAAGCAAGTAATATCACTTCAAAGAGAAAGTCTATAAAATCCTGTCAGTTCTTCCTTCTAAAAGCCCTCAAATCTGCCTTTTGTTCTCTATTTTGTTTCAGAGAATCCTTTATAATTGATTCTTTTCTTCTTAACTATACTCACGTATGTCTGCTTCCAAAGCTCAAACTGTCTCTTTGGCGATGCATCTGGAGGTCCACACCACAGAGCCAAGCCCCTCTTTGCTGGATCAGGGCTTCCTTGCCTGGCCGGCAATAAAACCAGCCTAATCCTCATTATGTCTCTGATTCTTTATTTGTTTTTCATCAAAGTTCAGCACTCACTTTCGTTTTGTCAAACTCAAGCATCAACGGTCAGTTCCCACATTATTCAAACTCTCAGCCACAATTGCCCTAAACATTTCCTCCTTCTTGATGTATTGTCTTTCCTCAGATTCTGGGACACATACTGTCCTGGGATTTTCTTCTCATTCCACTGGGTACTTTTTCTCATTCTCCTTTCCTGGATCTTCCTTTTCCCAAGCTCTGTACTTTGAACGTATTTTTAACTTCTATTCTTTTCTCTCTGAACCTTCTACTTCAGGAATCTCATCCAATCCCAGGATTTTAAATACCACACGTGCACACACAACTTCCAAATCTCCAGAGCCAGCATTTTTCAGACTCATGCATCCAATTGCCTACTTGACTGCAGTCCAAAGGAGAACTTCTAATTTCCTCTTAAAAATTCCCTATCATTCCACTCAGTTGCTTGAGCCAAAACTCAAGCACAATCTATCAAGTGCACCTATCAGTAAGTCTTCTTCAACTCTTCCTTCAAACATATCTCACATCAAACTACCACTTTTCACTATCTTCATCAAAGCCACCAGGATATCTTGCCTGGATCCCTGCTGTAGCAACCTAACTGGATTCCTTGCTTCCCATCTTGCCTCTCTATAGTCTATTCTCAACACAGCAACAGCCAAAGTGACCTTAAAAAACATAAATCAGATGATGTCAGTCCCCAGCTCAGAAGTGCCCAGTGATTTCCCACCAGACTTAAATAAATCTAAAGACATCACCATGGTCTGGAACACTTTCCATGATGTGGCCCCAGCTTATTTGTTGCACTACATCTCCTGTCATCTCCAGGCCCACTCACACTGCCCCTTCCAGGCACATGGGCCTCTTTTCAGTTCTTCAAACACTCTGGATCTTTCCCACCTATGGATCTTTGTATCTGCCCCCGCTCTGCCTGGAAGAGGGGATTTCCCATGTCTTAATATTTTGATTCCTTCCTATCCTTTGTGTCTTGTCTTAAATGTCATCTCCAGAGAAGGACATTCTCTGACCTCGTTTCTCTATTAAGTGTTCCCCCTTCATTCTCTATTCCTGCATCTGGTTAGTTTTCTTTATGGCCTAGCATACGAAAAGCACTTAGTAAATACACATTGCATAAATGAGGCCATAACAAGGAAAAACAATACATTACAAAGTATTATCTGAAGCAGAGTAATGCAGGGAGAGCAGAAGATGGAGTTGAGGGCCACTCAGAAGGAAGAACTGACAAGTTTGGCTAGTTGATTAGAACGGGATGATAAGGAAAGTGAAGTCTTGGATGATAGAAGTTTTTCCTTGGGCAGTAGATAATGGTGCCATTAATACAAATACCAGAGAAGGAGAAAGAGTAAGAATGTATTGGAGGAGTTGGGAGAATATTGAATTTAACTTGGTCTGATAGGACATGGGACAATCCAGATAGACAAATTTTAGAGGGCCGGTGTAAGTGGAGCTTGTGAAAGAAATCAAGATATGAATGTGGGTGTACTCCAAATGTAGGTTTCCCACATAGGGTGACAAGTGGACCCACAAAGCCCTGGGGAACATCCACACTTAGGAGGTGGACAAGAAGAGTCAGCATCTTTTGAGTCAGAATTAATCATCTGTGTGACTTTTTGAACAAGTTACTTGTAACTACTGAGTCTTCTCATGTTAAGGATAGGGGATCACCGTAGGTCTGTTCCAACTCTACACCAAAGGAGTAGAGGAGGGAGCATCGCCAGTGGGACCAGACTCCCTGGGTTTCTGTCCTAGTGTCACCACTTCCTGGATGTTTGATTTGGAACAAGGCTTTTACTCTCTTTGTAAATTAATTTCCTCCATTGTAAAGGGACACAATAATAGCACCTACCTCTTAGGGCTGTTGTGAGGATCGATAAAGGGGAGAATGTACGTAAAGTTCTCAGAACTGTGCCTGGTACACGGTAGTAGCTGGTCAATAAATGTTACCTACTTAAAAAGACAATTTACAAGTTTTTATTTATCCTTCCTTCATGGTTCTCCATGGGGGAACCAATTATAAAGTGGTCCCTCTGCTCTGAGGATGGAGGCGCTTAGGTGGACAGAGTTGCCAGGTCTCCTCTAAGATGCACATAACACAATTGAGACTACGTCATTTGAATAGAGGCTTTCTAGTTGTACCTTTAGGTTTATGATGCTGAAAGTGTTGAGTAGTAGACAAATCCAAGAGAGAAGGTGGGCAGGGAGGTTTTTAAGAAAGAAAAAAATCAGATCTATGTCTGGCCCCATGGCTTAGCGGTTAAGTGCGCGGGCTCTGCTACTGGCGGCCCGGGTTGGGATCCCGGGCACGCACCGACGCCCCGCTTCTCCGGCCATACTGAGGCCACGTCCCACATACAGCAACTAGAAGGATGTGCAACTATGACATACAACTATCTACGGGGGCTTTGGGGGAAAAAAGGAGGAGGATTGGCAATAGATGTTCACTCAGAGCCGGTCTTCCTCAGCAAAAAGAGGAGGATTAGCATGGATGTTAGCTCAGGGCTGATCTTCCTCACACACACACACAAAAAATCCTCAACCTTGCCCAGTGGTTCCCAAACTTGACTATGTGGAAGCTCGGGGGGGGCGGGGGGAAGATCTAAAGCTGGAAAGAAAAAGGTGCAGGTGGTGAACTGGGATGGGGCAGTACGTGGTCGTGAGTCCATTTGGATCTTCCTTGGGTCTCCATCCATGGTCAACAAGCCAGGCCACTATCTGAAGCTGAAAGATGGAGAAAGAACACTAGATCTTTTCTTTCAGAGTCGTGAGCCTGAGACCTTAGGAATGATACCGTCACTCACTAGCATAGGATGAGGTTTTTCTCCAGCCTGCAACGGAAAAAAGAGATGTGTGTTCCTTGGCTGGAGCCAGATATTTCCTGGTCTTTTCTGTGCCCTGGCTGCCTTCCCTTCCCCTCCTTGGTGCCCTCTTCACTCATCTCCAGCATTCCTCTGGCTGCCTCTCATCATGTTCCTCACAAAGATAGTGTCCAGAGAGAGAGAGGCCAGAGAAAATGGCCTCTTCTATTTCCCCTTCTTGGTCTCCGAGCCTGGGCTTGGACTCTAGTGGGAGCTCTGTACTTATCTCTTCTCATTTCCTAAATTAAATGGCTTTGTGCCTCAGTATCTGGAAGGCACCAGCACGTGAAAACTCATGTGAAGGCTGCCATTACATGGGACACAGCCCTGGACACAGGACAGAACTCTGCTGGATTCACCCTTCTCTTCACAGTGATCGTGGTCCACTCAACTTTCCTGGTCAGGAACTTGATCCCATCTTCTCCTTCATCTGTTGAAAGACCTAGTACAGTGTCCTGCATGCAGTTAAGTGTGGCCAACTGCCTGGAAATATGTCTCTTTGATTTAGCTAGCCTCAGCAGGGGGCATCTATATCTCATGGTTAATATTTCACCTCTTGCTGCCATTAAAAACTCCCAGGAACACAAATTTTTTTTATAGCTTTACCTGGGAAGCCACTCATGTGTTCCAGGCACTTTGGCTTATCGTCTACTAGCTCACGGTTTTTCTATCTCCATATGTTTTTATCGTCAACTCATTAGCCATGAAACCCAAAGCTGGCTAACTAACTATTCAATGTCCCATTTCTTCACTTGTAGGGTGGGGACAAAACCAATACTTGCTTCTTAAGTCATCTGGGGAGGACTTGTAATAGTACTCGTGCATATTAACCCTCCATGAATGTCATTGTCTTCTGTTTCGAAAGGTTCGTACATGACCCCTGCACTGTTGACTCTCAAATTTACCTGCCTAGGAGACAGCATCACCAGGTGCCTGCTGTGGGGTTAGTCTAAAAATGAAGAAGAACCACTGAAAAGTTTGGCATGAGACAATGTATACATTGAAAATCACAGTAGGGCACGTGTAGGGGGAAATGGGAGGCAGGGGTGACATTTACTGTGTCTTCTCTAGAATGATGCCTCCTGGGATTGCACAATGTAACTCATCCTTTCTGTGTCCTCAGCACCTAGAGTAGTAACTGGCACATAGTTAGTGTTCATAGATCTTTATTGAGTGAATGTATGAATGAATGAACAGGCTGATTAGAGAAGCTTTGAGGGAAGCTGGAGAGTGAGGGGTCCATGACAAAGGTGAAGAAATAGCCTCAGACAGGAGAAAGGACATGTGCTCTGTTGAAACCAGAGGAAACAGATCAGGAAGGGCAGGTGCAGGTGGTGGGGCAGGAGATTTGAGGCCTCCCTCTTTTATCTTCTCTCTGTGGTGGGGGGTTGCATCACCATCAGAGATGTGAAGAAAAGATGTGGTGATGAGGATAACAGCTAATGTTCACTGATCACAGCTATGTGCTACGTTCTGTTCTGGGTGCTCTCCACACCTTGTCTCATTCCCTAACATCTGCTCACTCAGAGAAGTGGGTGTAATTAACTCAATTTCTAGTTGAGGAAGACAGTGTTTCAGAGGCATTAAGGAACCTGTCCCAGTTTGTCTGAGTAAGTACGATAAACAGGGGCCAACCAGGTGGGTTGAACAAGCAGAGGAAATGGGCACAGAAGTGGGAAACAGAGTGATGCATTTGGGGCACTGCAAGAGGTGTGGTCAGGCAAGTACAGGGTGGCACAGGGCAGGGAGTGTCCAAGGATGGAGCAGAAATAGGAGGACTGAACCACTGAGGGCCTGCAATGCAAGGACAAAGCAAGCAGGCATTCTACTTTATCTGTTAGGTTGGTGTTTCTTCAACTGAGTTATGTAAAAAAAACCTCGCTTAGAGAAAACTAATTTCTATAATACACTTGAAAGTATATCTTCCAACCCTGATGGAACTAATTTGAAATTGCAGCACTAAGTGTTAAAATCTGTCAGTAGGGAGTTCGTTACTCACTGATATAATCATAAACATAGCAGTTAGTTTGGAAACTGGAACCACTCAGTGATAATTGATTACAAGGTTGTTAGCAAGGTTATACAGATTCACCTTAGATTGTGCTTGTTTAGATTAAAAATGACACTAAAAATTTGAAAATTATTTTAGTATTGACCAATCTGCACAGCATCCCCCACTCCCCTAACACTGCAGAAGGCAGTGGGAAGCCACAGGAGGTTTGGGGTCTCAGAGGAATGTAATCAGATGTCTGTTTAAGGAAGTTTACTTTGATTCTCTAGGCAATGGTAAAGATTGCAAAAACTTTTAAAAAGCAATGTATTGTTTATGCTGGTTGTTTTCCAGATTTCTTGTCTGTTTCCTGATATTTACTTAGTCTTAAGCCTTAAAAGTCTTAAGAGGAAAAGGATAGCAGTAGCTCTGAGAGGAAGGGAAGCAGAAACCAAGGAGGTAAAGGGTTAGTTGGTGAAGCTGTGAAGAGAAATACTCTGGTAAACTGAGTCCCAGGGATCTGTGATAAGAGAGAAAAATTAGCAGAGGCGGTCCATGCTGAGAAGGGGCCCTGGGCTAAGCAGTAGAAAGGACTTGTCCTGAGGGGTGGGACGGAAGGAGCCCACCTGGGTGGGTGGTGGCAGCCTTGAGGAATCAAGGGTACACAGGAGGAGGAGCAGGCTAATGAGAAAGGATATGGAGTTCAGTTTTGGGCGCAAGTTGTAAAAACTTTAGGGGCCTCCACGAAGTGTGAGCCAGAGATACTGGGATTATACAGGTTAAATCCATATTGTATAGGAGTGAGCAAGGCCTTGGGGGAAAGGATCAGAATGAACGCAACTATTAAATGAGGCAGATGATGTCTTAGATTAAAAACAAAAATTCCAGTTTACTCACCATCCACTTCCTGGGCTTTTCTCCAGCCTGAAGTAAAACGAACTTCATGAAATAACTGGCATGTGAGGGTTCACAAATAGTACACAGAGGAGAGGGAAGCACAGAACCTCCTGAGCTCTCTTTGGAGTTTTTATGCAAAAAGACAAGAAATCAATCGGTACCGTCTATGGCAGAGGAGCCAGATCTACAGGGCAAAGGGCCTCTGGGAGACCCCTTCCTGGGCCGTGTGTGCAGTGAGTCCTGGGAGCTGTCCCAGAACTGGGAACACTAGGGCACAGTCAGGTCACAGGTGGAAAGGAAATGGAGCAGAGTTGGTGGTAGTGAGTGAGGAAGGGCTGCATTTAAAATCTCCATTACAACATCCCCTGATCTTCTTCATCTTTCTCCTCTCCCTTTCCCTCTGTCCAACCTCCTGTTCCACAGTCTTCTTTGGACCTCACTGCCTTGGTCTTCTGATGCCTTTATCTTTGGTCCAGCATTCTCTCTCTTCTCCTGGATAAGTTTCCAGATGAAACCCACCACACCCACGAGGAGAAGTTTTAGACTAAGCAAGAGTGCAGTCTGAGCTGCTGCCCAAGGAAAGTCCTTCAGGAAGAAGGTGCTTGAGCCGGAACATCTGAGCATCATCCTTGCGGAGAAAAGGAGGAAAGGGCCAAAGACAGTGGGGTGTTGAGTGCACAGAGGATGCCTCGAGGAGTCTCCAAGATTCCTGGTTGAGCCCAAGGGCCGAGAGGGGCCTGGCTGGGATAGCGACTCCAGCCTTGTCCCATTCTCTCCCACTGGATGGTGAGGAAGCCCAGAAAACGTGAGAGTCATTGTAAAAAAAAAGACAAAAAATGGCCCCTGGGGCTTAAATCAGGCAGGCACAAATCACCCCTGAAATATATAACTGAAATTGAGATCTGGAGGAATGAGTGGACACTGCTCCCTTTTCCTCAAATCATGACAAGAGCAACCTTCCACTGAGAATCATCTTGAATATGGGAGCCCCTCAAGTTACATGCAATTGTGAAGAGAAGTATATTTTTGGCAGGGAAGGGATGACGGTAGGAATGAGAATCTTGAGTACTAGGCTTGTCTTCATTGCTTACTCCACGTGTGGTTTCAGCCAAGCCATTTAGTGTTTCTCTGTCTTGATTTCCTACCTATAAAATGGAGAGCTCAATAATGTTACCTGTGCTATTGACACTGCCAGATCAATAAGAAAACTGTGAGAAGAGAACTTGACCATCTAGATGAATTTTTATGCACGTGTTTCTTGTGAATTCTCCTCTGCACTCAGCACTCACTCATCATTTAGTAAGCATCAAACAAATACCGTTGAGTTGAAAAAAATGGGAGTATGAACCCTTTGTTTGTCTCTCTGGAAAAGGATTCCACGTGATGAGAAAGACTTTTCAAGGAGGTGTTGCAAATTCAGTGAAATATCCTATGCATAGGTAAAGTTAAATTAACATAATAAAAACTACCCAGACAGACGGAACATATTCATAAATGGACAGAAATGCAACAGTCTAGGGCCAATGCTCGCTCCAGAAACAAACTTCCTCCAAATATCTGACAAACGTTGTTGTTGTTGTTGTGAGGACTGAAGTACTTCTTGTTATCTTCCTAATATAGTGGAATTTTTATTAATAAAGTAGTTTCTGGCAATTTTTCCTGAAACTTGAACATCATATTTTTTGTTGGTTAGTCACTGTCTTCCACAGCAGCCCAAGCAGGACTTCTTCATTTGCTGTGGTTGTGATTTTCCACCTTAAAATTTAACCCTAGATTGTGTACTCTTTGTATCATTTACTAGCTGTTTCATACTGGTAACAGCTTTAGAGGGAAAACTCTGTACATCTTGATAAAAGATAACTTTCAAATATGTGTCAATGAGTTCATTTAACTTATTAACTAATGAGGAAACCAGTAAAAATGTTTAGAGGGCTTAAAATGAGGATTTCATTTACAGAAACTTATATTCTCTATGAGGGAGAAATCATGTGCATTGCCAAGGACAGAAATCATTGTATTACTACCAGTATTTGATGAGTTAACATCTGTCTCTATAAAGATAAACCAGAAATAGCCCAGAAAAAGAAACACGGACATTCGTATAGAATCAGAGATCCGCCCTGTGAGGTCCACTAGGCAATGCCAGTATTCCATTGAAAAGATACCCAGTCATCTTTTTTGACCATTTGAAAATCTGTTACAATATTTCCTGGCAGTTCTTATTTCTTTCTTTCTCCTACAGGGTTGAGGGCAAAGCAGGCAGTGGTGGTTCACACAAAGGCAGCAAATGTTAGATAAAATGTGAAACAGGTGAACAGACTAGTTCCCAAGAAATATTGCCTAAGTTGTGCTTAGAAAAGACAAAAAGGGGGGCCAGCCTGGTGGTGTAGTGGTTAAGTTTGCACACTCTGCTTTGGTGGCCCAGGGTTCAGGGGTTCAGATCCCGAGTGTGGACCTATACACTGCTCATTAAGCCATGCTGTGGCAGCATCCCACATACAAAAAACAGAGGAAGATTGGCAACAGATGTTAGCTCAGGGTCAATCTTCCTCACCAAAAACAAAGGGAAAAAAGATGAAAAAGGATTTCCAGAAATGATTCAGACCATTTGCAAAGAGCCTAAGATGAAGAGAAAAGACTACACTCACGCACACCCTCCGTTCCTTTAAAGAGCATCCTCACCTGCCTCCTCCTGTCCAGTAGTGGCTTCAGTGAACTCACGTCCTGTTAAACATGGATATCATTGACTCTGACTTGACCTCTCTGGGTAGAAGTGCTACAGGCGTCCCCTCTCTGATGCTGATGGGTCCCGTCCTTGTCCAAGCACATGACAAGAGAGGATAGCACCTACAGCTGTTGGACCTCTATGTGCTTGAGTCTCACCTCTGGGGAGAGGAGATGGGAGTCCATTGTCCTGCACAGCTTGTCCAGAAGATCAGTCACCTCAGGGGTCACTCCCTGCCCATGAAGCTGGTTACCAACCAGTAAGAGGGAGAAGAGGAGGAGACATGTGTGTAAAGGGAGGACCCTGGACAACCTCAAGATGGGTCATGCCTCTCCCTCAGAAGTCTGGGAGAATAGACACAATCTGAGACCCTGCTTTATTTTGTCCATACACTTATTGTGTTATAAGCAATTTACATTTTTCTTAGCTTATTATCTGTCTCCTTGCTCTTGAATGTAAACTCCACAGGGGCAGAAAGTTTTGTCTGCTTTATCTTCTGCTTGATTCCTAGCACCTAAAACAGTAGGTACATAGGATTGCCAGATAAAGTACATTGTATTTTTATTTGCTAAATCAGGCAGCCTTAAACATAGAGAAGTCTCAGTAAATATTTGTGGAATGAATGATTACTGTTTTCTGCTTGGAACTTTAATTGGGAAACAGAGAAGCCAAGCAAGACAGCAGACAGAGGAGACAAGAGGAGTGGTGCTGAGGTTATAAGCAGAGACCCCTGTTTATTTGCTGTGAGCCAGACACTGCACTGAGCACAGAGGTTGGGTAGCAGGAGTAAAGAGAAGAGTGGTAGAGAGCCCTTTCTTCAAGGGGTCCTCTGACCTCAAGTTTACACCCTGCTCTCTCCTTCAAATGCACCTCTGGCAGTCTCCCCACAGCCCTTTCTCAGACACTCACAGTTCTCTGCTCCTCTGACTGACTCAGTCATTGAATCACTTTGTGACTCAGACTTTGGGCTGGGCCAGGTCTTCAGTCAGGACCCTCCACTGCCTCCAGTATCTCAAACTAGAATACTGTCAGAGGCAGGAGAGTGTTCAGAGGCCGGGTGTTGCCATCAGTAGGGCTCCCCTGAGGACTCCATGTAGATGTGTGTCTGGCCTGGATGCCACGTGTCCGTGCCTGCCCGCAGCACTGAAATAGATGACGACAGGAATGGACTCTGGACTGCGCACCCCTTCCGTCTGCGTTTGCGATGTAAGATAGCAGTGATTTCAGGGAAAGAAGCCAAGTCTAGAGATTGTCCCACACAGACCTGGGCCGGTCAGTCTCACCACAGCACTGCCATTTGGCACTCACACCAGCGGGCATGAGGCTTTTGAGCTCAGCGGGCCTGTTGGCAATCCCTCATGTGTGCACTTGGGGAGAGCAGGTGAGGTGGCTGTGGGTCCTGGGAATGGGAACAAGCTGGAGAAAAACAATTTTGTATTAAAACAAAACCTAAAATAAAGCCCGATGCAGGATGCATCTGCTGAACACTTTTTACTTCTTTGGTCCTACTGGGATTTGCAGGAAGGTGGAGACAATGGGGACAAGGAGCTGTTGCTAGGCAGCAAGGTCAGGTAGGGTGAAGTCATGGACTGTGCAATTTTCGTATTAAGCGTGAAGTTTAGTGGCAGGCAGCTAGAATGGGTGAAGTTACAGAAATGAAGCTGTAGAGCAGTTAGAACCCAGGAAAGATATGGATCAGATGAGTCATCAAGTATTAATGCTCTCCATCAACTTTGATGGATAAATGCTCTGCAAGCTTCCCTTCAAAATCTGAACCTCTCTCTGGCTGTGGCAGCATTTAAGGCCAACAGACCCAGATGCAGGTGGTAAGTGTGCTATTGAACAAGTGGCCCCCATTTTGGTGAAGTGTTTGAGCTCTAAGGTTACATCATCTGGATTCACATGTGGCTCCACCAGCTTTGCTGGCTGTGTGATCTGGGGCATATTATTGATCTCTCTAAGCCTTCTCTACAAAATGGGTTAAATTGTAGTGACAGCTTCATAGGGAGGCTATGAAGATGGAATAAGGATACAGTGCCTGGTACAGGATGTTCAGTAAATATAAGTTATTGCTCTAATAACTCTTACTCCAATTTATCAGATAATGTGATTGTTTACTAACATCCAGCATCTCTCTAGATTACAAATCCTTGAAGAGATATTTCTGGGTTAGTTGTTCTTTGTTTCTGCTTCTGTCCGCCTCTCTCATCTCACTCCACTCCCTACTCTATTCCACTAAGCTCTGTGCCCCACAGGCTGACCTCTGGGGACTGTACCAACAGCCTCTGCAGTCTGCATTCTGGTGGAGATCTGCCAAGAGGAGACAACAG
The DNA here is from genome assembly GCA_014189135.1 of Dicerorhinus sumatrensis harrissoni. Taxonomy (NCBI): domain Eukaryota; kingdom Metazoa; phylum Chordata; class Mammalia; order Perissodactyla; family Rhinocerotidae; genus Dicerorhinus; species Dicerorhinus sumatrensis. The sequence continues at coordinate 40,614,168 of JABWHU010000006.1, forward strand.
GAGAAGATCCAAAGGGTGGTAGGGCAGAGGCTTTGGAGCAACTATTCCCCTGTGTCCCACCCCCCTCCCTACTGGACAGCAGGTGACAGTGGCTGGCTTCCTGCTCTAGAGGCCACAGCTCTGTCAGGACCCTCTACTATGGCTTTAAGTCCCATCTCCTTTGAAAATACTCTCCCCTTGCTCCACCAGACCCACTGGTGATGGTTCATGGTTCCTAGTGTCACACTTTCTTGTTGGTGACATCCCTTAAACTTTCCCCTGACCTTTGCAAATGGTCCCTCCATTAAGCTCTCTTCAGTTGCCTTCTGCACTGTATCTGATTTCCTACCAGGACTGCGACTGATTTAATGCTTTATCTCCCTTATTGGTTCATGTGTTAAATTTCATTTCATCCATGACAGCTTTCTTTGAGTTTCATGGCCAGAAAAAGTTCTGGCCTTCCTATGAGTGTTCAAAGCATTTTATAAGGCAGGAGAAGGGACCCAGAACTCCACTCATCCTATCACTCAGCCATTTTAGAACCTAGGCTTCCTCAGAATTCACAATATCACTGGTGTAGTCTACTTCCCTCCCTTTTGACTTGTCCTTTGGCAGAAGCTAATCGAGGTTAAGATGCTTGAATGGACTTGTCCAACCTCAGAGCTAGTAGGTTTTACGATTTCTAGCCTAGTGATCTTTCCCTGATCCCAAGTTGCTCCTGCTTAACTCTGAGAGTCAGATCTGGAGCCTCCATAGGGGGAAAGAGTCCCTGGTCCCAGGTATGTGGACACCTGAGCTAGAGGTTTTGCCTTTGTGTTCAGGCAGAGAGACTTCTTATCCTAAGGGTTACACCGTGGATAGAAGATGAAGGCGTCTTCTGGGTGGTGCAAGGGTGGGGGGTCTATGAACAGGCCAAGGGACCCCTGGATACAGGAAAGGAATGCACCAAAATGGAGTGGAGAGGTGGGGTCTGAAGACGAGGAGGTGGAGAAGGTGGAGGGCAAGGTTGCAGTCTCGCTTCCGGGTGCAATTTCTTGCTGTGGTCAACACTCCTTAAGCTCCATAATTGTCTCTTTCCAAACTACATCCAGTCTCAACTCTTTCTCTTCTCCTCTATCCCCTCTTCCCACCTCTTGCTTGCAGCTAAAGCTCTGAAGTGACAACCACCATTCCCTAAAATTTCCTCTGCAGCTACCATAGCTGCCACCCCAACAATAGGATGATCATTCCCACAATTGGCTGCAGATTGTTCTTCCTAGAACAGTGCATGTCTCTAGGATATTCTCATTCAGCCCTGCTGCTACTATGGGTCCATGAATGCTAATACTCTAGGATCCTGTTTTGTCTTCCAGTCCAATCCCTGCCCCCTTGACTTACATAAACAAAGCAAACACTCAGATCCAAGATGGCATAATAACTCTTTTCCTTAACATCCCTTAATACAGCCACAGCTCTGGACCTCTCTGACTAAACTTAGTAACTGTTATCCCAACTCACTGCCAGTGTTCTTCACATCCAACATTGCCTTCCCAATCATTGTAATGTGAATACATATTTAACAAAGTTGGGGACTATGGAGGAAATCTATGCCCCCCAAATCTTCATAACCTCCCATTCTTTACCATGTTGACATTTTCTTCAATTGCATGAGACATGCTGTGCATATGCAACTTTAGGCCCCCAGGACACACACACCCGCCCCTCTTGACTTCTCACATCAACTTCTCACATGAAAAGTAGAGAGTTCTCTGAATGAGGAAGATCACAGAGGAGGAGAGGAAGAATCTCTCTTTCTTTCCTCCAAACTTAGCTCCTTCTTGGGAAAAGATCACACTTCAGAATCCTTGTTGTGCCCCCTCTCTAAGACCCCAATAACAACACCCAGTAGTTATTCCATGCTCCCCCTTCTCAAGGGGCTGTGTGCATCTCCATGACTGAAGGAAGACCCAGGGGGTGCGATTTGTTTATCCTTCTCATTGCACCAACCTGCCAGAGTGGTATTATGATCCCAGTTTTAATAGGAAACTGAGGCTGAGAGAAATTGAATGACTGGATAAAGCACTCTGCTAGTGAGCAACAATGCCAGGGTTGAACCTGGCTCTGTCTAACTGCAAACTCTGACCTCTGAGCCATTTCTACAGTGTGGCAGGCCCTATCTTCATTGTCTTGGCCTACCATGGCCACTTGCACTGACCCTGGAGAGCAGGACCTCTGCTCAAACTGGCACAGGCCCCTAATGACCATAGCCAGCCAATTAGAGCAAGAGAGAAAGCGTTAGCCAGCTGAGAACACACAACAGTGCAAATTTCCTTGGCCAAAGAACAGGAGGTCTTTGTCCTGCCCTCCCAGGGTTTATTTGACCAAAGAGAGTAACAAGAAAGGGATAATATGGTTTTCTCCTTCCCTCTCAGTCTTTCCCCCATACTTACCTCACACAGAATGTTCCTCACACATCTCATCTTTGTCCTTCTACTTCCTCTGTCTTCTAGCACCTTGAGTTGAATGACATGAAATGTTTATTCTCTGGAGTTTTTCAGAGTTAGGTCGCAGGAACATAAGGGTATGGGCCAGATGTTGGACGAGTTGAGGCCAGGCAAGAAGGGTGCGCAGTAGCACAACTCATTGCCTGAGGAGACGGGTCAGCAGCAAATCCAGCAAAAACTGCCACTGATACAGGAGAAGGGCGAAGCCTGGGAGGCCATGAGACCTAGAAATAGGTAAGTGTGTGGAAGAAGCAGAAGCCAGGGTGGAGAGCTGCCCCAGGAAGGACACCCAGGGGGTCTAGTAAAGCTAGAGCCCTGTCAACAGGAGCCTTCTTGACCCCGGATAAGGCCACAGGCCAGGTAAGGTTTTATAATCTTCCTTCTCTAGGTTCTATGTTGGAGTTTAAAGCAGACAAGTTCATTCAATAATTGTGTGCCAGGGATTGCATGAAGAACCAGGGGTGCGATAAATAGAACACAGTTCCTGCTGGCCAGGAATTCATAGCCAAGTCATTCAAACAACAAATAATTACCACTTAGTATGTGCCAGAAATCATTCTATGTGGTTTATACGCATGTGAACTACTGAGTCCTCACAATAACCCTCGGAGGCAGGCACTGTTTCCCTCATCACCACCATCCTCATCACGCTCATTTTACAGACAAAGGAAGTGAGGCAGAAAGAGGTCAAGTAATTTGTCACAATTAGAGAAGAGTGACTCTTTCTAGACTTTGAAATCAGGCTATTGGATCCCAGAGTCTGCTGTGGGCCAAACAGCACCAACTATGCTAACAAGGAGCACTGTGTTGGTGCTGTGATAAGGGGAGTGATGGGAGAGGCCAGAGATACTTACAGGAGGGAGCGGACTCTGAGCTGTGACCTGGAGGAAAGAGAGAGAGAGTGGCTAATAGAGATAATGCCCAAGTTAAAATTTGAATTTCAGATAAACAATTAATAATTTTTAATATGTCCCAAATATTGCATGGGATAAATTTAGATGGGAATCCTGTATTTTTATTTGCTAATCTGGCAACACTACCCATCAGTCAGGCATTTGCTTGTATAAAGACTGCTTGTCAAGGGCTGAGGATGTGGAGAAGATGAGACTGTAGAGCCAGATGGGGGCAGGTCATAGAAGGCCTTAGATACCATGCTTAGCATTTTATACTCTATTCTCATGGAAGGATTTAAAAGGAGAGGACATTAGATGCCCAGATTAAATGTGTGCTTTGCGAAGGTCTCTCTCAGGACGATGAGAAGGATGGATAGGAAAGGAAACAGGAACTAGGGTAACTGCTATAACTGTCCACAGGAGAAATTACACTGACTTGGACAGAGGCCAGGGAGCTGAAGAGGAGGGAGCAGTTCCAAGAGGCAGTAAAGAGAAGGAAATAGGGCTGGCTTCACAGGGGTGTCACCTGTGAAGTTGCACAGGACACGGCCCTCAGAAGGGTCCCACACTTTGTTTAATGCTCTGCCGTTGCCATCTTGAAATTCTTAATAATTTTATCTTTGAATTTGTGGGTTTTTAAAATTAAATGTAATTTACATATAATGTGACATTAGTTTCAGGTATACAACACAAGGACTAAATGTTTGTATATATTATGAAATGGTCACCACAATAAGTCTAGTTAACATCCATCTCCACACATAGTTATGTTTTTTTTTTCCTTTCCAATATATAATACAATATTATTAAATATAGTCACCATGCTGTACATTATATCTTCATGATTTATTTATTTTATAACAGGAAGTTTGTACCTTTTGACTCCCTTCACCCATTTCTCCCACTCCCCTCCCTGAGCCTCTGGCAACCACCAACCTGTTCCCTGTATCTATGAAGTTTGTTTTGGTTCCCCATATAAGTGCGATGATAAGGTATTTGTCTTTCTCTGTCTGACATATTTCACTTAGCATGATGATATCCATCCACGTTGCTGAAAATGGCAAGATTTTCTTCTTTCTCATGGCTTAATAATATTTCATTTTCTTTATCAATTCATCCATTGAAGGACGCTTAGGTTGTTTCCATACCTTGTTCATTGTAAATAATGAGACAATGATCATGTGGTTGCGTATATCTATTCAAGTTAGTGTTATTGTTTACTTTGAATAAATACCTGGAAGTGAAATTGCTGAATCACATGCTAGCTCTCTTTTTAATTTTTTGCAGCGTCTCTGTAGTGTTTTCCATAGTGGCTGCACCAATTTACATTCCTATCAACAATGCACGATGCCTTCTCTCCACATCCTCTCCAACACTTATTTCTTGTCTTCCTCATGATACCCATTCTTATAGGTGTGAGTCCGTATCTCACTGTGGGGTATTCATTTGGATTTCCCTGATGATTAGTCATGTTGAGCACATTTTCATGTACTTGTTGGTCGTCTGTGAGCCTTCTTTGGAAAAATGTCTATTTAGTTCCTTTGCACATTGTTAAATCAGTTTGATTTTTTGCTGTTGAGTTGCATGAGTTCTTTATATATTTTGGATATTAATGCCTTGTCAAATATACAATTTTCAAATATTGTCTCCCACTCAGTAGGTTGCATTTTCATCTTTTTGATGGTTTCCTTTGCTGTGCAGAAGCTTTTCAGTTTGATGTAGCCCCACTTGATTATTTTTGCTTTTGTTGCCTTTGCTGTTGGTATCAAATTCAAAAAATTATCTCCAAGACTGATGTAAAGGAGATTACCACTTATGTTTTCTTCTAGCAGTTTTATGGTTTCAGGTCTTACATTCAAGTCTTTAATCCATTTTGAGGTAATTTTTGTGTATGGTGGAAGATAGTGGTCCAGTTTCATTCTTTTGAATGTGTCTGTCTAGTGAGCTTGTGATTTTTAAGTGAAATCCAATGAAGCAACAGAGCATGTACATAAGGAAAGGATATCTGCCCAGTATGAGTGTCCACTGTTCCTTGCTACTCTATTCACATATAGAATTTGTGATGTCTCATAAACACAGATTTCCAGTGGATCCATATTCTTGGGAACTCAGCAAAACTCAGGGTGTGTACATGGTAAGCCAGCTACAACTGGGCTGAGTAAATTTGTGTGCTGACAGCCCCTAGAGGTCATGCTTCCCTTTTGAACCAAACCTTGTTTCAAATGCAAAGAAAGGTCAATGGAGTTCTAAGAATATGATCCTATCATATCCATTCATTTGTTACTTCCCTGTATTTGCCAAAAATTTGTGCCGAAAATGACATAGTAAGGAAAAGATAGGGCAACTTGTAGTTCCTTTTCCTTCCACTCATTCCTTCCTCATCAATAAGCCAAAGATAGTGTTGGTAGAATGTACACATACCAAGAGGAGAAATAAAAACAGTTGAGTTAGTTTTGCACACGGTTTCCACTGTTCTGATAAGAACGGAATACGTGTACAAGCTATGAAATACAAATGATGCAAGTTTAGTGATTCCACACACAAGTTCAATGCTCTTATTTTTGTGTTTAAAACTAACATTGCACATTATAAAGATGAATGATAAAATTCATGCTAATAATTAGAAATTCTGATGTTTCTTTACTTAGGACAGTAATAACTAGCAACTAAAAGCCACGATGACAAGTCACATGCATCTGAGAAAGATTGTAGAAGAAGGAGAAAGGATTAACATTTTAGTTGTCATAAAGGCACTTTTCCCTACTTTTTGAACAAAGGGTTCCACATTGTCATTGTGCATAGAGCCCTTTAAATTATGTAGCCAGCCCCAGATAGAAATGGCACCTGCTAGAGGTTGGGCAGAGAGAATGAGTTTTCTGGCATGATCCCAAGGTCTTGGTTTGGTGACTGGGGATGACAGTCTCACTGCTGGGAGAGCCAGGCTGGGAGAGCCAGGGGAGCCAGGAGCAAGAGCAGGGCAGATAATGATGGCAGCTCAGTGTATGTCTGTTTGAGGTGCCTGAGGGACATTTAGACAGACACATCAGACAGATGGAGAGCCAGGGCTGGGCTTGAGAGAGAGATGGGTTATCCATGGAAGGGGGCCTCATGCCAATGGGCAAGATCATTCAGGGAGTAAAAAGAGGAAGAAGAGCTCTGAGGGGAGACTCCAGGTGAAACGGGGAGCAGTGTGGAAGGCAGAATCTGAAGTGTAGGGCAGGACTTGCCCACGACACTCCATGTGCACTAAATGCCATATTATTTAACATTTCTAAACAAATTAAATTCTGTCCTGGGATCCCATTTGAAAGATTGGCAAGAAGCCCGCTGTCCAGTCACTTTGCATGGTTCCACATTCCTCTGCTGGGGGAGCAGCACTCTCAAGGTTTACACAGCAAATTCCTTTGGTTTCACAGTAGTGTTATCAAGCACCTCAGCTGAGAATGGAAAAATGTGTTGGTTGCACCTTTCTTTCTAGCCTGCCCACCTCCCCTTGCTGCCCATCTTCTTCTGTAGGGATGAGAGGTGGATTTAGCGTAAAGCAAATAAAATTTCATCTTCAGATCCCCTTCCAAGAGGCTGTATTTAATTTATATGCATAATTTTGTATATTTTCCTTAAAGATGGATCTAAAATCATAAAATCTTCAGGGCCCGAGAAGGCACTGTTTTTCTGATACTACATAACGTGCACACTAAAGCCCCAGACACGCAGATAAGGTCATGGGCTCTATGCCTGGGCGTCTTGATTGCAGTGTGAATGTTACAAAATTCCTCTGATGCCATTATCATCAGAGCTATTTAGGGAGGGGCTATCAAGCTGGGGAAAGTGAGAAAACTTTTTGAGATACCACCCCTCTGAAGAATTATTGCTATGTCTATATATTCTAAAATGTGCTTTATTATATATATATATATATATATATATATATATATATATATATATATATATATTGCTTAAAGTGTTGCCAGCTGCTGCAACAAATATCTTCCAAATGTCAGAGGCTGAACCCAACAGTAATTGAGTCCTTGCTCACATCATCATCAATGCAGGTGCTCCTGGCTGGCAGGCAGGTTTCATGGGTGTGACTCCTTTCATCTGACTCCCCATCCCCAGAGCACAGAGTCCTCTGCATGTAGCCAGAAAGAAGGAAGAGAAAGTGACCACCTCCTAAAGGCTTTGGCCCAGAGGGGACACACCTCACTTCCATCCAAATTTCATTGGTGAGAACAGTCCATGGACCCACCTAGATGCAAGGGGTGCTGGGAAATGTATTCTCTGGCTGAAAAACTAATTATCAGTGATAACTCTATATTTTGGAAGGAAGCAATCTGAATTTTCACGGACAGTTAGGTTTCTCAGCCTCAAGGGGGAAAGCTGTTATTCAAAAAACGTATTAACAGCAAGTCCCACTTTTTGATTACATGGGGAAGAGCAAATAAATATTGTAGACAATTGCTGCTGTTTTGTGCTTTTTTTTCTTTTTTTCCTGTGGGGCTATTGTTAGCCAAAAGTGAGGTGCTCTCCAGAAATGTTCATCTCAGGTCCAGGGATGGTAACTTATAACTGACAGAGTCAGAGCACTTATAAAGGCTGCTCCAGGCTCTGAATGAAGCACATACCTTTAAACCCTGTTTCTGTTTTGTTCAAAAATAGACTGTACCTGAGGCCAATTTGTGGAATTGGGGAAGTTTGACTTCAGGATATCCAGTCTCCTCTCGGTACTCAGTTTCAGATGCCCAGGGCCTGCTGACTTTTTAACCCTATCCCTTACCAGACGAGCTTCTGCAAGGCAAGGCCCTTATCTATTTCACTTTTGCAAACTTGAAGGTTGGAGCTAGTGCCTGAAAGACAGGGGTAGGTGCCCAAACCATTGATTGAATAAAAAGAGAGAGAGAGAAATTATCATCATTATTTACCTTAAAAAATCAAAAATTAAATTTATTTATTTATTTTTTTGTGAGGAGGATTGGCCCTGAGCTAACATCTGCCAATCCTCCTCGTTTTTTTTGCTGAGGAAGACTGGCCCTGGGTTAACATCCATGCCCATCTTCCTCCACTTTATATGGGAAGCCGCCACAGCATGTGCCACTGGGCCTGCACCCATCTGAGCATACTTAGAGCCTCTATTTCACTGACAATCCATTGACCAAACAAGTCACATGGCCAAGACCAAAGTCACCGAGGAGTGGTGCTACAAAGACTCATGGCTCACAACAGGAGAACTGGGGGCAGTGAGCCTATCCACCACAGGAGGGAGCTTAGACCACAAAAGGAACATGTGCTAAACACAGAAAACCAAAAATACCCATACCACATGCACACAAGCACATAGAGCATACCTAATTCCACCACCAAAGGAAAAACAATTGAAATACTTTTCTCTTAGTCTCCCACCATCCACCCAAGTGCTCAAGCCAAAACCTAAAAGTCATCCTTGCTTCTATCCTCTTCTCATCTCCAGCATCTAATCCATCAGCAAGTCCTATCTCCGAATAAATCCTGAGTCATATTCTGCAACTTTATGGTTACCGCCATGGTCCAAACCTGCATCATCATCGCTTACATAGACAACTGGAAATTTTCCTAATTGGTCTCCCTCCTCCCACTTGCTCTTGCCCCAGGAACCCACCACCTGATAGACACAGCATGTACCCACAAAACAGCAGACACAGCATGTACCCACCACACAACTGTACCAGTTTCAATCTCTAATGCCATAAATATTGACAGATATAACCCAAATTAGCAAAAGCCCTTTGAAGTCCTCAGTAATCTTGAAGCGAATAAAGGACAAAGACCTGGAAACTGCTGTTCTCCTCACCAAACCTGAACTTTGTGATCAACTTAGTCAAGTGGTGACCTGCTCAGCTGGGACCTGAAACCTTAGGCCACACTCTATAACTGAGTCCTGACTCCTTGTTGATTGCAGGGACACCTTCGCCAGGCCAGATCCAGATGTGTCCTCATCCTTGATGCTTCTTCATCCCAGCTCTAGTCCTGGGGAGCTCTAATGTGGTGTCTGGAAATCTTGCAAGTGGGTTGGAAATGGACCATCAGCTTCTGGGACCCCTAAGCTGTAATGGCGGTGCCTTACCAGGCTCAGAGCCTTGGCCCCCTCCACCTCTCTGGTCCCACTTCCTCTATCTCTGACCTCCGTTTGTGGTTTCCCCCTCCCCTCTTACATCCTAGTGTGTCCAGTTGTCCTCACCCCGAGTGCACAGCGTCTGATGTCAACTCGAGTATCAGGCTGAATATGTCACTCTGGTGTTAAAGTACCAGGTTTTCTGCCTGTCACTTTCTCACACTTTCTTCTTGGTTGGGAGCCATGTGGCAGCGATAGTTTCCCTAAGACTGGACCATGCCCCATGGTTAGAAGCAAATGAGTTACTAAAGCAACAGCCTAATGAGGGAGAAATAGGGCTGGGTCCTGAAGAGGGTGTCAAGGGGGCCTCTGAAGGAGGTTCCCTTATGTGACCAGGGGGAAGAAGGGCCCATTTTACCCCAGGAGGTGCTGTGCTGTGATAGTAGAGATGGCCAGGGCTTCTCTACTTGGTTCTAAGACCAGGGAATTGGTCCTGGTGTCTGTGGTTGTTTCCTGTCTTGTGAAGCATCAGCCCACACTCAGGCACCATGACCTCCTGGGCCCCTGTGAATGCTGGGCAGATGAAGAGGGGGCTGTCATCAGATCCCCAGGGTCCCAGGTAAGGGTGAATGTGGATAGGTGTAGATAAGTGATCTGCCCCTCGTATCATGGAAGGAAATATCTCCAGTTTCATCGTCCAGGAAGATGTCCACTAGGTGCTCTGTCAGGGGCAGAATCTTCTCAGGAGAAGACACGGCAGGGTAGTGGTTTCCAAACATCGCCAAGGTCCAGAAGCCACTCTAAGGAACCAGTAGGGCCTCCCCTTTCCTCTCAACACTGTCTCTACAAACCCCCACAGCCCACACCATCACGTTTTCAACCACCACCTCCCAGTGATGTCTCCCTGAGGAGAAGCTCTCCAGACCCATGACACAAGGCCAACAGTTGAATCTCCATGGTTGTCAGGCATGCTCTGCCTGGAGGTGCCTCGTCTCATAAATCTCCGGTCCTCTGACAGGAAGAGCTCAGGACGAGTGATGTCAGGGTCCAGGAGCACATCAGCTGCAGAGGAAGTCTCAGGTTTAGGCCTGGGGATTCAGGAGATTGTGTGATTCTTGCTCCCCAGAGAGGTCCCAGAAAACTGGTGGGAGATGTGCCATGTGGCAGGCTTTTCCATAAAGGCCCATAAAACTGGTGGGAGATGTGCCATGTGGCAGGCTTTTCCATAAAGGCCCATTGATCCCAGGTCTGAGGCAGCTCACAGACAGAATTACTGAAGCTTCAACTCTATCTCCAGAGTGACAGGAGCATTGTCTCACAGAGAATATAATTGGGGCTCTAAAAAATGTAGAAAGTTTAGCAAACATGGTGAAATTAATGTCTCCCACATTCTCGCAACATTCTCAGGTCTGCCCCCATTTCTATTCAAGTCATATGATCTCTGGGACTCTCTTGAGGTAGAAACTTTCCCACATGACTTAAATCAGCAAAGAGGCCCCATCCCTCTTCCACTGAAGCAGTTAAGGTCAATGTCTCCTTACACTGGTTCCTGGGGGGTAAAGTGTCCCTTCATTGGTCCTGTGTGTTCTACCAGTTTAACCAGATGACGAGTGGTTTAAACGACTAACAAGGGCCCCCTTCAAATAGTAAAAAAGGAGGATAATGTCCCCAAAAGCCAATCTGCTGCCTGAGAGGTGTGTACGGCAGAAGATAGGGGGAAATATTTCCATCCAGTTTTGCTTTAACAACCTGGGTCTGAAGACTGCAGCTCTGACCTCTCTGTATACTGGAGATGCTTCAGACCCTGACATTCTGCAGAGTCTCCCATCTCCAGTTGTTATTACTTAGTCAATCTACATTTCTATTCTGTTAAAACGACTTTCTCACCTCCCCAAGTTGATATGTCTGACTGTGACAATTTTGCAATTCAAAAGAAGAAGGAGGAAAGTTTCCATTGCCATGGTATCTAGTTAAGCCTGGGTGGTTTTGTGCTTTTTTTTTTTTTTTGCTGAGGAAGATTTGCCCTGAGCTAACACTGCTCCCAATGTTGCTCTTTTTTTTGTGGTACTTGGGCCACCACCACACCATGGCCACTGAAAGATGAGTAGTGTATGTCCGTGCCCCCGAACCGACCCCGGGCCACCAAAGCATAGTGCACCGAACTTAACCACTAGGCCAGCGAGGCTGGCACTTTTGAGCTGAAGGTAATAAATTATAACATGCAAAGTGCTAATTAGGACCAGGCAAGTGGATTCCCTGCTCTCTCACTTGTCCACCTCCTCTCTCCTCGCAGGCTACACACAGAGCATCAGTGTTCTCTTAGAGCAGGAAGGCAGTTCTGGCACCTGCCTGTGCACCTCTGAGACAGGCTTGGGGAAGCTTATTGACTTTCCCACACACGTCTCTTCAAGTGTGTGGTCTATATCATCTCTAAGGTTATAAATAGCTAAGTCAGTATGGTCGTCTTTCAAAGTAATCCAGGATCCATACAGCAACAATTACTACAATGTAAACTTTGGGGAGGTTCACTACGGTAGACCTCTGTAATCATGGATTAAATTATTCTAGAAAACAAAGTAAACCACAGGGTTGAAGAGAGCTGTGGAGATTACTTGACAGAAGAGCTAGGATCCAGCATTGGGTGGGATACTGACAGTGAAACAACATCAGCCCTGTACTGCTCCCCAGGCAGCCTTGGGCCCCCTTGTTTGTGTCCTGTAATGAGCCCTGTGAGCTGGAAGTGGGGAGGAATCTCAGGAACTGAGGGAATGTCAGGGTGCTCACCAGCATGTGAGAGGGTTCTTCTCCATCCTGCAATGGGACAGACAGAGGGTGAACTTCATGAGATAACGGCTAACGAAGCAGAAGATAAACTGTGCCTGGAGTAGTTCAGGAAATGCTAAATTTATACAGTTCCTCCTGAATTTGCTCTGAAAAAGTAAACAGAAACAAATGAATGTCCTCAATAGAAAAACTAAGAGAATTTGAGTTTGTAGTAAATGATGAAAGACTGGTCCTTTCTATGAACGTCACCATCCCCCCGCCCCCCTACCCAGGGACTTGTCAAGATACCAGATATGATATATGATCAGCTGGCTGGAGATTATCCATACTGATTTATGTTTGCTTTTGGTCAACAATATAGTGCTCCACATAGCCAGGTGCATGGATGCAACATTTGCAGAATGGAAGCAAGCAAGCTCTGAGGATTCATTCCTAGGATGTGAGAGTTCCAAGCCCTTTCTCTGCCTCTATTCGTTTCCTCTCTCTGTTTCCCAGGCTTCTAGCTGTCAGAGCTGTGTCCTTCTTTTGACAGTGAACTCTCCTCCTACTCTTTTACCTTTATTTGACATCCTATCTCTTTTTCACACGTTCTTTCTCCAGTTCCTTACGTGCAATTTCTTTCTCTTCATTTTCAACCTCTTCTGCTGACAGAATTCCTTTTTCCTTGTGGAGTTTATCTTTTTCTTTTTTGGGGGAGACGGTTCCCCCTAATCTAACATCAGTTGCCAGTCTTCCTCTCTTTTCTTCCTTCCTCCCACAACGGTGCCCCAGCATATAGTTGTGTATATTTGTAAATTCTTCTGGTTCTTCTATGTGAGCCACCACCACAGCATAGCTACTGACAGAGGAGTGGTGTGGTTCTGCACCTCGGTACCAAAGACGGGCTGCTGAAGTGGAGCACACTGAACTTTAACCACTAGGCTCTCAGGGCTGGCTGTGGAGTTTCTTGATAAGACAGATGCTCCCAGTGATGAGGAGGAGCAGAGTAGGTGTGATGCCGGCCAGGGTCCCCATCCAGAGAGATGTGCTGAGAATAAAGGATTCTGAAAGGGGAGCCAGGAAAGTCCATTTTAGTGAGAAAAAGGAGATCTGGGATGAAAGCACCCCTCAGGGCTCATATCTAAAGAGCTCCCCATGTCCCTGCTCTGGTGGCTTCTCTCTCAGAAACCCCAGATAGAGAAAGAGTCACCCCACAGTGATTGACAGGGCTGGGGATCCAGGGGACAAAAAAAGCAGAAACACCTGGAGTCACCATGAGAAGGACCAGAGTGAATAAAAGCTAATCAGCCACGCTGGATCACCACAGCCACCACCCTGGGGCAAGCCACCATCCCTTCTTGCCAGGAATATCACAATGCCCTCCTCCTGCTTCTGCCCACACTATCTGCAGTCTATCCCTTGCACAGCAGCCTAACCAAGAGCATGTTATTTCTTTGCTCAAACCCCTTCAGTGATTCCGATCTCACTCAGACTGAAAGCCAAAGATCATTTGTGACCTACATTGCCCCATATGATTTGGACCAATTACCTCCCAGAATTCAACTCCTCCAACTCTCCCTGCACTTGATCTATGCCAGGAACACTTGCCTCTTGGGGATACTTGAAACTGCCAGATATCTTCCTGCCTCAGACCCTTTGCATATGCTGTTCCTGCTACCCGGCTTGTTTAGCCTTCAAATATCTGCATGGCTCATTCCTCACATGCCCAGTGGCCATCTTTTCCATGAAGCCTTCCCTGATCATCATATTTATATTTACAGCTCTCCCATAGCACTCCATATCCACTTCCCAATTAATTTTTTCTACAGTAATTATGACCATGTGATATAATCCAGAGTTTACTTAATGATTTCACTCCATGTGTGAATTACTTCATTTATTGTTCTCTACCACTCTAGAAAGTGAGCCCCATGAGGATAGGGATCTTTGTGTATTTTCTTCAGTGATTTATCTTTGGTTTCTAGAACAGAGCCTTGAATATATGTGATGGTTTTTAAGTATTTGTTGAATGAATTTAAGAATGTCTGTAGAAAGAGATTTTCCCTGCTCTGTCCCTTGGCAAATCCCATAGGCAGGAAGGGAGGGCTTCAGCAGGCAGCGCCTCTGGGTGTAGACAGACACCCACCCAGACTACTCTCCATGTTTTATGATTCTTCTAAATGTTTAAAAATTGCTGCAGGATAAAGACAATAACAAGGAAAAAATATCAGATTTTCCCTCAAAGAAGAGGCTCCAACTCATGTGTTTTGTGACTATTGATTTTCTCCTTGTGACAATGGGAGAGGCCTCAACTCAGCTGCAGCCTCCAGCCCTTCAGGGTGGAGGACCCTTTGACCCCACTCCCCTATCTCCCCATCCCCACTCCAGCCTCCAGTCTGTCTGCTGAGGATCCTGCCTCCAAACAATGAGCCTCCAGAGGGCAGGGAACTAACCTGGAATGAAAATCACAGTTTCCTTCTCCTGGCCAAGCAGGGTGTTTTTGATGGAGCAGGACACATTCCTCACAGAGTGGTCTCTGATGGTCACAGCCATGGTGACCATGAAGAGGCTGTCTGCGTCCACAGTGTAAGCCTCCTCCAGGGCGGGCAAGATCTCACCATAAGCGTTCCTCCAAACCACTTGGGGCTCTCGGTGCCACCCTACAGATGTGCACTCCAGCCGGATGCCCCCATCCTCGTGGACTTTCATTTCAATGAGGGGCTTAGAGCCCAGGCCTGAGGAGAGAGACCAGGGATCAGATAAAAAGATAATGGTGTCTTAGCCAAAGTGTCTTAGAAGCTCAGCTCTTAATAGTGAGAGCCAAGGAAAGGGGGTGGAGAGCAAGGGTCCAGCCTCCAGAGAAACTGATTATGCTTATTCCATGCCTTTCTGTAGTACCCCTTCTGTGAAGAGAGGAAGGACGGAAAGGAAAGAGGGACAAAGGAAGGAAGGAAGAAGATAGGAAAGAGGAAAGGAAGGAAGAAGGGAAGGAAGAAATCCTTGATGGTGGAGAACACCAGGAGACCAACATGCCAAATAACAGTGAGATCTCTAAGGAGAAAGGATTATACTGCACTTTTCTTTGTGCTCCACTTAGAGACCCCATCACAGTACCAAGCATCTGCCTCCTAATAAATGTTTGCCGATTGCTTCATTAAGCTAGAGATTTTTTTTTTTTTGTGAGGGAGATCAGCCCTGAGTTAACATCCGTGCTAATCCTTCCCTGTTTTTTTGCTGAGGAAGACCGGCTCTGAGCTAACATCTATTGCCAATCCTCCTCCTTTTTTTTTCTTCCCCAAAGCCCCAGTAGATAGTTGTACGTCATAGTTGCACATCCTTCTAGTTGCTGTATGTGGCACGTGGCCTCAGCATGGCCGGAGAAGCGGTGCATAGGTTTGCGCCCGGCATCCGAACCTGGGCCTCCAGTAGCGGAGCACACGAACTTAACCGCTAAGCCACCGGGCTGGCCCTCAGCTAGAGATTTTAATGTTATGACTTCTGTTTGTGTGTGTCCACTCTGACCTGAAACAAGCAGATTCAAGATTTCAATTTCCACCCCGGGGGGACTTCTCAGTAACCTTGGCTTCCTGAAGCTCTAGGTTAATATGATAAGGACAGAAATCTGCCAGGCTGGCAGAATCTTAAGAAAATTTTTGTGTGTGTGTGAGGAAGATTGGCCCTGAGCTAATATCTGTAGCCAATCCTCCTCTTTTTGCTTGAGGAAGAGTGGCCCTGAGCTAACATCTGTGCCCATATTCCTCTATTGTGTACATGGGACACAGTGTCAGAATGGCTTGATGAGCGATGTGTAAGTCCGCACCCAGGATCTGAACCTGTGAACCTCGAGCTGCTGAAGTGGAGAGTGCAAACTTAAGCGCTATGCCACCTGGCTGGCCCCTTAGGAAACTTTTTAACCTAAAGACTCTTTCCCTTCTGTGAAGAGAGGAAGGAAGACAGGAAAGAGGTAGAGACAGAGGAAGGAAGGAAGAAGATAGGAGGGTAGGAGACCTTGACGTTGGAAAACACCAGGAGATCAATATGCCAAATAAATAGTGAGATTTCTAAGGAGAAAGGATTACATTGCAGTTTGCTTTCTGCTCCACTTACAGATCCCATCTCCTTACCAAGCGTCTGCCTCCTAATAAATGTTGTTGATTAATTCACTCAGCTTGAGATATTAATGTTCTCACTTCTGTGTGAGTGTGTCCACTCTGACTTGAAACAAACTTTTTGGAGCTCTAGGTTAATATGATAAAGACAGAAACCTTCCAGGCTGGCAGAATCTTAAGAAACTTTTTGACCTCAAGACTCTTTCTTTTCTCTCCTGGTTTAGGGCTTCACATCACCATAGGTATCCAATAATCATAATGAGCTGTTAGTTTTTAGGCGAATGGACAGAGCAAGTGTTCAAAGCCAACCCTTACACCAATTCAGAGATGTTTACCTCCCAGGGGCTCAGTCAATTACATGATTTTCTTACAGTCCCTTGATAACATTTACGTATTAGAAAGATCTGGATGCTCTGGGATCCTCAAGCTGACAGTATCACCTCCTCAATGTCATCAGAACATCATCAAAAACCCTAGGAATCCAGACTCTTCCTAACTTATTCTGTTTTTAAAAGAATCTTCAGGGGCCGGCCCTGTGGCGTAGTGGTTAAGTGCGCATGCTCCGCTGTTGGCGGCCTGGGTTTGGATCCCGCACTGACGCACGGCTTGTCAGGCCATGCTGTGGCGGCGTCCCACATAAAGTTGAGGAAGATCCGTATGGATGTTAGCTCAGGGCCAGTCTTCCTCAGCAAAAAAAAAAAAAAGAGAGGAGGATTGGCATCGATGTTAGCTCAGGGCTGATCTTCCACACACACACAAAAAAAGAATCTTCAATAAAAGTGATACTGGGTGTAAAAAGCTGCACACGCATGGTCCTGGGAGACTTCTGTCCCTTCAGCCGTGTGTCCAACCATCATCCAAACCGCTTTTCAGTAATTTCTTTGTTAAACCCATCCAGCAAATTATATGAAAGACAAAATTAAAGCAATAACTTAAGTCTTAGTGCTTCCTGCTCAATTTGATTTTTGCCAAGAGGAAAAAGAAAAAACTAGTTGCATATTGAAAGTCTCACATAGAAACTTGGAAGTGGCTAAGACTCAAAATAACGAGTCAAGTTGGAAAGAAATTCTACAAAATGTTCTATGGGGTTCAATAAGCTTGAGACAATAGACTTAAGGACAAAACCAATCACCAATTAAGTAAATAAACAAACAAATGAGCAATTCTACAACAACTGAATTCAGAGTGCGGCAGGCCAGGCCAGCGTCATGTCTACAGGGAAAGAGTAGAGGGTTCCTGCCACATACACACCCACACTGTAAGCTGTGCAGTGCTGCTGTGAACAGAGTCAGGACACCAGGTTGAGAGACATTCCTTTGATGATATCTTGTATTAATCAGACACAAGGTTGCCCTTCTGAGTAACAAATATCTGGTCTCCTAACAGCTATGATTTGAGGTCCCCTGGGAAGGTCACACTATCCTCAAACCTCACTGCCACTGGTCTGACAGACTGAAATGCCATTGATTTCTGCATATATTAAAGACTTTTCCAGTCTTCAAACGTTTCTTTTACAGTGTAATACACTGACTCCAGGAATGACGTCATTCCTTAAAGCCATTATTAATAAACTCCTAGAAATCCTAGTTTAAATGCCACTTCTCTTTTTAAGCCTTGACAAATTCCTCCTGGTTGAATGCTCACTCTTTTTCTCTGTGGAGCCAACAGGCTCAGTACTTAATCATGCTTTCATGAAATTACCTGTTTTCACATGAGTCATTCTCACTACCATTAATATTTAGGGAAAGAGAAAAAAGGCAAAATGAATATTCATCAAGAATGAGATGTCCACATGTCTTGTTTGTCCCATTGTCCTCATGCAGTTATTGACAGTTCTCCCCTCACTCTCCTAAGGGTACAGTTTGAATGATCAAGTACATGGTTCCCCATCAAGAAGCCATGTGCCAAGAGCTGTGCTGGATGGGATTTCATATCGGATCCTCTCAGTCAGCCCCAGAGGTTCACGGCTCACTCCCCCACTGTATTCTGGTTTTGTTCAATCGCCGTCTTTTCCATGAAGCTTTCCCAGATCATTCTGTTTATAATTACATTACCTCAATGCCCACAGCACTCTCAACCCCTCCCTGCTTTCTTTTGTCTTCAGGACTCATCATTATCTGACATAAAATACAGTTTAATTAATTACTTCATTTATTGCTCTCTGCACTCTCTAGAATAGGAGCCCCAGGAGGGCAGTAATCTTCATGGATTTTGTTCTCTGATTTATCCTTAGTTTCTAGAACAGTGACTTTAACACAGGCGATTCTTGTTAAACATTTGTTAAATGCATTTATGATTGTCTGGGATGAGAGGGAGCCCAAAGATAAGTTTTACCTGCTCTGAAACTGTGATTCCAGCAGTTCATTTTTTTCGCTTATTCATTTTATATGTATTTATTAAGTACCTACAAGGTGCCAAGCAATTTGCTAGATGCTGGAGATACAGTGGAGAATGACCGCTGATGTGAGTCAGATTCTGACTGGTTCTGGTTGTAATTTAGACTGTGAAGCTTTAAAAGAATGTCCAGTAACAAAAGCCTGAAAGGGTGCTCTTTAGAACTGTCCACCGAACATTCTCAGTTCCCCCGGGCACACGGTTAGGACTGCACGTCCCTCTCCCGTGCAATGAGGCACAACCATGTGACTGGCTTTGGTCAATGAAATGTGAGTATAAGTAACGTGAGCACCTCACAGGAGGAGCTTTAGGAGACGGTGAGTGATTTGCGGGCTCTTTCCCTCTGTGAAGGTGACCCGCACAACTCCAGGGCCCTGAGGGAGGTCTGTGTGCAGTAGAGCCCACCAGCCTCACGAAGGACATGCTACGTGTGCAAAATAGACCTTTGTTATATCAACCTACTGAGATCTGAGGACTGTTTATTACAGAGCATAACGGAGCTTATCCTGATTAATGCACACCTCAAAGATGATTAAGACACAGACTGATCAGAGGCTCATGAGGAAAGGTTAAAAAATCACACCTCAGTTATAGACTAGAGATAGCTCAGGCATGATGTTACCACTTACAGCACAAGGAGCAGATTCATGTCTTCATTCAATTAATATTTGTGGAGCAGCTATTATGCTCCAGGTTCTGTTTTAAAGATATGGATGCAGAAGAAGGAAAATGGAAAATCATCCTTTATGGAAGTTACATTCTAGTGGAAGAGATATAAAAATCAGGACAAAGAAGTAAAATGCATCCTACAAGGACATTATATGTGCGGAGGAGAAAAGTATGGTGGGATAGTGTTTGATCCTCACAGTCACAGAAAACAACTGCCTAGAAAGAAGAAGTGGATTGAAATCCTATGTAAAAACTTCTCTTTGGATTTGATGAAAATTTTAAGGAACATCATATACTACTGGTGAGAGTGTATATTGGTACAAACCCTTTGGAAAACAAATTTGTAGTGCCTATTAAAGTTGAAAATAAATATTTCTCTTTGTACAACACTTCCACTCCAAGGAACATGTTTTAGTTGGGGATTTTGAGAAGGGGCATGTTATGGACTGATTATGTTCCCTCAAAATTCCCTTCAACATTTCGTATGTTGAAGCCCTACCCTCCAGTACCTTAGAATGCGACTGTATTTGGAGATGGGCCTTTAGAGAGGTAATTAAGTTACAATGTGGCTGGTAGGGTGAGTCCTAATCCAATCTGACTGGTGTCTTTATAAAAAGAGGAGACTAGGACACACAGAGAGACACCAGGAATGCGTCCACACAGAGAAAAGGCCATGTGAAGACCCAGAGGGAGGACAATGTGAGGACACAGGAAGACATGGCCATCTGCAAGCTTGGGAGAGAGGCCTCAGGAGAAAACAAACCTGCTGACAGCTTCATCTTGGGACTTTCAGCCTCCAGAACTGTGAGAAAATAAATTTGTTTTTAAGCCACTAGACTGTTTACTGTTATGGCAACCCTAGCAAACTAACAGAGGTCAGGAATAGGCAGAGTTCTATGTGTTGTTATGAGTAGTGGTTATGTAGATTATAGTTCATAATAATTCAGCAATCTGTACATTAATGTTTTATGAGTTTTTCTGTATGTGTATTATATTACACAATGAAGAGGTCTAATTTTAAATCATGTTACTAAGGAAGACCCTCAGAGATCTCTAAGAAGTAAATCTAAGAACAATCTGTAGGGATTCAACACTTTCCCCTGCTCAAGGCTATAGCTGAGTTCTATGTGTGCTTCTCAAGAGGTCATGCCCACAGTTTAGCAGGGCAAACCCACTCATTTGGCCCTTGGGCTGGAGGAAGCCACCCTCCCTGTGTAAAGGGAACTCTAGGCAAATATCTGTTGGTCTGCCATGGGCCTGAGGTTAGGGGAGAAACTTTCCCTCAGAGTCACACTGTGAAAAAGCAAGGGAACAAAATTAAATGACACACCTGCCACCATGAGATGCATGGTGGCCTCATAGTAGGATTTTCCTTCTTGGAAATAACAATGGTAGATGTCATTTTCGTGGGCCGTGATGTTGTGGATGATAACACCACGCTCCCCTTGCTGATCTCTTCCTTCACAAAGGTTGTTCTTCCTTGCTACTCCTCCATCTGCTCCTCTGTCCTCTCTCGCCCGCCCTTATACACAAGCACTGCGGGGGAGAACTGAGACCTGAACCACTGCACCTCCTTGTCCTCAGCACTTTTCTCATGCGACAGGTGGCAGCATAATGTACTGTTTCCTCCCGCCATGGCCAGGATTGGATGAGCTGGCCCCACGACAGTAAACTGGTCTGTTCAACAGAGGGGTAGAATCAAACAGGGGCACCAGCTATCACATATCTAAGGCAGGAAAGGAAGTGCATATTCCAGGGCACAGAGAGATTTTTTCCCTATTTCAAATATATTCTTTACACACATATTCTTTCTAGGGCCACAGTGTTTCCTGGACTGAGGATTCTGGAGGCCAGTAGCTGTGGCCAGTCAGCAGCAACAGGTATCTAGTAGGAGTATCTGCTGAGGCTGCTAATGCTTCCTGAACAAAACATTGACAAGCATACACTGAGCACCCCCTACTGACCCTGTGCTTACAGAGGTCTTATTCCATTCCCCACTCTAGCACAGAGCCTGGAGTGGAGCGTAAACCTGAGCTGTGCAATATGGTAGCCACTAGCTAGTCCCAAAGAAATGTATTGTAAATGGAAAATACACAGACACAATTTTGAAAATTTAGATTAAAAATATTAAATATTTGAGTGTTAATATTTTGCATTGATTAAAATTTAAATAATAATATTTAGGTTATTTGGGGTTAAACAGAATGTATTATTAAAGTTTATTTCATCTATCTCATTTACTTTTTTAAATGTAACTATTAAAAAATTTAAAGTGGTGTCTGCAGCTGGCCTTTGCAGCTCTGATTGCATTTCCATGGGATGCGCTGGTATAAATTCAATGAGCACGTACAGAAGGAAAGGATGAGTGAACACAACTGTGGTGCTTCTTCAGACTGCAGTGTTTTTCAGACTGAAGTGTTGAAATACTTTCTGAGAATCTTATAGGAGCTAGTGGCATGGACCCTACCTGAGACCAGTGCAAACAAGCTGAGGAGGTGGAAGAAGAGAAGGGATCCTGGCAGGGAGAAAGGCAGAGAAGCAGCTGGTTCCATAAGCACCAGAGATGAGTCACTCAGGATGGGCAGGGACCAGAGACCTAGGGGCACAGACATGGAGAAATCAGCCAAGGAGACTTGGCACCACGGTTCTGATGTAGGTCAAACTTTCCTGTTACCTGTTAGGAAACATCAGCCCCCCAACTTCTGTCTTGGGGAGACCCTTCCACTCCTGGTTTAGATATTTCCAGGTAGATTGATTCATTGAACATTCCAGGGAATAAGCCAACAATACAAGGATCAGGAAGGCAGTTTTCTAGTCTCCTTGGCTCACTTCTCTGGCCAGAGTGTACTTTCTTCAGTTGTTATATCATATTTTTCCATATCCTCCATCCCTTCCCATCTTCTTCCCCAGGATTCAGGCTGTGTGACCTGAGATAAAGCCAGTCATGGAGAGTCTCCCCCTCAGGAAGCTTTCCCTCTCCTGGGGAACTCACTTTTCCCCGCATCATGTTGCCCTCCTCCACTTACTGCCCCACCAGCACCCCATAGCTGTAGGTCTTCCCCTCTATTTTGTGCCTCCTAGAATTAACTTCTGTGTTTTCTTTTGTCCTCTGACATTCAAGTGATGATTTTCTGCTTATTTCTCTTCTCTCTGACCTGCTCATGTGCACAGTCACAACCAGAGAACAAACTGTGTGGAAAGCAGAGAAGAAAATTTTCTTAGCCTTCTGTTACTCACAGTGTGCATGGCTATGAGGCCTGGGACCTGGTCCACTCTGTGACCACAAAGTCCCAAGATTTCCAATGAGTGGTTTAGACTTCAGAGATGGCCAGCTGTTGTTTGGCCAGCCAATGGTATCTCTGAGCCTTCATTCTCACCAGTTACAAGGTAGAATAAACAGAAACCTTTAATATTTCAATTGAACAGCTGTGAATAGCCTATCGAGATGATCTGGGCTTTTTATTTCCGTTTTCTGTTTTCAGAGCAAGATACTTTTCAATTTTTTTGCAAACATGGAGATTACCCACAGATTATGGGGTTGCTGCTAACCAGGAGGAGAGGCCTGTGTGTGTAGAAGTGTGTATGCAGTAGAGAATGGAGATGGGGGTGGCGAATTGATGAAGTAAACATAAGCAACCCTCTTTCCAAAGCCAGAGGAATCTTGTTCAAGTAGTTTGGCTTCTGGGGTCAGTGGAGTGATAAAGGGAACACAGGGAGGGAGACAAATGGGTAGAGAATGAAGCAAGATAGCAGGTGCATTAGGAGACCATAGGCCTTGTCATTCATTCAAAAACTATTGAGGGAAAGATGCTGAGGATGCTGAAAGGAAAAACCCCCTTTTCCTAGAAAAGTGGCATTCTGGTGGGGGCAAGAAGATGGCAACAAAGAAAAGCTCTCTAGCTGGGCTTTATAGTCTGTCAGTAGATGGACTGGTTGAGTCCAAGACCCCCCCAAAACCCACAAAATTCTCCACTCCCATGACCCACAGAACCCTATCAGGCCATTGCATAGATTTTTTCTAGATAATCTTCCTGAGACACATTTCTTTACATTTCCTACAAGATCCTAAACACTTCCCCTTTATAACTCCAATTCCTTTCTGTTTCAATTCAAAACTGTGCAATTAAAAGACTAGCAATGTGTGTTAATCCACAGTTTCCTCAGAGGACTGGGTTGCTCTTGGGAAGGGAGGGAAGAGAGGGCTGTGAGAGCCTCGTCTGCCTATAGCCTCTATCTGAAGAAAATCGGACCTAGGGATTCTCAGGAAGTTTGTGCCAGTAGTATCCAGCGAAGTCAGGCCTCAGCCCATGTGGTAGCTGCCCTGAGCCAGAGGAAAACACATGTGTTCTGAGCATGAAGAGGACCCATTGCCCATGAGGTAGCTTAGCAGGAAACCAGGGCTGACCAGGATGTGCCACTTTTGATCATGACAATCTGACCCAATCATTCTCTGCCATAAGAGGAACAAATCTAGAGGATGTGTTCTTTCCTTTGAATCACCTCCAGCTATGGATTCCTTCCAGGTAAGACAAGACATCTTGTCTTACAAAAGACATTCCTACTGTGTCCTGTTCAAATTCCAAATTACTGACTCATAGGAAAAATGAGCATATGAAAATGGTTGTGTTGCGTTGCTAATTTTGAGGGCTGCAGCAATAGTAACCAGTGCCTTTACCTTGTCACAAGAGAATAAATTTCACAGAATACACAGGGTGAATAAAACTGGGCCGCCAAAGACACCGGAACCAAGGATGAGAAAGTTGTCCAAATTCTCTCCAGGGTGAACCCTTCTCTCTGCACATCTGTTTTGGTCTGATCTCTCTGTAGATCACCTTCCTTTCACTTCTTTAGACCGCACTATGGCTGGAAAATGCCTTCCCACATCTCCCATGCGTACCTGTTACTAACCAGGTATAACTGGTTACATATCACTGAGCCATTCAATCAAAATGTGCAAGGTATTCCCTCTGGCTTAGTGTGGGTCAGATGTCCATCCCAGATCCAGTCCATTTCAGGGGGCAGGGGGTCCATGTTATATGGACATTACTGGAAGACAGGAAGTCACCACCACCAAATGAATGGGAGTGGAGGGAGGGCAGACAGGTCTTAACAGAAATTCATCATATTCCCAGAGGCAGAGCCTTATAAACAAAAGCTGTTGATGCCCAATCCCATAGCCCCTTGGTCTATCTCAGGTAGACAGTTTCCTGTAAGATAACAACTTCCCAGGAGCCTGTATGTCTTCTTCTCCACCTAAGAGCTTCTCTAACACCAATGACACTTACACCTTTCATAGACACAGCCCAACCTGGAAGTGCAGGAGAGTTAACACCCCCGGGGGCAACCTTCAACCAATGGGGGATGGGAGATGTGGATGAATGGCCCAGGCTCCCCATCTCTGCTAGGAGGATTCTGAGGTATAGTCCACAATTACACATTGTTTCTCAGAGTGTCCTGAGTGAGACTGAGCCCAGTTACTCACATTATAACCAACTGATTAATGTACCCTCTATCTATTTTTCACTAGGTTGACTTTTGTCCTTTTATTTATTTCCAAATTTAGGTGTCCTGGGATCACTTCCCAAATAGACTACTTGAACCTAAGTCTTTGACTCACAGTCAGATTATGGGAAATCCAAACCATGAGATGAGATTAGGTAGAAATTGCACTAGACATTGTATTCAACGTGAGAATTATCTTTTCTGGAGAGGTACATTCTGACACATATACTTGACTCTAGCAAGTGAATAAAGGGCTACAGAAAAAATTTCCAAAAGTTCACAGGTATCTGTAATCATCAAGTCCTTTAGTCTCTACAGGCGGCCCTACCAGGATGGAGACCTGCTCCTCCTTCAGCGTGAGCAAAGCTGTGACTGTGATAAGTGTAGTAGGATGAATAGTCCACATTGTCATCTTTGCAACCTGTGAATATGACACTTTACATGGCAAAAGGAACCTTGTAGATGGAATTAATGTATTGGGCCTTAAAGTAGGGAGATTATCATAGACTTTTAGGAAAATTACCCTGGATTATCTGGGTGGACTCCATATAATCATATGAGTTGTTAAGAGTGGAAGAAGGCAAAAGAGTCAAAGAGATTAAATGGAAGAAGAACCAGGAGAGATTCAAAGATTGAGAAGGACTCAAGCTGTCATTGCTTCTTTGAAGATGGAGGAAGACAGCATGCTGCCCTAGGAATGTTGCAGCTCTAGAAGTTGGGAATAGTCCTCAGCTGAAATATAGCAAGGAATGGCAACCTCAGTCCTACAACTGCAAGAAACTGAATTCTGCCAACAACCTGAAGGAGCAAGTAAACAGATTCTTCCCTAGGGCCTCCAGAAAGGAACATAGCATACAGACACCTTGATTTTAGCCCAGTGAGAACCATGTTGGAGTTCAGACCTACAGAAACGTGAGATAATAAATTTATGTTGTTTTAGGTCCCCAAATTTGTGGTAATTTATTAAGGCAGTAATAGAAAACTAATACAATAAGGATTTTGTGAAAATGTTGCAATGAGGTAAACTGTGAAACTGTGGTGAGTAAACTGTGGAGTTAAAATCTGGAAAAAACTCACTTGAAGAGTGAAGATTATTAACAAATTTATTTAACAAATGTAACTTGACAACCACACGCCAGGTATACGGGATACAGTGGTGAACAATATTAGTGATGATAATAAAGAGTAGCCTTTCCTCAGTATGCATCAGTTGGAAAGAACATCCACAAACATCAATGAATAATCAGGGGTGGAAATATCACTTTCCTGGAGAGGAATTCTCCAGTGTGATAAAAATATCACTAAACATCATCTAGCCTCCTTCCTCCTTTTTTTTTGTGAGGAAGATTGGCCCTGAGCTAACATCTGCCAATCTTCCTCTTTTTGCTGAGGAAGACTGGCCCTGGGCTAACATCTATGCCCATCTTCCTCCACTTTATATGGGATGCTGCCACAGCATGGCCTGACAAGAGGTGCATCGGTGCGCACCTGGGATCTGAACCCGCGAACCCTGGGCCACCCCAGCGGAGCGTGCGCACTTAACCGCTTGCACCACCAAGCAGGCCTTAGCTTCCTTCCTCCTGAATTCTATTCCACAGACAATCTTTGGTGTTAAGTTAGACTTCCTAAAGACCTTCAAAGTAGGAGGATTGGTTCTGGCTCCAAGATCAGGCATCACATTCACAGAGTGGCTGCACACGTCCCCATTATTAGTGAAGAATTTGGCCTCTAGTCTCTTCACATCCTGTGTGATGCAGTCCCTGTGAATTCATTATCTGGACCATGTCACGCTTTAGTCAATCCAACGAAGTGCTAGATGTATGGCTCTGACAATCACCCAAGTGGGGTGTGGCCTCCATACTCACTCACAGTGATCTTCACCCTGGAGTGCACTGGGAAGGGAAACTCAGGGCTGCACATGGTCCCTCTCAGAGGGGCAATGGGGATGGAAAAGAAAACAGGCTAGGGGGTGGGGATGGGACAGTGATTTAACCTCTGCCAGTAGCACAACTTTCTGTATGAAGTATATAAGTACTATATCTGGCTCTATCTCGGTTTCCATATTCTCAAAATGAGACTACCTCACCAGGTTGCTGTGAGGATTAAATGAGTGAAACTCACTTAAAGTGTTTAGCATAGCACCCAGTAAATTTTAAGTTATCTATAAATGTTAGTTATTTTTGTTCAAATCCCAGCTGTCATTCACTTGCTGAGTCATCTTTGGAAAGTTAATTCACTTTTCTGCATCCCTGTTTCCTTATTTATATAAAGGAGACAATAAAGTGGTACCAAACTAAACTCTTATATGGAATAATGGAATTAATACCAGTGAAGTGCTTCACTAGTGTGTGCACTTAGTAAGTATTTTATTGTGATGTGTTGCTGTTAAGGAGGAGGCCCTCAGCTCCAGGCTGGGCAGGAGGAAGCAAGGATGTTACCACAGCCTGAGGGTCCCCATTCCCATCAGCAGAGCCTGGGGTCACTGGTCTCCCAGGGAAGGTCAGACACTAGATCGGTAACAAGGGAACTCCCCACTCTTGTTAGTGCTGGTCAAACGGTTAAAGCAGTGGGTTCCTGTGGCGGAATTCTGACAAAAGGCCACAGAGTCCCAGAGAAGGAGGCGTGCGGGAAGTTGTAGATGTGAGATGCATCGATGCATCAGTGACATTGTAGAAGGAGACCTCACCAGTCTCATAGTCCAGGAAAACCACCACTCTCTGAGGAGGGTTGGCATTTTTCATTTTGGTCTGGGGGTCAGTGACAGACCAATGGTTTTTCCGAGAAGAAACTCCCACAGTCCAGAATCTATTTCGGATGATATTTTAACCCAATTTTTTCTCTCACATCCTCCCTACACAGCCCCACATGCCAATCTTACTGTCTCCCACCTCCATTTCCCAGAAATGTCACATGATGTAAAGCTCTGGAAAGCAAGCACATAGTAATGCCAAGCAAATCTGAGAGATTCTGATTTGTGTCTTCCCACTGCAGGCTCCTCTGGTGCTCAGAATCAAGGACGATGGGTTTGCTGTGTCCAAATCCAGAATCACATCTGCTGAAGACAGTTTAACGATGGGCTATGGCATCAGCCATTGTTCCTGGACCTCAGAGTCTCAGCCTTCAAGACCTGAGTCTGGCTGAGGAGGTCCAAGTCCAGATCCTGGTGTCCCCGGCCTGTGCTGAATGTGACCCTCTCAGCAACACCAAAAGAAAGACCCAGGAGTCTTGTGTTCAGTAGAGTAGAGTGCTGAGGGTCAGGTCTGCCTAACCCAACATCTCAACCTGGCTCCTTCCTTCCATCTTTTTCCTGCTTACTTCCCCAAAATGACTCTGCCCACCTGTGCTTTATAGTCACATAGATTTATTTTTCAATCTTTGCTCTACCACCCCTGAGCTGAGCGACATTTCCTTTTTTGCAGGCTGTTTTTTCACAGACTCAAGCTGTATAATATCTTTGAGCCTCAATTTCCATATCTGGAAAATGAGGATAAAAATACTTACCTCTAGGGTAGAAAAAGACAGCACATGTTTTATAAGTAGCTCAGAGCTTGGCACGGAGGAAGTGCCTGATATTATAATAGCTCCATGCCTTTTCTGTGCCAGAGCCCATGTTGGGAGCTTTCTGTGCTCCCAGATCCATTCTTCAACTTTGTCCCCTCTCCTCTAGGCCCCAGGAATCTATCCTCTATGGACAGCATCCCTGGGTCCCCTTGCCTCTGGTTACCTGTTGGGTTTGGCCAGTGGAAGGTACTAGCTGAAGATCGGAAGGAGAAAGAAAAGAGAGGCACAGCATTTATTTCCCCCACTTCCTCCCTCTCAACATCAGATGGTGATGCTCTAACAAAGATGTGACTCCTCTCAGGCAGCCCTGTCCTTGAGCTAAACCTTCCTCTGGGCTCCAGTAACTGCTCCCACTCCCTATTCCTTCAAGCTTAGGCATGGTGACAGCTCCCCACTACTGTGAGCTCTGGGGCACTTCACATTCCCTTGTTGGTTTCCGTTAACCCCACTCTCATCTTTGTAAGGAGTTCCTTTTCTAAACTTTCTGCAACCATCCAGTTTAAACATGCCATCTCTGGGCCGGCCCTGTGGTGTAGCGGTTAATTGCGTGCGCTCAGCTGCTGGTGGCCCCGGTTCGGATCCCGGGCTCTCACCGACGCACCGCTTGTCAGGGCACGCTGTGGCGACGTCCCACATAAAGTGGAGCAAGATAGGCACAGATGTTAGCCCAGAGCCAGTCTTCCTCAGCAAAAAGAGGAGGATTGGCATGGATGTTAGCTCAGGGCTGATCTTCCTCACAGAAGTAAAAAAAAATTAAAAAATAAAATAAAATAAACATGCCATCTCTTTCTTTGACCAATACAAATTCCTTACCTCTTTTAGTCCTTATGTCAACCCTCACATAATAGGGATTATGATCATCATTCAAAAATGAAGAGAGTAAATTTCAGAAACATTAAGCAATCTGGTGACACACAGCAGCAGGAGGTGGCATAAGAAGCTTGGGAAAAGCAACGATCTTTGCACATTGTCTTCTCTCCTTGGTCATTCCACATCCTCACTCTGCAGTATTTGTTCCCTCTGCCTCTCCTTTCCCTCAGCTCTACCCTTTATACCTCTTCCTCCCCATGAAGATCTGTGGAATCCCAACAGAGCAAATTTCCCTGGTTCTCTGGGCTCTCAGGAGGAAGGCCCTGGAGATGGACACAGCTTTGAGACCAGGACCTCAAGTCACTCTTCCAGATCTACCGGTCATGGGGAGTTTTCTTCCCAGAATCTCAATTGTGGAAGAAGCAAAAAGGAATATGGGCCCTCAGGTTGTTGTCCTAGGGATCCTATAGTGATTCACTCAGCAGCTTGGAAGAGGGCCATTTTCCATTCTGAAAGTCAAGAGGCACAGATAAGGAAAGGGCATTATTTTGTTTTTTCTCCCACCCATTCTCCTCACTAAGCCTTTTCTCCCTCCCTTTCTTCAATCTCTTCCAATGTCCAGCTTCCTTCATCTACAGCTCTGTGGAATCACCCACACAAACTCTCAAAAATGGTGGACTCCCTTCTCTCCATCATACTGGGGCTGCAGGCAACATGGCCACGCTTTGCAAGAGCATGGGCATGTGTGCCATCAAGGAAAGGGTGTCTGAAAATGTCCAGACACTGTATATGGAAAGTCCTCTCTGAGACTCCACAAAAGCGGAGGTGGTATCCCCCACAGAAAATGAGCGTCTGGGCTAGATCTGATGATTCCTACTGGCAATGCTAATGAGTCACAGGGCCAAGAAAAGGTTTCAATGCTTAGTACACATGTGCCAGGAAGCTGAGCCATCAAAGTCACTCACCAGCTTACTCCTCAGACTTCTTGCTCAATCTACAATGGAAGAAAGGTAGACATCACCTGAAATTTGTCATTTCTGAGTTATTTTCTTTCTCTCCTCTTGCACCCATCTAATCTTTCTTTTTCTTTCTTTTTTTTTTTTTTCTGTGAGGAAGATCAGCTCTGAGCTAACATCCATGCCAATCCTCCTCTTTTTGCTGAGGAACACCAGCCCTGAGCTAACATCTATTGCCAATCCTCCTCCTTTTTTTTTCCCCTTTTCTCCCCAAAGCCCCAGTAGATAGTTGTACGTCATAGTTGCACAACCCTCTAGTTGCTGTATGTGGGATGCTGCCTCAGCATGGCCGGACAAGTGGTGCGTGCCCACAACTCAAACCCCAGGCCGCCAGTAGCGGAGCGTGTACACTTAACCGCTAAGCCACTGGGCCAGCCCCTAATCTCTTTCTTTTTGAGCCCACCCCCACCCTTCCTACCTTCTCCCTCTTCCTGTTCAATGTTCTCCTCCCTTCTCCTCCTTAATACCTAGTCTGAGAACATCAATTGCAGGCTGATGATACCACAGGCACCATGTTAGTGCTTTTCCAGCTGAGATCTGGCAGATCTATTCCGTATGTTTCTATACTCCCATACCTAGGCGCGGGTGACACTGTGTATACACGTGTCTGTGTATGTGCACTAGAATCCATCTGTCTCAAGCTGTATTATGTCCTGCCTACTTCTGAAAAGAATTGGGCAACTTAATGAGTAAATTTCAGATACTATTTTGTTTTTTTTGTGTGTGTGAGGAAGATCAGCCCTGAGCTAACATCAATACCAATCCTCCACTTTTTGCTGAGGAAGACTGGACCTGAGCTAACATCCATGCCCATCTTCCTCCACTTTATGTGGGGCGCCACCACAGCATGGCCTGGCAAGCGGTGCATCGGTTCATGCCCGGGATCCGAACCCCGGCCGCCAGCAGTGGAGCGCACCCACTTAACCGCTACGCCAGGGGGCCGGCCCCTCAGATACTATTTTTTTTAAAAGCAACTCCAATATATCTATGACAACTATGCCATTGGGGCCATGCCTGTTTGAAGAGACACTTTTCTTTATGCCTCTTCTCTGATTTTCTCAATCTTTTAAATCTTACATTCTTTGTTTTCTTCTCAGCAGCCTACAGATTATGTGAAGCAACTGTGAGGTCCTCAGCCTAGGGAAGGCACTTCATCTAGAAAGTTCCATCCCCCTCTTCCTCTTTTCCTTTCAAGTGCACCCTAGATATTCCCTGGGGCCTTGCTGGACTCAAAAGTCTGTGGGCCCCTCCCGGAGAAAGATTGAAGTCCCTTTTCTCCATTAAAAACCTCCACTCCCCCGTGCTTTCCCCTACTCAGCCACCCTTATTTCTTTTTCTCAGAAAATGGATACAGGACATTTCTCAGCCCTGGACAGAGTTAGAGATGAAGACAGGGGCTGGGAAATATTCCAGCCGAGAGTCTTAGATGGAATTCAGGGAAAATATCAGAGCCACTTACCAGCCATGAGCTGGAACTCTCTCAGTCTTATGTCTGCAGTGGAAGAAAAGTGGATAATCATTAAGAGACTTAAAGCAAAGATATGGAGACATGCGTGGATCTCTGGGGGAATAAAAACTTACAGTATAGATCCTGGAAGTAGTCTGGAAAATAAGCAGGAAAGAAAAAAAAAATACTGTTATGGGAATGGATCAAGGAGGCCCTCAGGAAAATAAACCTTACAAAGGACCCAGTGCAGGGGTGGGTGTGCGAGGTGGGAAGGGGGTGAAGTCTTTGGGCTCCCTCCCTTAAGCCAGGGCCTTAGGTTCCCTCCCTGGTCTGATACCTTTTGCCCTTCTTTCCTGCTTCTTTTCTGCCTGGGCTATTTCTTTTTCCACTCGTTCGCTCTCTTTCTCTTGGAATAGAGCCTTTTTTTCCTTCTGCCATCGCCACAGGAAGTAACCTGCCCCTGATAGAAGCAGCAGCAAGATGGGTAGCGTCCCTGCCAAGGCTGAGATCCAGGGCCAGGCCCTCCAGAAGAAGGGGTCTGCAATGGAATGGAGCTTTAGCCTCTTAGCCCAGGGCTGGGATCACGGAGTTGATCTCATGACATTAAATAATCCTTCTCTACCTAAAGTCTCAGGGAAAACTCTTACTATAACATAATACTATTACTTGTCTTGTATTATCTGTTTCTCACATGTTAATATGAGTTACTTGATCATCAGAATCATATTCTTCTTTTTAGTTTGATTTTTCAATAGGTTACACTTAACATGGTTCAAATGTCAAAAAAATATAAAAAGTGAACCAAGTCTCCCATCCACTCCCTCCTCCCTCCCCCAATTTACTAGCCTCATTAGTCAGCTTAATATGGTGGTTAAGAATACGAACTTTGGAGCTGGAGGGCCTGCGTTCAAATTCTGACTCCTCCACTTGACTGGGAGTGTGATCTTGGACTAATTACTTCACCACTCTGTTCCTGGTGTCCTAACCTGTAGCGTGGAGTAATAATAGTACCTCACTTGTAGGTTAAAAGGATGAAATTAATGCTTATCAACTCCCTGTCTCATAGTGAGTGCTATGCAAGTGTGTATTAAATTTCAAAATTATAAACCTATTTTTATTTTTTTTCTTTACACCAAAAATAGTGTTCTATACAAACTGTTCTGCATCTGGCTGTTTTTGTTCGTCTTCTAGATCCTGCCATATTAGTACAGAGAGAATGCCTGTGTTTTCTTTCCCAGCTGTGAAATATTACATTGCATAAAAGTTCTCCACTGATGGATGTTTGCATAGTTTCTTACTTTTTGCTATTATAATTATTGCTACAAGAAATAACCTTTTACACGGGTCATTTCATACAAATGCAAGTATATCTTTCAGATGAATTCCCAGAAGTGGGATTTTGGATCAATAAATAAGTAGTTTAGATAAATACTGCTATATTACCCCAAAAGAAATTGTGCCAATTTATACCAAAAATATACCAAATTATACCAAAAAATTTCTAAGGGTGACTGTGTCCCCACAATCCTGGCATTAGAATGTTTTATCTACCACCTCGGTTTTGTTTGCCTGACAATCTCACAAGTGGAAAATGTTTAATACACATTCCTCTTGAGTGAGATTAGACATCATCTCCCACGTTATTTCCTGTCCTGAGAAATTTGCTCATTTTTCTACTGTGTTGTTTTATATTTTAGGGAGATTAGCTCCTTCTCTAGGATATGAGTTGTATGTATTTTTTCCCATTTTGTCATTTGCCTTTGCTTAAGTGTCTGATCTTTACCATTTTATCCCAATTCTCATTACCTGTAACAGTTTCTTGCACACAGGAAATATTCAGTAACTATTTGTGACATAAACAGATTTATTGGGAAAAGAAACATCCCTGGAGTAAGAAGAAGGCTCCATATCCCTGCTCTGTGCCTTATATTCACTGCAGAGACCCGAGTCAGCAACAGAGAATCACACATCCTCCTTCCTTCAATAGCCACAGCGCTCAACAGTACACATGAGGCTAAGCAGGGTACTGACCTGCAATGGAAATCCTGGCGGTCTTTTCCTGGCTGAGGAGGGAATTTCTGATCATACAGGAAACCCCTTTCCCGGAGCTGCCTTTCACAATCACAGATGCTGCCACTGCATACAGACCATCTCCATCTGTAACTAGTGGTGCTGCCACAGCTGGCATCTTCTCTCCGTTGGCATCTCTCCATTGTATTTGAGGCTGAGGGTACCAGCCAGTAGACATGCAGTCCAGATGGATCCCTCCATCTTCATAGCCCTTCACTTCAATGTGAAGATCAGAACCCAGCGCTGTGGAAGGAGAAATGAGCCTGAGTTCTTTGGAGCCTCCTGCATCAGTGAGAGTCTCAACAGGAATTAGCGGCACACTCACATTAGATAATTCAAGGGAGTTTCTTAAAGGAGCTGTTTACAAAATCTTGGTCATGGTGACAGGAAAACTACATGGGATAGAGTAATACCCCAGGGCCAGGAACAGTGGAGATCTTACCATGCACCCTAAACTCAAAGGGAGGCAGAGAGGAAGCCATTTTGAAGACCTAAAAAAAGAGAGTCATGTAGAGAGAGCTTTCTAATGAGGAGCTGTGGTCTTCGGGAGGGGAATGAAGCCAGCTGGAGGTGGCCCTGCAGAGAGAAAGCCAGGAGGGTAAATGCCTAGACGTCCCTCTCCTCTCTCCCTCCTTCCATCCTCTGCTATGGCTCCCCATTGACCAAACCCAGCCAGAAGCCACAGGGCAAGAGAGTGGCCTGAGAAATAGAAATGCAACCCTTTACATCTGGACATCAGCCTGGTCTTGGTTTTCTCCTGTTGAACATAAGCAACTTCATGGAACATCAACATCAGACAAGGGCACTTTGTCACTATGATGGCTCAAGACAAAAGCAAGACCACTCAACAATCATGCTTGAACATCAAGAAAAACAAAAACACTGTCCAAACCACAGTCATGACCAAATATTCCCCTATCCTGGCTATGAGTGACTGCTGCTTCTTTCTCTATTACACCTTTAGCCTCACTGCAGTCTTCCTCCTACATAAGACTTATTAAGACACCCAGCCACAGAATCACACCCCCCACCTTCCTAACAGCATCCAATCCACAGCAAAGCCCCACTTCTATAAACCCTCCCCCAACTCCCCTAACACAAGCCCACATTGTGGGCTTCTCTAATGAAGTCTTCTCTAACGCCTTCTTACTGAGACACCCCACGGTTCCCCCATGGCCTGCATTCTCCCTCCCTGCAACAAGTAATAAAGACAACTTGGTGAACTCTAGGTGTACTCCTGGGGGCCTTTGGCTAGAGAACATTGGCAGCACAGATGCTGTCCCACAAGTCAGCCTCCCAGGGCTCACTGCAGTGCATAACTGGAGGAGCGACTAAAGCTATCTGGAACACAAGTAAACCTGAGAGGGATCAGATTTGGCCACCTCAAAATATGTCTCTTTACCTTGATAATTTTCAAGAACAAAACACACTGAAAGGAACTTTGCCCCCCCCCCCAACCCCCACTAACTGCCTAAAAGAAATTTAAGATAGATGTCTTATCCTGGGGATAACTTTGGGTATGGCTAGACTGGGAGGGTCCTTGCTAAACCCATTCTTATCAAAGCTCTGAAAACCAAGTAAAAGTAGAAGTTATCCTTTGTAAGAGAGTTTTAGATTTGTAAGGGAAATCTCCATTTGTAAAGATATGTCCCTCTCTGCACCAGGAAGAGGGTTGATGACCTTATCTCTAGAAACTCTTATTGAAGCAAAAGGCAAGGATTTAAATCTACATAGTAAGCTTACTCTTGTTTACTGTGCTTTTCTGGTAATCTCCCATAGCTGACTCGCCCTACCCCCAACATCCTCCTTTGTCTTTACCTAAAGATGCTATTTAAGATGAGAACCTCCACCATTTGGGGAGTTACCAAGTGTTTCCTGGGTCTCTCCCATGTCTATATGTTTTAAAGCTTTGTTTGATTTTCTCCTGTTATGCTGTCTCATGTCAATTTAATCCGTACCCCAGCCAGAAGGACCCAGAGAGGATAGAGGTATGTCTTCCTCCCCTACAAACCCAAACAACTATGTACCATCACTGAGGAGATGTTTTCTTATCCTTCCTATTCTGAATCTTCTACTTCCTTGCTTAGACCCTGGTCAGAATGAGGGAGTTCTTTACTTTATATTACAGGGTGCAGGTGGGATTTTTCCTGGAGGAAAACCTGACCCTTTCCAAAGGGCCCAGAGAAACAAAGTGTGAAGGCAGTCGATGGTGCTCAGGGCAGGCCACCGCAAGATGTACCACTATGGTATGCAGATTATTTCGAGCTGAAGACAATCAAGGCTCAGAAGACCCAGGAAAAACATTCGAGTTTCCTTTCCCAAACTGTTTTAAAAAAATTTAACATAAAAGGAAGGGGCGATAAGAAAGGCACGAACAAGCTCATCTTATCAAAATTCTGTCTCTCCAGCAGGCATTCTCTATAGGTGGCCCTGTAAATAATTGTCTGACAAAGATTTACATTTCCCTCTCCATGTGAATTGTCTTCTTCCCATTTGAAATCCCAAACCACTACTTGCCCCCCAACATCCTCCTTTGTCTTTGGCTGAAGATAGTATTTAAGATGAGAATCTCTGCTGTTTTCTTGAGAAACTCAGTTTCCTTGGTTTCTCCCCTATATACATGTTATTAAACTTGGTATTATTTTCTCCTGCTAACCTGCCTTTTAATTATTTGGCCAGCCATAAGAACCTTAAGAGAAAGGGCAGGGACAGATTCTCCCTCTTCCCCAACACAGTGGAGGCAGTTCCTAGTGACCAGTCAGGGTGCTCTGAGGTGGATATGAAGCATGACCTCTGCCTCTGCCCACAAGTCCTACAGAGAAGCAAGCTCAGAACAAAACCGGGAGCCTCACCTGCAACCTCCAGCTCCACCACGGCGTTTTCAGAGAAGTTGTCATCTTGGAAATAACACATGTAGTTTCCACTGTCAGAGGCTCTGACGTCATAAATTCGGAGAGTAGCCTTTCCTTCAGTGATGCCATCTCTTAAAATCGAAGTTCTCCCTCGATACTCTGCCATCTGATTCTCTTCTACTTCCTGCCCATTTACATATATATATACCACCTGCGTAAGGCTGGATCTCACCCACATCAGGTCCATGGTCTCTGCGCTCATCTTCGAGGACAGATGACAGGGAAGATCAGCATCTTGACCCACCCTGGTCAGAATGGGCCCAGGGGGTCCAATCACAGCAAACTGAGCTGGTCAGTAAAAGGAGAAGCTCCATCAGAGGGAGTTGGGACCATGAGGGCAAGGGGCGGGGGCGTCTCAGGGATGCTGAATGATGTGTGAAAAACATAAGTAAGAACACAATCCTAAGAGAACTACAATTTATCTTAATGGCATGTGCACCTTCAGTTTGGGATGGGACTTCCAAGTATGAGAAATTGTCAGAGATTCTGACTGGACACTGATAGGTAATTTTCTGCTTAAGATACACAAAAACAGATCGTTCCCTACCTGAGCAAGGGGTAAGCAGCTGGATGAAGACGAGGCAGACAAGGAGGTCAAGCAGAGGGAAGTGTAGGGAACTTGCCATTTTCTTCTGTGCTGCAGAGAGACACGAGAAAGCGTCAGGCAGAAAGTCTGATCTGGACCTGGAAGAAGGTGGCAAATTCCACGTCAAACCTCCACCTCCACAGGGTCAACTCAGGTGAAACACACAGTCACTAGTGTGGTGACTCAAGATCCTCTTCTGCCAAAATGTCTGCTTGCAAGTCTCTTAACCTTTGAGTTCCAGCATGGAAAATCACCCTTAAAAATATGTAATGTTAAATGTACATCCACTTAACATATAAATGTTTTGTATATAGGGTTAAATGCACATGCATTAACCCTAACCCATCAGGAAATCCTCAGGTCTACTCTCCAAATATGTTCAGAATCCTCCCACTTTTTAACACTTCTCCTGCTACAGCCAGGTCCAAGCCTCCACCATCACACTCTGATCAATGCAGGCCCCTCCTCTCTGGGTCCCCTGATTCCACTTGTGTCCCCTATAGTCTATGCTCCACACAACTGTCAGAACATTTCTTGCATCACATCATGTCACTCCTCTGCTCAGCACCTTCCAGTGGCTCCCAGTTCACTCAGAGTAGATGCTGAGGTCCTCACAATGGCCAAGATGGCTCTCCAGGACCTGCATCTCTCACTTCCTCTCCCCTACTCTCCTCGTCTGCTCCAGCCACACTGCCCTTCTTGATGGTCCTTGAACAGGCCAGGACAGAGGACCTCAGCCCTGCCTCTTCCCTCTACCTGGAACCCTCTTCTCAATATCCACAAAGCTCACTCCCTCACTTCATTCAAGTCTTTTCTCTAAAGTCAGTTCCTCCAAGAGACCTTCTCTGACCACAGGATTAAGGCAAACTGCTCCCATTTTCCCGAGCCTGCTCTCTTTTCTCCACTGAATTTTCACCATCTAACCTATCATGTGTTTACTGTGTGTAAACATGACAGGATATTGGTGTTTTTTGTTTATTGATGTGTAACAACCTTACAACATGGAATCCTCAGTAAATATTGTTGAATGAATGAATGGATGAGGGGTAACATTATTCATTAGCTTTTTAACTGGTTTAGATGATCAGATTAACTGACAGGAGGGGAGCTGGAGAGTTGTGAAGAGAAGCACCTGCCTCCATAACGACGTGCTCTTTGGGGCTGTCTTAGAGTGCAGAGCCAAGCCTCCTGTGCTCCCACTGGGACTTGCCTATATTAATGTGTTTATTCCTAATTTTCAAGGAAGGGGTTTCAAGGAGCAAGCATGTCCTGGATACGCACGTAAGAGAGTTACTACTCGATGTGCCTCAGTGCACTATTTTCACAATTGTTCTTTGGGGGAGAAAAATCCCTGGGAAGGAAATTATCCCTTTCCTGTCTTCCCTTTCCCCAGGTGTTTGCCAGTGCTCCTTGGCAGAGGTCCTCTGGGCTCACCAGCAATGAATAATTTCCCTGGTCTTAGTTTCTACACTGCTAGAGAAGTGCCTTTTCAAGGCAGAGATGTAAGAGCTGGCAATTGCAAAGTAGGTGCTAATATGTCAGGCTAGGAGCACCGGTTAGCCTAACAAGCTCACGTCTCTACAAAATGCTGAGGTTCTCACAACTCAGAGGCAGGGCCCCTACAACCCTCCACTCCCAGCCCAGTGCTCACAACTCTATCTTGGCTCAGAGGAGCACCTCCACCATCTTTTAGACATCACCTGAGGCATCAATGTGAACCTTTGTGATAAGGGAAGTGTGGGGACCTGGCCAGCCAGCAAGGCTTGTTTCTAATAGGAGTTCTAGCATGGCTTCCATCCTAACCACCCCACAGTTGGCTGCATCCCTAGATAGTGGAGTGCCTGACAGCAGGCCTAAGGGGATTACTCAGAGACAGGACTGAGATCTCCAGACCTAGTCCCCTCCCTTATCCCTTGGTCTTCTCCCATCATGTATCCTCTCCTTCCCTGAAAATGTCACGTGGAAAGGGGTGCTGACAAACGGCTTGAGGGTGTGCCCATCTGGGGAACTACACTGGGGACTCCTCTAGGCTCTAACCCATGGCCATCACCAAGTTCCAATCACACCCCCATCAGACTCTGATTAAGATCCAGGCAGACTCCCTGGTGGAGGCTCTGGAGTCAGTCAGAGGCTGAACCCACCACTTATGAATCACAAGGCTAGTAAATGGGAGAGCTAGAAATAAGACCTGGTCTCACTCATCTTATCATTCATTCATTCAACAAATATTTACTGAGCACATACTATGTGCCAGGCCCACCATACGCTCGGTGTAGAATCAAAAACGTGGTGGAAACTAGGTAATGACACTATGAATCACAAGCTGTGTGATCTCAGCCATGTGACAAAACCTATTTGAACTCTAATCACTCATGAAACAATGTGAAATACAAATATTAGAATGTGCATAATTGGCCCGGCAATTCCACTTCCAGATATCTGGTCCAGCAAAGCACGTGCATGGGTCCAGAGAGAAGCATGTGTGAGGATGACACTGCAGCATTGTTTTTAAAAGTAAAAACCAATCAACAACCTAACCGGCCACCCATAGGAGACTGGTTAGTTAAATAATGGCTCATCCATGTGAAGGAATTCAATGTGGCAGTTAAGATTAATTTATAGTCACTAACCCAAATTATCAACACATATTAAGTGAACAAAAAGTGGATTGCAGTAAAATACTAATGATTCCATTAAAACACAAAAACAAAGCTATAAATTTGCATATATATGTTTGTGTAATTTCATTAAAAAGTCCTGAAAGGGGCCAGCCCAAGTGACCTAGCTGTTAAGTTTCATGCTCCACTTTGGCAGCCTGGGCTCGGTTCCCAGGCATGGAACTACACCACTTGTCTGTCAGTGGCCATGCTGAGGTGTTGGTTTGCATACAAAAAGAGAAAGATTCGCAACAGATGTTACCTCAGGGTGAATCTTCCTCAGCAAAAAAAGAAAAAAAAATTCTAAAAGAATACATGCTACACTGAGAACTGGGGATTGAGCGAAAGATGCTTTTGTCCTTCATGCCCTATAGTTTGAAAATAATTTGAATGTTTTAAATTTTTTAAAAGTTTTCATGTATAACTTAACAACTAATAATTCTTAAAATAATTATAGCGACTGCAACATATTAGTTGTTCAGAAAATACCAACTCCTCCAAAGCAAACCAGCATGAGTCCCCCAGACATAGTACCTGCAAGTCCGGAACTGCTGGGGACAAAGGAGCAGAAGTCTGTGCAGCTGACACACCTTCACACCCGTGTCTGAAACCTGGACACACCCTCAAATGAAATATTGCCTTTCAGTACGTCCTTTCCTCTTCAAAGTGTTCTCTACGCTGCTGTAGAGAGGACAGTATTATTATTATAATAGGTAACAACGTCTCTGCTGTTCTTAGAGTGGAGAATATGTTTTCACTTATTTTTAGGATGTTTATTGTTTTTTGTTCCTGATTACGGGCAATTTTAAAATGGAGAAAAATATAAAAGAATACAATTTAAATAATCTGTAATGGTA
This sequence comes from Dicerorhinus sumatrensis harrissoni, assembly GCA_014189135.1. Taxonomy (NCBI): domain Eukaryota; kingdom Metazoa; phylum Chordata; class Mammalia; order Perissodactyla; family Rhinocerotidae; genus Dicerorhinus; species Dicerorhinus sumatrensis. Next base: position 40,654,961 of record JABWHU010000006.1, read on the forward strand.
ATCATATAGTTCCCTTCATGGGAATGTAAATATTTCTGGAAGTATTTTGGCCATATATATATATAAACACCAAATGCCTTAAAAATGTTTCATCCTTTGACCCAGAACTTCCACTTTTAGGAATTACTCTTAAGGACAAAACATCAGATGTTAACACAAAGTTTTATGTTTAATGCTGTTCATCGTAGTAAAATCAACAATAGCAAAAAGTAGATACAATTTAAATATCCAAATTGGATCTGATTTTGTCATAATTATAAATAAATCTCTTTATTAAAAACATAATTCCTAATGATTGTATTGGAAATCCCTTTATGATTGGACAATGTGTTGTTTATCCATCCTCCAACTGTTGTATGTGTAGGTTGTATATTGAGGTTGGTTCGGATTTTTCTATATTACAAATAAGTATGTAATGAACACCTTTACGTGTAAATCTTTAAGGCATATCTCTTTTTAGAATCTCTTAGTATACATTTCTAGAGATGAACAGGAGAGATTAGAAGAGTCCTTTGCTCCTTTCTGAACACAGTAAGTTCCTAAGAACACGCAGTTGTCAAGTTTCTTCCTTCAGGTTGTCTCCCTCCCAGGAAATTTCCCAGTGCTGGTCCTTACCTTTCCCACTGCTTCCTGCTCCCACCCCTATCCCCTCAGCACACACACAAGCACCAAACCCCTATCTCTGGGTGAGAACTCCCTGTACCCACGCTCAGCTTTTTAGCCTCTCTCCTTCCAGGGCCTCTGGCCCTGGCTTTTACCAATTTCTCCCCCTTACCCCTTAGTTTTACCAATTTCTCCCACTTAACCCCTTGATTTTAACCACTTACCCCTTGACACTCCCATCTGAAAATCACAGCCAACAGAATAAAGGTAATCAGTGTTTCTCCACTATAGCTAACAGTCTGCTCTGGAAGAAAGGGAAAAGAAAGAAAGGCTTCTCACTCTGAGGAATGGTAACAGTGTACCTCATTGGAAGAATTAGTTTTCTGATTGGCTCAGACGGGCGTTTCTTATCAGTTGCTCAACAGACACCAGTAAGGAAGGTTAGAATGAAAACTGAAACTGTACTGGATTGTACAAAATGAAGAAAAATTACAGCCCTAATTCACACACTGGTTGTCTCTCTCTATGTTTACCTATTTGAATCACTTGTGTGAATGTATGTGTATAATCAGTATTTAATTATGTACATCTGTTTTATGTCTATCATGAAAGATACATCAGCAGAACTAAGCAGAAAAATTAAAAGATTTTAATGTGTGAAGAGAGGAAGATATGCACTAATTAAAATGTTTCTGTGGCTGTTTGCTGACATCTTTGTGCATGTAGGTGGACACATGGAGGAGGACATCTTTTACAGCAGAGCCAAATGGAAGCATGAACGGAAAGAAAACCAGATCCACTCCACCTTTCTGGCACCTTTGAAACTCAGGCCTCAGATCCACGACCACATCACATAATCTTCAGGTTTCCAGAAGCTGTGCTGCCAGTGACTGATGGGCACGTCTTACATTTTACAGAACATTCTTATTTGGAGGGTTGCTGAGCAGCTTCATTCACCCTCAGCCCCTTATTTGTGCTAAATTTATATTTTCACATCTATTTGTTTCTACTTTGCCTGGCAGATTCTGTGAGGTTCGATTCTGCATAGGCTGTGAATGCTGTTATTATAGGTGTCTTTGGGACAAACTGGTCCTACTTGTGGTCTAGGGCCTCCCAAAACACTTTTTTTGCATCTTAAGACAGTGTTTAAAGCTCCTAGGGCTTTGTTGTGTCCTTGGCTGATGGAATTTGATTATATTCCAACAGTTTGAATTTAGGCTCTGCAGTAGACAGAGCTGGTTGCTTGTGCAATATTTATTTCCTGCTTCTTGTTAGTAATCAAACTCAACTTGAGGGAGTACTGCAATGTGCCCATCACCCTTATAGATAGGAGAGACCAAGGGACTAAATTTGAGTCCATAAATTGAAGGTGAAAGTTGTTGGGTTGTGTTTCTCAAGAGAGGTCTACACTTTTCCTACTTCCTCCTTCCTTTGCCTACAACATGTTCCTTGAAGCTGGAGAGCAGTGACCATCTCGTGACCAAGAGGCAACCTTGAGAATGGAAGCCACATGCCGAAATAGCAGAGAATAAAGACAGAAGGAGGCTGGGGCATGGAAGCATCTCTGAGCTGACAAACCAGCTCTTGATTTCTGCCCTCTGAATTAACTTTACATGGAGGAAAAACAAAACTTTGTTTTGTTTATGCCAGTGGTATTTCTGTTGTCTGTTATCAGCAGCAAAATAGAAAGGGAACCCACAAGCATTGCTCGTGGGAATGCAAACTGGTGCACCCACTAGGGAAAAAGTATGAAGATTTCTCAAAAATTAAAAATACAAATACCATATTATCCAGCTATTCCACTACTGGGTATTTATCCAAAGAACATGAAATCAATAACTGAGAAAGATTTATGCAATCTTATGCTCATCATAGCATTATTCACAATAGCTAAGACGTGGAAGCATCCAAGTGCCCATCAATGGATGAATGTGGTATATGTATACAATGGAATAATCCTCAGCCACATAAAAAGACAAAATCGTGCCATTTGTGACAACATGGATGAACCTTGAAGATATTATGCTAAGTGAAATAAGTCAGACAGAGAAAGACAAATACCTTATGATTTCACTCATATGTAGAAGATAACAAACAAACACAGAGGTAAGGAGAAGAGATTAGTGGTTACCAGAGGGGAAGGTGGTGGAGGGGAGAGTGAAAGGAGTAAAGGAGAACATATGTATAGTGACAGATAAAAACTAGACTGTTGGTGGTGAACATGATGCAGTCTATAGAGAAACTGAAATTTAATAATGTCCACCTGAAATGTACACAGTGTTATAAGCCAAATGACCTCAATAAAATAATTTAAAAAAATAAAAATGCAGAGTCAATCAAAATTTTGCTGTTGGAAATCATATCAATAAGAATGAAACATTCCATTCTTTTCTGGAGGATCCAAGTTATGGGACACAGAAAAGCAGCCTTCATTTCCAACCAAATGCTGAATTTCAATTAAGGGGCTTCTAGACACAACATTTTGTTATCTATTAACTTCATAATTTCCAAAGAAATAAGGCCCCAAGTCAACATCTCATTCAGATCTTTACATGAAGCCTGGGGAGAGAAATGTATAGGAAATGAGACAGGAAAAAATTCATTAATTCAACTTATTTTTATTGAGAACCCACCATCTAGTAGGTATCAGGCACTGAACTTAAAAATCTGTGAAGAGAGGTAGCAGAATGGAGTAGCTAAACCAAGAATCTGAAAGCCAGGTTGCCTGGATGAGCTTTACTAGTTGTGTGACCTTGGGCCAGTTACTTAACCTCCCTGTGCCTTAGTTTCTCTATCTGTAAAATATGATAATAAGAGCATCTGCCCTTTTCAGTTGCTGTTGTGAGGATGAAATGAGATAATTCAGGCAATTTTCTTGCAACAGAGCTTCATACAATAAGCCATAAAAGTGTACATTAAGTTAGAGTAGATGTGGTCCTCCTTCTCAGAGTTGATACGTTGTTTTCCCTTGAGGAGAATTGTGGGCTTCTGCTGCTAACTGTAAGAGATGAGCCTGATAGATACCAAAATGTATGCAGAGACTTCTTTTCTGTAGGAAATAGGTGTGTACATATACTTAACAACAATTCAAGTCCCTTTTGTACAGCAATTGTAGTTTCAAGAATTGATCCTAATGACGAATGCCATTGGAAAATTTATTCTGTGGAAGTGACCAGAGCTATGCAAAACACTTTATTACTGCCCAAGGGGGGTCTTCTGCTTGTTGTAAGACACGCCAATAGGCAAGAGGCAAGGTGATAGGAAAGAAAGGACTTTTTATTACAGCTTGCTAGCAAGGGGGAAGATGGCTGACTCATGTCCAAAAAAACCATCTCACAGAACAAAGATTATAAGGCTGGTATCCGGGTGGGGGTGGCATCTGGTCTCTGGGTGGGGGCATCCATCCGATCTCCAGGTGGGGGCAGACATCTGGTCTTAGTTCCTGATAGGCTTTGGTTTTACTGGATATGCATCAGACACCAGAGCAATGCCCTATACCCTGATCTTTCAATTGTCCTTGATGATGTCTATCAGCATAGACTCTGTTCAGTGGTCATCACATCCCTAAGGAACTCAAGAGAACAAACTTATGGACTTATAGCAGCTGGGAGGGGCCATAAAATCCACAGAACATGTCTGGGCTAGTTAATCAGAGGTCATTCAAAGTTACAATAGGGTTTCTTTTCTACAATATGGTTTCCCTTATGTCAACCTTGTGTTGAGGCTTTATCAGATTTACATACAAAGATGTTTATAGTAGCATTATTTGCAACAGAAAAGAAAGGAAACCATCTTGATTATGAACAATGTAAGATTAGCATTTAAGATTTAGTGTTGCAAAAGAAGCATATCATGGGACAATATATATAACAAGGTCCTACTTTCATTCAAAAAACTGTGAATGTGTCTGAGATTTGTACAGGCGTAGAAAATAGTTAAAAAATATGCACTTAACTGTTGATAAAGTAAAATATTTTAAAGGTAGGAAGTTATTTAGGGAAAGGAGCAGTAAACAATTTCACAAACCAGAAACAAAGTCTTGAAAAATCTCGGGTGAAAAGTGTCATTGAGAGGGTCACTGAAATTGCTTGATAAGGAATGACTGGACTCTCAGAGGTGGTAGGATGTAGCATCAGATGTAAGAATGTTGAATGTAGCATCAAGTCCTAGACCAGCAAGTGACCCAGAGAAGTGACTTTTCTCTGTGCACTTTATTTACCATCTCCCAGAGGTGCATGTGGGTCAAAATGAAATAAAGCCCTTGAATGAAAAGACTGTGAAGACAGCAAAACCGCTTCCAGATCCAGCTTCCTGCTGTTGTTCTGTTCTGCAGGCATTCAAGACAACCACTGCTTGTGGGCATTGGCCTTTCTTTTCTTTATGAGGTTTCCACTGGATCAAATTCAGAGATCACTCTCCAGGCCACTAGTCTTTAGTCATTTCTGTCAGTATTTCTTGTCTCTGTTTTCCCCTGAGTTTCTGTTTCCAGTTTCCACCTGGGGTGGCAACACCAGACCGACTCTCTTAACACGACTCTGTAGGATTGTGTTATCCATTCTGGCCCTCTGCACCACTCAGCCTTGGAGCATTATAAATTCTCCCCAGTCTTCATCCAGTCCTTTGTAGGAATGAGGAAGAAATGGCTGCAGCTCTGAGTAAAGGTGAAAGGGGCTCCGCTTCCACCGCTGGCCTGGGTGGAGCTCTGGGAGAGTTGTCTCTAGAAGTGGCTCCTTAACTCCAGTGCCCAGTCGTCCCCTGGAGCTTCAACTTAGAGAAAATCTGGGGACTGATGGCCTCAGTGGCAGATGGTCAGAGGGGTTGGGTGAGAGAACCAGAGGCAGAAGAAAAGCCAGAGGGGCTCAGAGACGGAGGCCTGGGGGAAAATGTAGATGTGGGACCCATCAGCCACAGTATAGAAGGAGACATCACCAGCCTCATAGTCCAAGAAAATCCCCACCCAGCTGGGGGACTCGCTCAGGGGGAGGAGGGTCTGAGGGGAGGTGAAGGTCTGATACTTACTAGCATACAGTTCCACCAACTAGAATTCATTTTAAGGTGACCCTGTGATTCCGCATGTCCTTTCTGTGTTTTCCTCACAAACCCCAAGCTCCCAGTAAGTCCTGTCACCCACTTCTACCTCCCAGTACTGTCTTCCTGAGGAGAAGGACTCATGGCCCAGCACACAAGGGTAAAGAAAAAATCTTCCAGGTTTTCGGAAGATGTCCTACCTTGTATTTTTCCACCTCACACTTCGGCAATCTTCAGACAGAAAGAGTTCAAAATAGGCAATGTCAGGATCCAGAGTCACATTAGCTGTGGAAAGAGCGAGAAACAAGAGAAAGCCAGGTGAATTTTGGTGTACAAGCACCCTCAGTGACTGTGAAGAGGGGAAAAAGAAGCTGACCCTCACCCATGAAGTCCCCTTCCTTTCTTCTGGAAACAGCTAGAGTGATAAGCCTCTCCCTAAATGTCCTCAAGAAGTGGTTTCAAAGAGCCACTGGGAGAGCTCAGAAACTTTTACAAGGAGGAGATAATGCAGATTCCTGACATCCAGAGGTCCCAGGTCCGTGGGAGCAGGGGTGTTGAAACAAGCAAACAGCCATTGATGATTAAGCAGCTAGTAACTATGGGGGATTGGAATTTGCCAACTCAAAATATGTCTCTGCCACACTGACATTTTGACCCCCATCCCCACTAACTGACCAAAGGAGTTTGGAATGAGAGGCCTGCCCCCAGGAAAGGCCATTACTGTAGATATTTCCAGGTACCTGGGTGGGTTGTGCTAAGCCCATTCTTAGTTCTGGTTACTCTTTATAGGAGACATTTACGTTTGTAAAGAAAATCTCCATTTGTAAACGTATCTTCTTCCCTGCACTAGGAAAAAGGGGAGGATGGCCTTACCTAGAAACTTATCAGAATGGAAGGCGAGGACTTAAATCTGCAGGATAAACTTACTCATTGTTAACTGTGTTGTTCGGACAATATGCTATCTGACTCCCACTAGGTTCCTATAGATGACATCTCCCTGGAGCCTGGGTTACCATGGTAATGGGTATTTGAGCTATTTTTTTCAGGAACTGAAACCCTTGTCCACTTCAGGCGGGATTGAGACCACCAACCCATCAACTGGGCCCTCTTGACGGCAAGAGGTGGGAACTCCACCCTCAGGGCATGCTAATACTGCCATTCTGTGAACATGTGTCCTACGAAGAGGCATGAAGACTGACTATGCTTGCACAGATCATCAATTACCTCATCTTTCCTCACCTCCAATCATTTCAGACTGCCTTGCCCCTTCCCCATAAATATCTCTGAGTCCCTATTTTCGGGGAGGTGGATTTGAGACTTGTTCTCCCGTTTTCCTCACTTGGCTGCCTTGTGATTAAACTCTCTCTCTCTGCAATTTTGTCATCTCAGTGATTGGTTTTCTGGGCGGCGGACAAAAACAGACCTGGTGCGGTACAACAGTGTCTAATCAGGAATCTCCCCCTTCCCACTCATCCTTTCCTCTCCCACAACATTTTGTACAAATTCCTCACCTGTCACTGCACTATTATTATTTGTTTCATATTTACCTCCTCTACTACATGAGGACCTGAGAAAGCAGAGACTATGTGTGTTCATCACTGCCTTCCCACTGTCTAACGTTGTCCGTTCCTGTATCCCAAGTGGTGCTTAATAATGTTCATAGAGTGAAGGAATGGGGCAGGTCTAATGGAGAGTCTTCAGCCATCCCTCTCCGCCGAACTGAAGCCCCAAGGGATCACGTATGAGGGCTATGCGGCCAAGGCTTCTTTGCTAACTGTGTAGGATCCCTGACCTAATAGTATCCATCTTTAATACACATTCCCAGAATCTCATAGCTTAGAAGAGTCGTATGGGAGAAACCGTGATGTGTTCAACAAATGTTTGTTCCTTTTCCTCCTAGGGACATAGCTAGATGACCTTTCCCAGCCTCCCTTGAGTACCCAGGAGAAGTCTTGGCCCCTTCCAGGCCTGGCCCATGAGAAACCTTCTGCACAGTATTTCCACCTCTTCTTCCCCATCTGCTGGCTGAATGCAGAGGAGAGTGAGGCCCTAGAAAATCTGTGTGGAGCAGAGCTCTCACCTCCCCGTATGATCCGTTCTGAACTCTGAAGAAATGGAAAAGTACATTTTTATTATGTTTACCTAATGAGACAGTTATAACAGTTAGTCTACCCTGACCAATACAAGCCATGACTGAAAGTCAGCTCCCTTTACAGGCTGTTTCTGTGGACAATTTTCCTGTGTTCTGGATACTGAGAACTCACAGATGGTAACACACAGTCCCTGCCCTGTCAAGGAACTCAATCTGGAGACAAAGAAGCAAATAATATCACTTCAAAGAGAAAATCTATAAAATCCTATCAGTCCTTCCTTCCAAAAGCCCTCAACTCTGCCTTGTTTTTAAGAAATTCCTCTATAATTGATTATGTTTCTCTTTAATATACTTATACATGAGTTGGTCTCTAAAGCTCAAATTATCTCTTTGGTGGTTCGTCTGGAGCCCACCACAGTGCCAACCCCCTCTTCATTGGATCAGGGCTTCCCCGCCTGGCCAAGCAGTAAAATCAGCCTATCCCTAGCTTTGTCTCTGATTCCTTATTTGTTTTTCATTAAAGTTTAGCACTCACCTTCATTTTGGCAAATTGAATCATCATTTGTCAGTTCACCTTATTCAAATTCTCAGTCACATTTGACATAAAGATTTCCCCCTTGATATAGTTTCTTTCCTCAGATTCTGGGACACACACCTCCCTGGGATTTTATTCTTATCCCACTGGTTATTTTTCTCAGCCTCCTTTGCTGGATCTTCCTTTTCCCAACCTCTGAATGTTGAGGGTCCCTGGAACTCAGTACTTTAAACATCTGTTCTTTTCTCTCTGAACACTCTCCTAAGGAATCTCATCCAATCCTAGGATTTTAAATACCACATGTGCACACATAACTCCCAGGCCGCTTGCTCCAGAATCGTCCAGGCACTCAGGACACTTACACCCAATTGCCTACTTGACTCTAGTCTAAAAGGGAACTTTAAATTTCCTCCTAGAAATTCCCTATCATTCCACCAAGTTGCTTGAGGCAAAACCCCAAGCAGGACCTACCTAACGGACCAATCAGTAAGTCTTTTTCGACTCTTCCTTCAAAAGATATCTGAAATCCAGCAACCACTTTTCATCATCTTCATCAAAGCCACCAATATCATGCCTGGATTCCTGTGGTAGCACCCTAACTGGCTTCCATTCTTCCCATCTTGCCTCTCTATAGTCTATTCTCAACACAGCAGCAGCCAAAGTGATCTTAAAAAACATAAATCAGTCCTGTCACTCTCCAGCTCTAAAGTCCCCAGTGGTTTCCCATCACACTTAAAATAAATGCAAAGACATCACCATGGTCTGGAACACTTTCTATGTTATGGCCCCAGCTTATCTTGCAGCACATCTCCTGTCATCTCTAGGCCCACTCACACTGGCCCTTCCAGGCAGTTCTTCAAACACTCTGGATCTTTCCCACCTTGAGATTTTTATATCTGCCCCCCTACTCTACCTGGAACAGGGGGATCCTTGAGTCTTAATATGCTGATTCCTTCCTATCCATTGTGTCTTGCCTTAAATATCATCTTCTTAGAAGGACGTACCCTGACCTCCCTCCTCTATTAATCCTCCTTCATTCTCTATTCTTGCAGATGCTAAGTTTTCTTCATTGCCTAGTATATGAGAAGCACTTAGTGAATACATATTGCATAAATGAGGCCATAACAAGAGAAAAACAATACATTACAAAGGATTATCTGAAGCAGAGGAATGCAGGGATAGTAGAAAATGGAGTTGAGGGCCACTTAGAAGGAAGAACTGACAGGATTGTCTAGTTGATTAGAATGGGATGATAAAGAAGAGGAGTCCTGAATGATTGAAGTTCTTGATTAGATAATTGAGTAGATAATGGTACCATTAATACAAATACCAGAGAAAGAAAAAGAGAGTGAATTGGAGGATTTGGGAAAATACTGAATTTAACTTGGTCTGGGCTGCCATGGGACAATCCAGATAGAAGAATTTTAGGATTGTGGTGGAAATGGAACCTGGGAAAGAAACTGAAACATGAATGTGGGAATACTCTACATGTATGTTTCCCAAGATTTATGTAGAGTGACATATGTGTGTCACTGTAGAGTGACAAGTGAACTCAGGAATTCCTGGGGAACACGTACATTTAGGAGGTAATTAGAGAAGAAGAGTCAGCATCTCTTGATTCAGAATTAACCAGCTGTGTGACCTTGAACAAGTTACTTGACATTACTGGGCCTTTTTCATGTTAAGGATAAGGGATTAGAGTAGGTCTATTCCAACTCTACACCATATGAGGGGAGTGTAGGGTCAGACTTCCTGGGTTTGTATCCGGTGTCACCACCTCCTGGATGTATGATTTGGTGAAAGATTTTACTCTCTTTGTGGATTAATTTCCTCCATGGTAAACAGGTATAATAACAGTACCTACATCTTAGGGCTATTGTGAGGGTCAATAAATGGGGGAATATGCATAAAGCTCTCAGAACCGTGCCTGGTGCACGATAGTAGCTGCTCAATAAATGTTAGCTATTTAAAAAGACGATTTACCAAATTTTATTTATGCTTTCTTTCTAGCGTTCTCCATGGGTGGGCCAATTATGAGGTGGTCCCTCTGCTCTGAGGAGAGAGGCATGTAAGCAGATAGAGTTGCGAGGTCTCCTCTAAGATGCAAATAACCCACTTGAGACTGAATGTCATTTGAATGGACGCTTTGTAGTCGTACCCTTAGACCTATGGTGCTGAAAACACTGAAGAGTAGAAAAGCTCAAGAGAGAAAGTGAGTGGGGTTGGCTTTAAGAAAGAAAGAGAGAACAGAAAAAAGCTCTAAACTGCCGGGGAATAAAAGCTGTAGGTGCTGAACTGGGATGGGGCAGGATTTGTTCATGATGCTGTGTGGATCTTCCCTGGGTCTCCATGCACGGCCCACAAGCTGGGCCCATATTTGGAGCTGGAAGATGCAGAAGGAACACTAGGTCTTTACTTATGGAGTCTTGGGCCTGAGACCTTAGGAATTACATGGTCACTCAACAGCATAGGACCAAGCTTTTCTCCAATCTACAATAGAAAAAAGAGAGGTGAGCACTCCCTAGCTAGAGCCAGACATTTCTTGGCCTTTTCTGTGCCCTGGATACCTCCCCTTCCCCTCCTTGGTGCCCTCTTCATTCATCTACGGCACTTGTCTGACTGCCTCTCCTCATGTTCCCCCAAGGATAGCATCCAGGGAGAGGGAGGCCAGAGAAAATGGATTCTTCTCTTTCCCCTTCTTGGTCCTTGAGCATGGGTTTGGACTCCACTGGGAGCCCTTTATTCATCTCTTTTCATTCCCTAAATTAGATGGCTTCATGCCTCAGTGTCTGAAAGGCACCAGTATGAAGAAACTCATGTGAAGGCTGCCATTACTTGGGACAGAGCCCTGCAGACAGGACAGAACTACACTGGATTCACCCTTCTCTTCACAGTGGTCATGGTCCACTCACTCTCCTGGTCAGGAACTTGTTCCCGTCTTCTCTTTCATCATTTCCAATACCTAGTATAGTGTCCTACATGCAGCCAGTGTGGCCAACTGCCTGGAAATCTGTCTCTTTGATTTATTTAGCCTCAGCAGGAAGCATCTATTTCTCATATTAATATGTCACCTCTTGTTGCCATTAGGAACTCCCAGGAACAGAAAATTTTTTTAAAGATTTACCTAGGGAGCTGCTTATGTGTTCCAGGCACTTTGGCTTATCCTCTAGTAGCTCACAATTTTTCACTCTATCTCCAACTGTTGTTATCCATGACTCATTAACCATGAAACACAAAGCCAGTTAACTAACTACTCAGCATCCCTGTTTCTTCATCTGTAGGGTGGGGATAAAACCAGCTCTTTCTTCTTAAGTCATCTGCGGAGCAATCAGAACAGCACTTGAGCAAATTAACTCTCCATGAATAGCATTGTCCTCCATTTTGAAAGGTTCAGTCATGATCCCTGCATTGTTGACTCCCAAATCTACCTCCCCAGGACACACCATCATCAGGCACCTGCTGTGGGGTTGGGGTTTTAGTCCAAAGGTGGAGAGGAACCTCTGAAAAGTTTGGCATGAGAAAATGTGTACATTGAAAATGACAGTAGGGCAAGTGTACGGGGAGATGGGAGGCAGGGGCACCATTTACATTGTATTCTCTGGAATGATGCCTCCTGGGATTGCACAACGTAGCTAGTCTTTATTAGAGAGCCAGATGGTAGGAGGCAGGGAGACCAAGTAGAAGATGCTGTAACACTCCAGTCAAGAAATGATGAGGGCTTGAAGTAAGGCCCTGGCCTTCAGATCAGAAAAGAGAGGAATGGATTTGATTACTACTATTAATAATAGCTAATACTTACATAGAACCTACTACAAGCTTGGCATTGTGCTTTGGGCTTTACATGTATTAACAACACTAAGAAGTAGATGCTCTTATATCACACATTTTATACATGAGGAAGCTGAGGTCCAGAGAGGTTAAATAACTCATCCAAGGTTACACAAGTGGTTACTGGCTGAGCTAGGACTTGAGTCCAGGCAGTCTGGCTCCAGAATCTGTACTCTAAGCACTAAGCTGCACTACTATAAAGGAAGTGCAAATAGCAGGACTTGGCTGTTAGTCACATGTGGCAGATGAGACAGAGTGAGAGGAGATTCACTGACTCTGAGAGCCCCTCAAGGCTTCTAAAGGGAGGTGACCAGTGGGCACTGGGCTCAGGGTGTGGGTGGGACTAGAGCCAGAAATTCAGGGATGGTGGGGGATGGGTGGTCAGCTTACAGGGAAGAGCCCTGAAAATGGATTAGCCCCTGCAGGGAATGTGTGTAGTATAAAAACAGAGCCCAGTACTGAAGCCTGAGGACTATCAGCAGTTATGGAGCAAGAGGAGCAAGAATTCCCAGGAGCAGGGAAAGAACCAGGAGAGGGCACTGGGAATTGGTGAGGCAGATGCCAGATTAGGAAGGAAGACCTATTCAGGAAGGTCCATTAAGAAAGGATAGAGAAATGCATATGGATTTAGTCACTGGGAGGCCGTTAGTGACTGGGGAACAATCTTTATGGTGTGGTAGAGGAAAGGTCAGTCATCAAGGCAGACAAAATAGTGGAGGCCATGAATGTGCTCTCTTTGCTGAGACCTTGCTCGTGTGGATATAGAGCCCTAGAGAGAAGTGAGGAGCATTTTGCCCAGGGAAGGGGGGAGGAAGGAGTTGGTGAAGATGGGAGAAGCTTGTGCTTGTTCTAGCTTGTCATGTGGCTAAAGACACCCGTGTGCCCCCCCTTGTCACCCCTCTTGTAGTTCACCCCCCTGTGAAATCTCTTCCCCTTGTATGTGGGCTGAACCTGTGATTTGCTTCTAACTAATAAAATATGGCAAATGTGATGCATAGTCACTTCCACGATGACATTGTTGTATAAGAACCTGTCTTGCCAGCTGGCCACTCTAGAGGCTCTCTCTCCCCTCCTGGATTTGAAGAAGAAAGCAGTCATGGTGCTTCAGCCGGGAGCTGAAGGTGGCCTCTGGGAGCTGACAGCAGGCTCCAGTCAACAGTCAGCAAGAAGTTGGGACCCTCAGTCCTACAGCTGTAAGGAAATTAATTTGCCAACATCCTGTGTGAGCTTGGAAGTAGATTCTTCCCCAGTGGAGACTCTAGGTGAGGAGACCACAACCTGGCTGTGACACCTTGATCACAGCCTGTGAAACCCTGAGCAGAGGACCAAGCTCAGCGGTGCCTAGACTTCTGACCCTCAGAAACTGTGAAATAATAGATGTGTGCTGTTTTAAACTACCAAGTTTGTGGTCATTTGTTACACAGCAATAGATAACTAATGCATAAGGAAGAGACAGCAGGAACAACAATGAAGATTCAGAGGAGCAAAAAGAATAATTTATATCTCTAGCCCCGACCTCTTGAGTGGCCTGCACACGTGGTTATCCAACTGCCTACACTGCACGTCCACTTGGATCCTAATAGGCTCCTCAACCTTGACAGAGCCAAAATGGAACTTTCAATTCTGTAAACCTCCCCTCCTTTACCCCACAACCTGCTGCTGTCTCAGTTCCCCCATCTCAGCAAATGACAAGTCCATCTTTACAGTTTCTTAGTCTTAAAACCTGATGTCACCCTTGATCTACTCCCTTATTCACAGCCCACATCTAAGTCCATCAGCAAAGCCTTTTTACTCTATTTAAAAAGTAAATTGAGCACTGACCACTTCCACTGCCCCCCTTCTCTTTTCTTACCCGGACTCCTGTAGTAGCTCCCAGCTGGCTTTCAGGTTTCTATCCTGCCACCCTCCCCACACCCCAGTCTCAGTTTAGCATCTGAAGTAACTTCTTAAAACATTAGTCAGATCCAGACCCTCCTCTGCTCAAAACCTGTCAGTGGCTCCCCTCTCAGAGAGAAAGCCAAGGCCGGAAGATTGTGTTCAAGGCCTAACTCCTCTGATACTGTCCCCTCCGATTCTCCTGGTCACACCCTGTCCTCTAGCCACATCAGCCTCTTTCTACTCTTCAAACAACCCACATGTGCTTTTGCCTCTGGGCTTTGGCTCTGCTATTCTGTCTACCTAGAATGCTTTTTCCCTAGATCATCCTGTGACTTGCTCCCCTACATCGTCCCAACCCAATTTTGAATTGCAATTTCAAATACAACATTTTTTACTCAAATTTATGTCCTGAGCACATATCATCATGAGCACACACAATTTTCCTATTTATTTTGTTTTCTGTCTGTCTCACTCTACTGGAATGTAGGTTCTTGGTGAATGGGGAATTTCTGTTTTGTTCACTTTTGTGCCCCCGGCACCTAAAATAGTAATTGGCACATAGTTACCGCTCATGGATCTTTATTAAGTGAATGAATGAATGGACTGAGTAGAGAAGCCCCAAGTGAGGCTGAAGAGTGAGGGGTCCAGGATGAAGGTGAAGAAATAGCCTCAGACAGAAGGGACATGTGCTCCGTTGAAACCAGAGGAAACAGATCAGGAGGGGCAGGTGCAGGTGGTGGGGCAGGAAGTTTGGGACCTCCCTCTTCGATCTTCTCTCTGAGGTTAGGAGGTTGCATCACCATCAGAGACATGGGGAAAGGATGTGGTGATTAGGATAAAGGCTAATGTTCACTGATCACAGCTATGTGCTACGTTCTGTCCTAGGTGCCCTCCACACCTTACCTCATTCCCTAACATCTGCTTGGAGTAGTGGGTGTAATTATCGCAATTTTAGGTGAGGAAAATAGAGTTTCAGAGAGGTTAAGGAACCTGTCCCAGTTTGTCTGAGTAAGTAGGATAAACAGTGGCCAAGCAGGTGTGTTGAACAGGCAGAGGAAATGAGCACAGAAGTGTGAAACCCAGTGATGCATTTGGGGCCCTGCAGGTGGTGTGGTCAGGTCAGTGCAGGGTGGCACATGGCAGGGAGTGTCCAAGGATAGAGCATAAATAGGAGGACTGGACCACTGAGTGCCTGGAATGCAAGGATAAAATGTCCAGGGACCAGACTTTATATTTAGGGTAGTGTGTCTTCAACTCAGTGTGTAAAAAACTTGCTTAGACAAAAACTGTTTTCTAGAATACATCTGAAAATATATCTTCAAACCCTGAGGGAACCAACTTGAAATGCAACATTAAAAGTAAATATCTGTCAGTGGGGAGTTCATTTGTCCTGATGTGATTATAAACATAGCAGTGAACTTGGAAATGGGAACCACTCAGCGATAATTGATTACAAGGATATTAACCGGATGATACAGAGTCTGCTTAAGTTTTGTTTGTTTAGATTAAAAATGACATTAAGACAATTTTTTAAAACAATTTGAAGATTCTTTTAGAATTTACAAATCTGCGGGCTGGCCCTGTGGCTTAGTGGTTAGATGCACAAGCTCCGCTACTGGTGGCCCAGGTTTGGATCCCAGGCACGCACCGACACTGCTTCTCCGGCCATGCTGAGGCCGCGTCCCACCTACAGCAACTAGAAGGATGTGCAACTATGGCATACAACTATCTACTGGGGCTTTGGGGAAAAAAAAAAAAGAGTTTACAAATCTGCAAAGCATCCCCCACCCCACAGACACTGCAGAAAGCAATGGAAAGCCACAGGAGGTTTGGAAATCAGAGGAATGTAATCAGATGCCTGTTTTAGCAAGTTTACTCTGAGACTCTAGACTACGGTCAATACTGTAATAACTTTTTCAAAGCAATGTGTCATTTATGCTAGTTATTTTCCAGATTTCTTGTCTTTTCTTGATATTACTAAGTCTTAAAAGTCTCAAAATGAAAAGGACAGCAGTAGCTCTTGGAGGAAGGGAAGCAGAAACCAAAGAGGTAGAGTGGTTTGTTGGAGAAGTTGTGAAGAGAAGGGCTGTGGTAAACTGAGTCCCAGGGATCTGAGATAAAAGAAGAGAGAAAAATGGGGGAGGTGGTCCATGATGAGAAGGGACTTTGAGCTAAGCAGTAGAAAGGACTTGCCCTAAGGGGTAGGAGGGAAAGGAGCCCACCTGGGTGTGTGGTGGCAGCCTTGAGGAATCAAGGGTACACAGGAGGAGGAGCAGGCAGACAGGAAAGGATATGGAGTTCAGTTTTGGACACAGGATTTAAAAATCTTTGGGGCATCTATGAGGTGTGAGCCAGAGATATTGGGATTATATGGGTAAATCCAGATTGTGTAGGATTGAGCAAGGCCTCAGGGGAAAGAATCAAGATAAATACACCTATTAAATGGGGCAGATGAAGTCTTAGATTAAAAACAAAATTCCAATTTACTCACCTTCCACTTTTTCACATTTCCTCCAGCCTGAAATAGAACAAAGAAATTTCATGAGATAACTGGCACGTGAGAGGATCAGATCTTATACAGAGGAGGGGGAAACACAGAAATTACTGAGCTCTCTTTGGAGTTTCTCTGCAAAAGGACAAGAAGTTAATCCGTCCATAACAGAGGAGCCAGGTCTACAGGGCAAAGGGGCCTCTGGGAGACCCCTTCCTCGGCTGCATGTGCAGTGAGTCCTGGGAGCTGTCCCGGAACTAGGAACACTAGGGCACAGTCAGGGTCACAGGTTGGGAAGGAAATGGAGCAGTGTTGGTGGTAGTGAGTGAGGAAGGACTGTATTAAAAATCTCAGTTAAAACATCCCCTGATCCTCTTCAACTTTGTCCTCTCCCTTTCCTTCTGTCCAAGCCCCTGTTCCACAGTCTTCTTTGGACTTCACTGCCTTTATTTCTCATTGCTTTTCCTTTGGTCTGGCATTCGCACTCTTTCTGCTGGCAAAGCTTCCAGATGAAACCCAGTGTACCCACCAGTAGAAGTTCCAGAAAAAGCAAGAGTGAAGTCTGATCTTCTCCTCAAGGAAAGTCCTTCAGGAAGATTGTGCCTGAGCTGGAATTTCTGAGCATTATTCCTGCAGAGAAAAGTAGGAAAGGGCCAAAGATAGTGGGGTGCTAGGGCATGCAGAGGATTCTCCAAGATTCCTGGCCCAGTCCAATGGCAGGGAGGGGCTTGGCTGGGATAGTGACTCCCGCCTTGCGCCATTCTCTGCCACTGGATAGAAGGGAAACCAAGAAACCTTGTGTCATTTTGATAAAACAAAACAAAAAAAAAAACAAACAAAAAATGCCCTTGGGACTTAAATCAGGGAGGCACAAATCATCCCTGTAATATAGAACTGAAACTGAGATCTGGAGGAATGGGTTGAAATTGTTCCCTTTTCCTCAAATCATGAGAAGAGGAGCCTTCCACTGAGAATCATCATGAACATGGGATCCCCTCAAGTTATACGCAATTGTGGAGTGAAGTGTATTTTTGGCAGGGAAGGGACGATGGTAGGAATGATAATCCTGAACCCTAATCAAATCTCCACTGCTTACTCCATGTGTGGTTTCAGCCAAACCGCATAGTGTCCCTCTGTCTTGATTTCCCACCTACAAAATGGAAAATCCAATAATGTTACTTTGCTAGTGACACTGCTAGATCAATAAGAAAACTGTGAGAACTTGACCATCAAGATGAACTTTTATGCATGTGTTTCTTGTGAATTTTCCTCTGCACCCAGCTCATGCTAATCATTTAGTGAGCACACAATAAATATCTTTGAGTTAAAAAAAAGGACTGTGTAAACCCTTTGTTTGTCTCTCAGAAAAGGGATTCCATGTGACTAGAAAGGCTCTTCAAAGAGGTGTTGCAAATTCAGTGAAATATCCTATACACACTAAAAATTAAATTAACAAAATAAAAACTATACAACCAGAAAGGAGTTATAAATGGACAGAAATGTAACAGTCTAGGGCCAGTGCATGCCCTAGAAACACATTTCCTCCAAATGTCTGGGGAACATCGTTGTTGTGAGGATTAAAGAAACAGGAAACAATCAGGTGTTGTTATCTTCCTAATACAGTGGAATTTTTATTAATACAATAGATTCTGGCAATTTTTCCTGAAACTTGAACATCATGTTTTTTGTTGGTTAGTCACTATTTTCCACAGCAGCCCACACAGGACTTTCTCTTTTGCTGTGTTTACGTACTTCCTCCTTAAAATTTAACCCTAGATCATGTGCTGTTTTGTATCACTTACTAGCTGTTTCACACTGGTAACAACTTTAGAATGAAAACCCTGTATGTCCTGATAAAAGATAATTTTCAGAAAAGGTAAATACATATAAAGAACATGTGCCAAAGAGTTTATTTAACTTATTAATTAATGAGGAAACCAATAAAAGTGTCAAGAGTGGTTCACATGAGGATTTGATTTACAGAAATCTACAATCTCTATCAGGGAGAAATCATGTGCATGGCCAAAGACAGGAATCATTTGTATTACTGTTGGTATCTGATGAGTTAACATCTGTCTCTACAAAAGTGTAAAATAGCCTAGAGAAAGAATCAAGGGCACATTCCTGTAGAATCAGAGATCCCCGGTGTGAGGTCCACTAGGCAATTCCAGTATTCCATTGAAAATTACCCAATCATCTTTTATGACCACTTGAAAGTGTTTCACAGTTTTTCCTGGCAGTTCTTTCTTTCTTTCACCTACAATGTTGAGGACAAAGCAGGCAGTGGTGGTTCACAAAAGACATATTTCACAAAATATGAAACAGGTGAAAAGACTGTTTCCCAAGAAATACTGCCTAAGTGGCACTTAAAAAAGACCAAAAGGCATTTCCAGAAATGATTCAGACCATTCACAAAGGCCCTAAGATAAACAGAGAGGACTCCACACATGCACACCCTCCATCCCTTTAAACAGCATCCTCACCTGCCTCCGTCTGTCCAGCAGTGGCTTCAGTGAAGTCACCTCCTTGTAAAATGGTGAGTATTCAAGGACTCTGACTTGGCATCTCCTGGTGGAAGTGCTACAGGCCTCCCCTCCATGGCGTTGATGGGTCCCATCCTTGTCTGAGCACATGACCAGAGAGGATGCACCTACAGCTGTTGGACCTCCGTGCGCTTGAGTCTCACCTCCAGAGAGAAGGGACAGGGGAGCTCGCTGTCCTTCACACCTTGGCCAGAAGATCAGTCACCTCAAGAGTCACTCCCTGCCCGTGGAGCTGGTTGCCAACCAGTAAGAGGGAGAAGTGGAGATACGTGACTAAAGGAAAGACCCTGGACTAACCTCAAGACGAGTCATGCCTCTCACTCAGGAGTCTGGGGCAATAGACACAATCTGACACCCTGCTTTATTTTGTTCATAACACTTACCATGTTATAACCAACTTATCTTTCTCTTTGTTTATTATGTGTCTCCCTGCTCTTGAATGTAAGCCCCACAGGGGCAGAAATTTTTGTCTGCTTTGTCTTCTCCTGATTGCCAGCACCTAAAACAGATGGTAGGTAGGATTGCCAGATAAAATACATTATATTTTTATTTGCTAAATCGGGCAACCTTAAACACAGAGGATTCTTAGTAAATATTGGTAGAATGAATGAATACTCTTTTCTGCTTGGTGTTTGAGCTGGTAAACAGAGAAGCCAAGCAAGGCAGCAGGCAGAGGAGACAAGAGGAGCAGGGTGGAGGTTATAAGCAGAGACCCCTGTCTATTTGCTGTGAGCCAGACACTATGCTGAGCACAGAGGTTGGGTAGGAGGAGTAAAGAGAAGAGTCAGAGAGAGCCCTTCCTTCAAGGAGCCCTCTGACCTCAGGCTCACACCCTCCTCTCTCCTTCAACCACACCCCCTGGCAGTCTCCCCACAGCCCTTTCTCAGACACTCACAGTTCTCTGCTTCTCTGACTGACTCAGTCTTTGGATCACTTTGTGATTCAGACTCTGGGTTGGGCCAGGGCTTCAGTCAGGACTCTCCACTGCCTCCATATCTCAAATCTGAATACTGTCAGAGGCAGGAGAGTGTTCAGGGGCCAGGTATTGCCATGGGTAGGGCTCCTTTGAGGACTTCATGTAGATTTGTGTCTGGCCTGGATGCCATGTTTCCCTACCTTCCCCCAGCACTGAGATAGATGATGGTAGGGAATCACACACCCTCCTTGTTTCAATAGCCATAGCTCAGCAGGGTACACCTGAGGCTAAGCAGGGTACTGACCTGCAATGGAAATTCTGGTGGTCTTTTCCTGGCTGAGGAGGGGATTTCTGATGATACAGGATAGCTCTTCCCTACAACTTCCTTTCATGATTACAGATGCTGCGACTGCATACAGACCTGCTCCATCAGCAACCAAAGGTGCAGCCACAGCTGGTATGTCCTCTCCCTTGGCATCTCTCCACTGTATTTGGGGCTGAGAATACGAGCCAATGGACATGCACTCCAAATGGATCCCTCCATCCTCATAACTCTTCGTTTCAACGTGGAGGTGCTGTGGAAGGAAAAATGCACCTGAGTTCTTTGGAGCCTCCTGTATCAATGAGAATCTCAACAGAAATCAGTGGCACATTCACATTAGATTCTCCAAGAGTGGTTTCGTTATGGAGCTGTTTACAAAAGCGTAGTCATGGTGAGGGGAAAACTACATGGGATAGAGCAGTACCCTATGGCCAAGAACAGCGGAGCTGTTACCACCCACCCCTAAATCCGAAGGGAGGTGGAAACAAAGTCATTTTAAAGACCTAAAAGATGAGAGTCACGTAGAAAGAGCTTTCTTAAAAGGAGCTGTGATCTTCCGGAAAGGAATGCAGCTGGCTAGGGGTGGTCCTGCAGGGAGAAAACTGGGGGGATAAGGACCTAGAACCCTCTCGCTTCTCTCCCTCCTTTCATTTTCTACTATGGCTCCCCAGTGACCAAATCCAGCCAGGACCCACAAGGCAAGAGACTGCCCTGAGAAAGAGAAACACAACCCTTGACATCTGGACATCAGCCTGGTCTTGGTGTTCTCCTGTTGAATATAAGCAACTTCAAGGACCATCAACATCAGACAAGGGCACTTTGTCTCTATGATGGCTCAAGATAAAAACAAGACCACTGAACAATCATGCTTGAACATCAAGAAAAACAAAAACACAGTCCAAACCACGATCATGACCAAACATTTTCCTATCCTGGCTATGAGTGACTGCTGTTCCTTGAACAATTACAGCTTTAGTCTCACTCTAGTCTTCCTCCTAGATAAGGCTTATTGACACCCAGCCAAAGCATCTCAACCTTTCCACCTTCCCAATAGCATCCGATCCAGAGCAAAGCCCCACTTCCATAAACCCTCCCCCAGCTCCCCTATCATAAGACAAGTCTTCTCTAACACTCTTTCACTGAGACACTCCATGGTTCCCACATGGCATGCATTCTGCCTCCTGCAACAAGTAATAAACACAACTTGGTCAACTCCAGGTGTGTTCCTGGGGACCTTTGGTTGGAGAACATTGACAACACAGATTGTGTCCAAAGTTCAGCCTCCTAGGGAGCACAGCAGCGTGCACCTGGAAGGGCCACAGAAACTATCTGGAATACAGCTGAACCCAAACAACTGTGTGCTATCACTGAGGAGATTTTTTTTACCCTACCTATCCCCGACCACCTACTTCCCAGCATAGACTCTAGGGGCCAGCATGAGGGTGTTCTTTACTTGAAATCACAGAGAATATGAGGGATTCTTCCTTAAGGAAAACCTGTGTCTTTCCCAAGGGTATCATAGAAATAAACTGGGAAAGCATTGGAAGCAGTTCCTCGTGACCAAGTCAGAATACTCTGATGTGGATTTGGAGCATGATCTCTGCCTCTGCCCCCAGGTCCCATGGAGGAATTTGTTCAAAACAAAACCTGGAGGCTTGCCTGCAACCTTCAGCTCCCCCAAGTTTTTTTCAGAGAAGTTGTCATCTTGGAAATAACACAGGTAGTTTCCACTGTCTGATGTTCTGACATTGTAAATTCAGAGAGTAGGTTTCACTGCAGTGATGCCATCACTTAAAATCCAGGTTCTCCCTCAATACTCTGCCATCTGTTGGTCTTCTACTTCTTTCCCATTTGTATACTCTTATACTACCTCCCAAAGGCCGGATCTCACACACATCAGCTTCATGGTCTCCACGCTCATCTTCAGGGACAGATGACAGGTAGATCAACGTCTTCACCCACCACGGCCAGTATGGGCTCGAGACGTCACATCACAGAGAATTGAGCTTGTTGATTAAAGGAGAAGCTCCATCGGAGGGAGTTGGGGCCATGGGCGTAAGGGTGTTGATGTCAGGCAGGGAGGGTGAAATATGAAAACTTAGAGGGGAACATGATCCTAACAGAAGCACAATTTGTCTTAATGGCATGTGCACCTTCACTTTGGATGGGACTTCCAGGTGTGAGAAGATCTGAGAGGTACTGATTGGGCGCTAATAGGTAATTATCTGCTTCAGATACATAAAAACAGAATGTTCCCTACCCGAGCAAGGGGTAAGCACCGGGACCAAGAAGAGGCAGACAAGGAGGTCGAGCAGAGGGAAGTCGAGAGAACTTGCCTTTCATCTGTGCTGCAGAGAGACGCCAGAAAGAATTGGGCAGAAACTATGACATGGAAGAAGATGGCGAATTCTACATCAAACCTCCACCTCCCCAGGGCTGACTCAGGGTGAAACACAGTCACTAGTGTGTTTACTCAAGATCCTCCTCTGCCAAAATGTCTGCTAGGGAGTCTCTTAAACTTTGAGTTCCAACATGGGAAATCACCCATAAAAATATGTAATGTTAAATGTACATAAATTTAACATATAAATGTTATGTATGTAGCGTTAAATGTACGTCTACTAACAGTAACCCATCAGGAAATCCTTGGCTCTACTGTCGAAATATGTTCAGAATCCTTTCATTTTCCCACACTTCCTCTGATACAGCCAGGTCCAAGCCTTCACCATCACACTCTGATTAATTCAGGACTCTCCTCTCTGAGTCCCCTGATTCCATTTGTGCCCACTATAGTCTATGCTCCCCACAACAGCCAGAACATTCCTTGAATCACATCATGTCACACCTCTGCTCAGGACCTTCCAGTGGCTCCCAGTTCACTCAGAGTAGATGCTGAAGTGCTCACAATGGCCAACGTGGCCCTCCAGAACCTACACCTCTCACTTCATCTCCTCTACTCTCCTCATCTGCTCCAGCCACACTGCCCTTCTTGCTGGTTTTTGAACAGGTGAGGACAGAGGACCTGGGCCCTGACTCTACCCTCTACCAGGATATCCACAAGATTCACTCCATCACTTCCTTCAAGTCTTTCCTCTAAAGGCAGTTCCTCCATGAAACCTCTGACTATAGGATTGTCACAAACTGCTCCCATCCCCCTGAGCCTGCTCTCTTTACCCCATTGAATTTTCATCATCTAACATATCATGTGTCTACTGTGTCTTCACTTGCTTAAATGGAAGCTACACAAAGCAAAGATATTGGTCTGTTTTAATTACTGATTTGTAACAACACCTTACAACATGAAACCCTCAGTAAATATTTTATGAATGAGAGAATGGATGAGGGGTAACGTGTTATTGTCCCATAATCCTCACTAACATTTTAAATTGGTTTAGAGGATCACATTAACTGGTTGTCATCCAACGGCGGGGAGGTGGAGAGTTGTGAAGACAGGCATCTGCCTCCTTAAGGTTGTGCTCTTTTGGGCTGTCTTAGAAAGAGAGCCTAGTCTCCTGTGCTCCCAGTGGGACTTGCCTATACTAATATATTTATTCCTATTTTTCAGTGAATTCAGTGATTTCAAGGAGCAAGCATGTCCTGGATATGCTTGTAAGAGTGTTACTGCTCAGTGTGCATCAGCGCACTCTTTTCACAATTGTCCTTTGGAGGAGAAACATCCCTGGGAAGGAAATTATTCATTTCCTACCTTCCCTTTCCCCAAGTATTCACCAAAGTTCCTTGGCAGATGGCCTCTGGTCTCAGAAGCAATGGATAAGTTCCCTGGTCTTAGTCTTTCCACTGCTAAAGACGTGCTCTTAGAGGCAGAGATGTTAGAGCTGATATCTGCAAAGAAGGGGCAAATATGTCAAGCTAGGGGCACACAGCAGCCCAAGAAAGCTCATGTCTGTATGAAGTGCAAAGGTTCTCTGTTCTCAGAGGCAGCCCCCTGCAATCCCCCATTCCCTGCCTCGTGCTCCCTACTGTATCTTGGCTCAAAATAGCTCCTCCACTCTCTTTTAGCCATGGTCTGTGGCATCACTGTGAACCTTTGTGATAACGGAAATGTGGGGCCCACCCCAGCTGGTGAGGCTTGATTCTAGCTGGAGTTCTAGCTTGGCTTCCATCATAACCACCCCAGAGTTGGCTGCATCCCTAGATAGTGGAGAGCCTGACAGCAGAACTAGGTGGATCACTCAGAGACAGGACTGAGATCTTTAGACCTAGCCCCTCCCTTCTCCCTTAGTTCCCTCCCATCACGTATCCTCTCCTTCCCTGAAGATGTCAAGTGGAATGGGGTGCTGATAAATGACTTGAAGGTCTGCCCATCTGGTGAGCCACACTGCAGACTCCTCTAAACACCAACGCATGGCCATCACCAAATTCAAATCGCGCCCCCATCAGACTCTTGTTAAGATCCAGGCAGACTCCCTGGTGGAGGCTCTGGAGTCAGTCAGAGCCTGAATTCATAACTTTTTAGTCACAAGGCTAGTGAAAGGGAGAGCTAGGAATAAGACCAAATCTCACTCATCTTTTCATTCATTCATTCAACAAATATTTAGAGAGTACACACTACGTACCATGCCCACTATGTGTCAGATGTAGGAACAAAGGGGGGTGGAAACTAGGCAATGGTTCTATGATTACTGTGTGATCTCAGCCATGTGACAAAATGTATTTGAACTCCAGTCACTCATGAAACAATGCAAAATATGAATTTTAGAATGTGCATAATTGTCCCAGCAATTCCGTTTCCAGATATTTGGTCCAGTAAAGCACCTGCATGGGTCCAGAGAGAAGCATATGTGAGGATGACACTGCAGCATTAGTTTTAAAACTAAAAAGATGATAAACAAAGTAACTGGCCATCAAGAGGAGACTGGTTACTTATAATGGCTCATCCCTATGAAGGAATTCAATATGATAGTTAAAACTAATTTATAGTCAGTAACCCACATAATCAAGACATATTAAGTGAACAAAAACACATTGCAGAGCAATACTAATGATTCCCTTGAAAAACAAAACAAAGCTATTAATTTGTATATTCTCGTTTGTGCAATTGCCTTAAGAAAGGTCTAAGGATATACACTAAACTGAGAATTGGGGATAGAGTGAAAGATATTTTAGTCTTTTGTGCCCAAATAATTTGAAAATTATTTGAATACTTTAAATTTCAAAAGTTTTCATGTTTAACAATTAAAAATTGTTACAAGTACTTATAACGCCTGCAACATAGTAGTTGTTCAGAAAATACCAGCTCCTCCAAAACAAACCAGCATGAGGCCGTCAGTCACAGTACCTGCAAATCTGGGAACTGCCGGGGGACAAGGGAGCAGAAGTCTGTGCAGCTGGCTCTCCTTCAGACCCTTGCCTGAAGCCTGTACACACCCTCAGACAAAATATTGCCTTTCAGTACATTGTCTGCCTTTCAAAACTGTTCTCTATGCTGCTGGAGAGGACATTATTATTTTCATTATTATAAATAACAGCTTCTCTGCTCTTCTCTGGTGGAGAATATGGTTAAACTTATTTTTTAGGAGATTTATTGTTTTTTGTTCCTGATTAAAGACAATTTTAAAATGGAGAAAAGTGTAATAGAATAAAATTTAAATAAGCTATGATGGTAATCCTATAATCTACTTTATGAATAGGGAATGTAAATACTTCTGGAAGTATTTTGGCCATATATACAAATATACCAAATGCCTTGGAAATGTTTCATCCTTTGATCTAAAAATCCCGCTTGTAGGAATTACTCTTAAAGAAAAAAAATTAAGCGTTAAGGCAATGATTTAGATTTAAAGTTGTTCATCATCATAAATTCTTCAATAGAAAACTGTAGATACAATTTAAAGATCCCAAGTGGACCCGATTTTGTTACAATTATAATAAAAACTGTTTATTAAACACATGATTCCTAATAACTGTATGGAAATCTCTTTTTGATGGGACACTATGTTGTTTATCCATCCTCCAACTGTTTTATATGTATATGTATGTTTTATAATTAGGTTGTTTAAGATTGTTCCATATTATAAATAATTCTGTAATGAACATCTTTACATATAAATCTTTAAGGCACGTATTTTCTAGAATCTCTTAGAATACATTCCCAGAGATGACCAGGAGAGATTATGAGTCCTTTGCTCCTTTCTGACCACGATAAGTTCCTAAGAACATACAGTTGTCAAGTTTCTTCATTTAGGTTGTCTCCCTCCCACCAAATTTCCCAATGAAGGTCCTTACCTTCCCCATTGCCTCCCCACTCCCATCCTCTCACCCACACGACACACATAATCACCAAACTCCTTTCTCTCGGTGAGGACTTCCCTGTACCCACTCTCAGCTTTTTAGCCTCTCTCCTTCTGAGCCCTATGGCCCTGGCTTTTACCAATTTCACCCACTTACCCCTTGGTACTCCCATCTGAATATCCCAGCCCACAGAATGAAGGTAATCAATAGTTCTCCATTATAGTTAACAGTCTGCTCTGGAAGAAAGGAAAAGAAAGCAAGCTGCTCACTGTGAGCAACAGTAACAGAGACCCTCTTCGGAAGAATTAGTTTTTTTTTTTTTTTTTGAGGAAGTTCAGCCCTGAGCTAACATCCATGCCAATCCTCCTCTTTTTGCTGAGGAAGACTGGCACTGAGCTAACATCTATTGCTAATCCTCCTCCTGTTTTTCCCCTTTTCCTCCCCAAAGCCCCAGTAGATAGTTGTATGTCATAGTTGCACATCCTGCTAGTTGCTGTATGTGGGACGTCACCTCTGCGTGGCCCAACAAGTGGTGAGTCAGTGCTCGCCCGAGACGAGAACCCGGGCCACCAGTAGTGGAGTGTGCGCACTTAACCGCTAAGCCACAAGGCCGGCCCCCCAGAATTAGTTTTTTGATTGGCTCAGTGGGGACAGTTGCTGGGCAGAAATCAGTGTGGAAGGATAGAATGAAAACCAAATTGTATTGGATTGTACAAAATGAAGAAAAATTACAGCCTTAAATCCCACACTGTTTGTGTCTTTCTGTGTTTACTTATTAGAATCATTCTTGTGTATGTTTGTGTGCAATCAATATTTCATTATATACACCTGTTTTATATCTTTTATATCAGAAAAAAATTATCAGGAGAACTAAGCAGAAAAATTACGAGACTTTACTCTGTGATGAGAGGAAGACCTGCATTGATTAAAAGGTTTCTGTAGCAGTTTGCTGACATCTGTGTGCGTGTAGGTGGGCACACGGAGGAGGACATCTTTTACAATAGAGCCAAATGGAAGTACAAACGTAAAGAAAACCAGATCCACTCCACCTTTCTAGCACCTCTGAAACTCAGGTCTCAGATCCACGACCACATCATATAATGTTCAGGTTTCCAGAGGCAGTGCTGCCAGTGACTGATGGGCACGTCTGACCTTTTTCAGAACATTCTTATTTGGAGGGTTGCTGAGCAGCTTCCTTCACCCTATGTGCCTTATTTGTGCTACATTTGTATTTTCATGTGTATTTGTTTCTACTCTGCCCACAGGATTCTGTATTCTCTGAGACTTGACTCTGGATGGGCTGTGAATGCTGTTTCTGTAAGGCTTCTTTGGGACAAATTGGTCCTACTCGTGGTCTAGGGCCTCCCAAGACACTTTATTTGCATCTCAAGAAGGTGATTAAAAATTCTAGGGCTTTGATGTGACCTTGGCTGATGGAATTTGATTATATTCCAACTGTTTGAATTTAGGCTTTGTGGTAGGCATGCTGGTTTCTTGTGCATTATCTATCCCTCACTTCTTCTTAGTAATCAAACTCAATTTTGGGAGCTCCTGCATTGTCCTCATTCCCCTTAGAGAAAGGAGACACAAAAAGACTAAGTTTGAGCCAACGATTTGTAGCTGAATGTTCTTCGATTGTGTTTCTCAAGGGATGTCCATACTCTTCCTACTTCCTCATTCTTTTTGCCTAGAACATCATCTTTGCAGCTTGAGTGTAGGGACCATCTAGTGACCATGAGGTGACCTTCAGAATGGAAGCAGCATGCTGAGATGGCAGAGAATAAAGACAGAAGGAGGCTGGGACATGGATGCTTATCTGAAGTGCCAGACCAGCTCTGGACTGCTGCCCTCTGAATTCATTTTATGTGGGAAAACAATTCTTGTTTTGTTTAAGCCAGTGGTATATCTGGTCTCCGTTACAACAGCAAAATACACTTCTTCCTTCCACACACCCCTCCATCAACACTTTATCATGAAACTTTTCAAAGATAGATCCAAATTAAAAGTCTTTTTCCAAGAACACCAAATATACCTACTATCTAGATTTTACAGTGAAAATTTTACTATACTTGTTTTATTATAATCTACCCTTCTGTTTATTTGCCTATGGATCCCTATTTATTTAGTTCAATCCTTATTTATTTATTTTGTGTTTTTAAAGTAAGTTGCAATCATCAATACACTTTCCCCCGGATACTTCAGCACTCATATCTTGTAGAAGAACACAGTTCTGAAATGCTTGAGGCACCACTGCTGTGCTTGAAACACAAATGTAGGACTACCTTTTAGTTATATCAGTTGGGTATTTTTATCGGGTATTTCTAGTTCCTAAATGCCTAGCCATCCCCAAAGATACTGACAGTCTGGCCCCAGGTACCAGGTCACTCCTAGTAAGAGTGTGAGGCTACCTTCAGGAGGCTGTGTCAGCAGGAGACTCCAGGACTGCCTCTCAGCAACAGCTTGAGACAGGGACACGCATTGTCTCAGGGCCCTTTTGTCCATTCCCTGGCATCTGCTGAGAGAAGTGCTCTCTTCTTCGCTGATACCACAAGGAGAGAATCAATGCTCTGCAGGACCTGTAGGGTGTAGGACCCCACAAAGCACTTGAAGAAGAGCAGGCATAAAATCACTCCTGAAGAAAGCTGAGGAAAGGCTTGGGGTTGAGTTTAGAGACAAAACAAGATAGGAGAGTGGGTGTTACATTACAGAGGAGTGAGAATATAAAAAGTAGTTCAGAATATAAAAATATGCCCTGCCATGTCATCAGTCTGGGATAACAGACATATTTGATATAGCCAACTACACGGATAACAGAAATAATATTTCTCCCAGGTCAAGATGCAGCTGCAAAGGGGCAAAACAATCCCCTTCTCTGAGTTTCCTGCTTTCTTACTCACTGAGAAACTTCCTTTTAAAAATTCAGTCTGTTTTCCTTCTTTTGTGCATGGCTGTCCAGTTTTCCCAACACCTTTTATTAAAGAGACTTTTCTCTCTCCATTTTATATTCTTGGCTCCTTTGTTGAAGATTAGCAGTCCATTGTTTTATAATATACACAAAAATTAACTCAAAATAGACTAAAGTGTTGATTGTAAGACCTGAAAGCTTAGAACTCCTGGAAGAAAACATCTGCAGTATGCTCTTTGACATCGGTCTTAGCAGCATCTTTTGAACACGTCTTCTCAGGCTAGGGAAACAAAAGAAAAAATAAACAAGTGGGACTACCTCAGACTAAAAAGCTTCTGCAGGGCAAAGGAAACAATCAACAAAATGAAAAGACAACCCACCAACTGGGAGAAAATATTTTCAAATCATATGTCTGACAAGGATTAACTTCCAAAATATACACAGAACTCGTACAACTCAACAATAAAAAAAAGAACCTGATCAAAAAATGGGCAGAGGACATGAACAGACATTTTTCTAAAGAAGATATACATATGGCACGCACATGAAAAGATAATCAACATCGCTAATTATTAGGGAAATGCAGATTAAAACTACAATTCGATAACACCTCACACCAATTAAAATGGCTATAATTAAAAAGACAAGAAATAACAAGTGTTGGAGAGTATATGAAGAAAAGGGAACCCTCATACACTGTTGGTGGCAATGCAAACTGGTGCAAACATTGTGGAAAACAGTATGGAGATTTCTCAAAAAAATTAAAAGTAGAAATATCATATGATCCAACTATTCCACTACTGGGTAATTATCCAAAGAACATGAAATCGATAATGCAAAAAGATTTATGCACCCTTGTGCTCATCGCAGCGTTATTCACAATAGCCAAGACATAGAAGCAACCCAGGTGCCCATCAGCGGATGAATGGATAAAGAAGATGTGGTGTATATATACAGTGGAAAACCACTCACTAGTAACAAAGACAAAATTGCATCATTTGCAACAACATGGATGGACCTTGAAGGTACTATGCTAAGTGAAATAAGTCAGATTGAGAAAAATACCATATGATTCACTCTTGTGTGGAAGATAAACACATAGAAAAGGAGAACAGATTAGTGGTTACTAGTGGAAAAGTAGGTTGAGGGAGGGCCAAAAGGTTAAGGGGCACATATGAATGGTGACTGATAAAAAGATAGACTATTGCTGCTGAAAAAAATAATTAATTATTTAATTACTTGTAAAAAATACAAAGAAGAGCCTGGAAATGTAGCAGGTGAAATGTGCTTGGAAATCAACAGGAAGGAAAAATTTTGTATTAGAAAATTGTCTTTAAAAACAACGAGACTCTTAAAAACTATGTATTTTTATCCAAGAACTATTTTGTGGTTATATCTACAAGTTTTGATGTCATAGTTGCCGTATCTTCAAATAATTTTTATTCTCTTTTCTATATGTGTTAATAAGGATAACTAATTTTATTTATTTATTTTGTGCCTGTTTCTGTGATCCAGAGAATGCGGCTTGTACAAGTTCTGGTTTTGGGAATTTATTGAGGTTGTGACTTAGTGTGTAATAATGATAGCTAATATTTATAAAAAAATTACTATTTAGATATATTTTAAGAAGTTCTTTATATTTAGATTTTACTTAATTCTCATAATAATCCTATGATGTAGGTATTATTACCATCCTAATTATACAGAGGAAGACACTGATGTTTAGAGAGGTTGAATGACTTACCCAAGATTACAGTTATAAGAGCCACTCTTTAAAGCCCAAGATAAAAATCAAATTAAGTATCAGGCAAATTGGCAATGACCCAGGGTACCATGTTATAAAGGGAGATGTAATTGTTTGCCATAGCAAAGTACCACACACTACAGTGGAGACTTAAACAACAGAAAGGTATTGTCTCACAGTTGTAGAAGCTAGAAGTCTAAGATCAAGGTGTTTTCAGGGTCGGTTTCTTCCAAGAGATGGGAGAGAAGGCTGTGTTCCATGTTTCGCTCCTAGCTTCTAGTGGTTTATGGTCAATCTTTGGCATTTTTTGGCTTGTAGAAGCATCACCTTGATCTCTGCCTTCATCTTCACATGGCATTCTCCAAGTGTGCATGTCTCTGAATACAAATTTGCCTTTTTTATAAGAACACCAGTCACACTGGACTAGAGCCCACCTTAATGACTTCATTTTAACAAATTACATTTGCAATGACCCTATTTCCAAATATGGTCACATCCTGGGGTACTGGGGGTTAGGACTTCAATATATAAATTTTGGGGGGATACATTTCAGCACATAACAAGTGATAAATGCCCATAGAAATAAATCAAAAATCAGTTTCCAGGTTATTGAGGTTTCCAAGCAGAGCATGTTAAGTCACTGCTGACCTGTAAACTGGTTCTGCTCTGACAGAGGAGACAGAACTCTGAGAGGGCATTAAAAAACAGACAAAACTCCTCCCCAGGGTTGAGCTGTCTCTTCCCTTTTTTTTCTTTGCAAGAAGCATAGGTAAATTATTGGATGTGACTATGAGCAGTGCCACCATCTCTGAGATTAGCTGGGGGCTTGTGCCTGATATTGTTAGGAGCAGCAGCTACAATTTTGAAACTAAATGAGGCAGAGTGCTATTTATTAATAACCAATCATTTATTCTATAAAAATGAATTTACGCATTTCAGAAGTCCTCCCAAGAAACTATCCAGTCATAATATCTTATTTAAAGATGAAGGCAATAGATACCAAAAGAAATGCATTATCTATGTCCCCAACAACCATACACTGAAAAGCTCATAATAGCACCATTCCAAATGGGAAACACCTGAATCCTGTCAACAGAATAATGGGTCAACAGTATGGTGACTGTCACAAACATAATGATGAGCAAAAGAATCCAGACACAAAAGAGTATATACCGTATGATCGCACTCACCTAAGTATCAAAACAGGGACAAGTAATTGTTGGCTGTCGTGGGTAGTTATCCTCAGGGGAGGTTGTGACTGGAAGGGACAGGACGGGGAGGTTCTGGGGCACTGGTGAGGTTCTGGGTTTTGATCTATTTGCTGATTACATAGTATGTTCACTTTCTGAAAAAGTATTAGCCTACAACCTTATGACACAGATATTTTTCATTGTCTTATACTTCAATGAAAACTTAAGAGTAAATGAGAAAATTAAACCTCTAAAAATACCCTACAAATTAAAAAATAAATAAATGAAAAGTTAAAATCTGTCAGTAGGGAGTTCGTTTGTCACTGATGGGATTATAAACATAGCAGTGAACTTGGAAACTGGAACCACTCAGAGATAATTGATTACAAGGATATCAACCAGAGATTGTATTAAAACCCTTAATTACAGCATCCCCTGATCCTCTTCATTTTTGTCCTCTCTCTTTCCCTCTGTCCAACCCCCTGTTCCACAGTCCTGTTTGGACCTCACTGCCTCTGTCTTCTGATTGCTTTTCCTTTGGTATGGCCCTCTCACTCTTTTTCATGGCAATGTTTCCAAATGAAACCCAGAGCATGCACTAGGAGAAGTCCCAAGTGAAGCAAAAGTGAAGTCTGTGCTTCCCAAGGAAAGTCCTTCAGGAGGAATGTGCCTGAGCCAGAATTGCTGAGCATTATCATCATGCAGAGAAAAGGAGGAAACGGCCAAAGACAGCAGGGTGTTGGGGCACCCAGAGATGCCTCAAGGACTCTCCAAGATTCCTGGTCCAGCCCCACGGCAGGGAGGGTCCTGGTTGGAATAGTGACTCTAGCTTTGCCCCATTCTCTCCCACTGGATGGTTGGGAAGCAAAGAACCATAGAGAGTCGTGAAAAAGCAAAACAAAAGAAGCCCCTGGGACTTAAATCAGGAAGGCACAAATCACCCCTGAGATATAGAATGAAGCTGAGATGTGTAGGAATGGGTGGAAATTGTTCCTTTATCCTCAACTCCTGGAAAGAGGAGCCTTCCACTGAGAATTACCCTGAATCACCTAAAGACTTTTTACTTCTTTGGCTAAGATGCTTTAAGTTACTTGTCCAAGCTCAGAGCTAGTTGGTTTCTGATTTCTAGTCTAGCGGTCTTTCCCTGGCCCCACGCTGTTCCTGCTTAACTCTGAGAGTCAAATCTGGAGGCTTCCTATGTGGAAAGAGTCCCTGGTTCCAGGATTGTGGACACCTGAACTGGCGGTTTTGTCTTTGCATTCAGGCAGAAAGGCTTCCTCTACAAAGGACCATACCATACATAGAAGATGAAGGCACCTCGTGGATGGTGCAAGGGCAGGGGTCTATGATAGGACAGGTGACTCCTCTGCACAGGAAAGGAATACACCAAAATGGACTGGAGAGTCAGGGTCCGAAGAGGAGGAGAAGGTGGAGAAGGTGGAAGGCAGGGTCGCAGTCTCACTTCTTGCTGTAGGCAGTACTCCTTAAGCTCCCTCATTAGTCCCTTTCCAGACTGGGTCCAGTCTCAACTCTTTCTCTTCTCCTCTATCCCCACATCCCAACTCATGCTTGCTACCAGAGCTTGATTTAAGAACCACCATTCCCCAAAATTTCCTCTGCAGCTAGAATAGCTGCCTCCCCAACAATCGGATATACCTTCCCACATTTGGCTGCAGACTGTTCTTCCTAGAACAGTGCATGTCTCTAGGATATTCTCATTCAGCCCTGATGCTACTATGGGTCTGTGAATGCTAAGACTCTAGGATCCTTATTGGTCTTCCAGTCCAATTCCTGTCCCCAAAACTTACATAAACAAAGCAAACACCCAGATCCACAGTGGCTTAATAACTCTTTTCCTTAATATCCCTTAACATGGTGACAGCTCTGGAGTTCTCTGACTAAACTTAGTAACTGTTATTCTAACTCACTACCAGTGTTCTTCACACCCAACATTGCCTTCCCAATCATTGTAATGTGAAAACATCTTTAACAACGTTGGGAATTAATTAATTCTTAACAATTTTATCTTGAACTTGTGGGTTTTTTAGATGAAGATATAATTGTATAATGTAAGTCACCACAATAAATTTAGTTAATATCCATCACGACACACAGTTAAATTTTTTCTTGTGATGAAAACTTTTATTTTTTTATTTTATTTTATTTTATTTTTGAAGCTTAAGTAAGCCAGCGCACTGAAATGTGTTGCGGAAGGACCTGCAGTTTTCTTTCTTTTTTTTTTTAATTAATTAATTTATTTTTTCCCCCAAAGCCCCAGTAGATAGTTGTATGTCATAGATGCGCATCCTTCTAGTTGCTGTACATGGGACACGGCCTCAGCATGGCCGGAGAAGTGGTACGTCAGTGCGCGTCCGGGATCCGAACCCAGGCCGCCAGTAGCAGAGCACATGCACTTAACCACCAAGCCACGGGGCCGGCCCCTTGTGATGAAAACTTTTAAAATCTGCTCTTAACAACGTTCCAATATACAATACAATATTATTAACTATAGTCACCATGCTGTACATAATATCCCCATAACTTATTATTTTATAACTGGAAGTTTGTACCTTTTGACTCACTTCATCCATTTCACCCACCACCTACCCCTAGCCTCTGTCAACCATCAATCTGTTCTCTGAATCTTTGAGTCAGGTTTTTTGTTTGTTCGTTTGTTTCTTCAGATTCCACATTTAAGTGAGATCATATGGCATTTGCCTTTCTCTCTCCGACTTATTTCATTTAGCGTAAGGAAGTCCATCCACGTTGTTGCAAATGGCAAGATTTTCTTCTTTCTCATGGCTGAATAATATTTCATTGATAGACACTTGGGGTTGTTTCTATATTTTGTCTACTGTAAATAATGCTGCAATGAACATGAGGGTGTATGTATATTTTCAAGTTCGTGTTATTGTGTTCTTTGGATAAATACCTGAAAGTGGAATGGCTGAATCATATGGCAGTTCTATTTTAATTTTTTCAAGCACCTCCATACTGTTTTCCATAGTGGCTGCACCAATTTACATTCCCACCAGCAGTGCACAAGGGCTCCATCTTCACCACATCCTCGCCAATACTTGTTATTTCTTGTCTTCCTGATGATAGTCATTGTAATACGCATGAGGCAATATCGCATTGTGGCTTTGATTTGCATTTCCCTGATGATTTGTGATGTAAAACATCTTTTCATGTACCTACTGGCCATCTGTAGGTCTTCTTTGGAAAAATGTCTATTCAGTCCCTCTGCCCATTTTTGAATTGGGTTGTCTGGCTATTTGCTATTGAATTGTATGAGTTCTTTATAAATTTTGGATAGTATCCCCTTGTCAGATATGTGATTTGCAAATATTTTCTCCTACTCAATAGGTTGCCGGTTCATTTTGTGGGCGGTTTGATGGTTTCCTTTACCTTGCAGAAGCTTTTTAGTTTGATGTGGTCCTACTTGATTATTTTTGCCTTTGTTGCCTTTGGTTTTTGTGCCAAATTCAAAAAATCATCTCTAAGACCATTGTAAATGAGCTTATTGTCTATGTTTTCTTCTAAGAATTTTACGGTTTCAGGTCTGACGTTCAAGTGTTAAATCTATTTTGATTTGATTTTTGTGTATGGTGTAAGATAGTGGTCCAGTTTCACTCTTTTGCATGTGACTATCCAGTAAACTTGTGTTTTTTAAGTGAAATCCAATGGACCAACAGAGTATGTTCATGAGGAAAGGATATATGCACAATATGCATGTCTACCACTCCTTGCCACTTCATTCACATATAGTATTTGTGATGCTCCATAGGCACAGATTTCCAGAGGACCCATATGTGTGAGAATTCAACAAAACTCAGAGTGAGTAAGCAAGTTTCATTTATGACTGAGCAAATAAGGATGTTGACAGCCCCTAGAGGTCATGCTTCCCCTTTGAACCAAACCTTGCTTCAAATGCAAAAAGAAGTCAATGGAGTTCTAAGAAACGTGATAGTATCATATCCTTTCATATGTTACTTCCCTGTATTTGCTACCAGTTATGCTAAAAATGATAACAGAGAAGTTAAGGAAAAGACAGAGCAACTCGTAGTTCCTTTTCCTTCCAGTCCTTCTTTACTTATTAATAAGCCAAAGATAGTGTTGGTAGAATGTACACATACCAAGAAGAGAAACAACAACAGTTGAGTTAGTTTTGTGCAGTGTTTCCACTGTTCTGGTAAGAACGGAATACATGTACAAGCTATAAAATACAAATAATGCAGGTAGTGATTCCACACACAAGCTAAATGCAGTTGTATTAGCATTTAAAACAAACATTGCACATTATAAGGATGAATGGTAAAATTCACGGTCATACTTAAAAATGCCAATCAATGTTTCTTTACCGAGAACAATAACTAGGAAATAAAAGCCACTATGACAAGTCTAGAGAAAGAGAAAGACTACAGAATAAAGAGAAAAGCCTTATATTTCAGTATTTTTAAAACCACTTGTTCCTACTTTTTGAACAAGTGACCCCACGTTTTCATTGTGCACTGAGGCCTATAAATTATGCAGTCAGCCGTGGATAGAAATGTCTCTACTCCGTGGATAGAAATAGGGTAGAGAGAATGAGTTTTCTGGCATGATCCAAAGGTCTTGATTGGTGACTAAGGACGCCAGTGCCACTGCTGGGTCAGGGGAGCCAGGAGCAAGAGCAGGGGAGACAGTGATGGCAGCTCAGTGTATGTTGTGCTTGAGGTGCCTGTGGGACATTTAGACAGACACCTCAGACAGATTAGGACACAGGCCTGGGCTTGAGAGAGATGGGTTATCCACAGAAGGGGGCCTCATACCAGTGGCAAAGATCATTCAGGGAGAAGATATAGGGAGAAGAGCTCTGAGGAGGAGACTTCAGATGAAATGGGGAGCAGTGTGAAAGACAGAACCTGATGTAGGGCAAGACTTGCCTACAACACTCCTGGAGCAAGAAATGTCATGTTTCTTAATTTTCTTAAACAAATTAAATTGTGTCCTGTGGTCTCATTTGAAGGATTGGCAAGAAGCCCTCTACCCCATCACTTTGCATGGCTCCATGTTCCTCTGCTGGGGGAGCAGCATTTTTGAGATGTACACAGTTTTGCAAACTCCTTTGGGTTCACATTTTGTTACCAAGCACCTTAGTTGAGAAAAGATAATTGTGTAGGCAGCTTTCTTTTTTCTTCCCTGCCCACATGCCTTGCTGCCCTTCTTCTTCTGTAGGCATGAGAGGTGGATTTAGAGTGATGCAAATAAAACTTAAGTTTCCGAGCCCCTTCCAAGGGCTTGTACTTAATATATGCATAATTTTGTATATTTTCCTTAAAGTGGGTCCTAAAATTGTATACGTTTCCAGGCCCAGGAAGCCACTTTTTTCCCCCAGATACTGCATAATAGACACATCAAAGCCCC
Organism: Dicerorhinus sumatrensis harrissoni; assembly: GCA_014189135.1. Lineage (NCBI taxonomy): Eukaryota > Metazoa > Chordata > Mammalia > Perissodactyla > Rhinocerotidae > Dicerorhinus > Dicerorhinus sumatrensis. Next base: position 40,692,694 of record JABWHU010000006.1, read on the forward strand.
ACACAAACTGATAAGGTCATGTGCTCTAGGCCTGGGCGTCTTGATTGCAATGTGAATGTTGCAAAATTCCTCTGATGCCATTTTCATCAGAGCTACTTAGGGAGGGGCTACCGAGCTGGGGAAAGTGAGGGAACTTTTTAAGAAATGACCATCCTCAAGAAATGTTGCTATTCCTATATATTCTAGGACATGGAAGGTACATTATTGCTTAATGTATTGCCAGCTGGTGCTATAAATTTCTTCCAAATTGTCAGAGGCTGAACCCAACGGTAATTGAGTTCTTGCTCACATAGTTGTCAATGCAGTTGCTCCTGGCTGGTGGGCAGGTTTCATGGGTGTGACTCCTTTCATCTGATTCTCCATCCCTGGGAGCACCGAGTCCTCTGCATCTAGCTAGAAAGAAGAAAGAGAAAGTGGCCACCTCCTAAAGGCTTTGGTCCAGAGGGGATACACCTCACTTCCACCATATTCCCTTGGTGAGAAACAGTCCATGGACCCACATAGATGCAAGGGGTGCTGGGAAATGTATTCCCTGGTGGTACAACTAATTACCAGTGTAACTCTATATTTCAAAAAGAAAAAACTTTAATTTTGGTGAACAGTTAGGTTTCTCAGCCTCAGGGGGGAAAGCTGTTATTCAGACCACACATTAAGAGCAAATCCCACTTTCTGGTTACACTGAGAAGAAAATAAATTTTGTAGACAATTTCTACTGCTTTTTTTTCTTTTCTTTTTCTTTTTTCTTTTCCTGAGGGGCTATTGTTAGCCAAAAGTAAGGTGCTCTCCATAATGTTAGTCTCAGCTCCAGGGATGGTAATTTCTAACTCATATGCATAGCACTGGTAAAGGCTGCTCCAGACACTGAATGAGGCACATATCTTTAAACTCTATTTCTGTTTGTTTCAAAAATAGACTGTACATGAGGCCAATGAGGAATTGGAGAAGTTTGACTCAGGATATCCAGTCTCCTCTTGGTACTCAGTTTCAGATGCCCAGGGCCTGCTGACTTTTTAACCCTTTAACCCTATCCCTTATAGATAAGCTCCTGCAAGGCAAGGCCCTTGTCTATTTCACATTTGCATACTTGAATGTTGGAGTTAGTGTCTGAAAGACAGGGGTAGGTGCCCAAACCATTAGCTCAATGAAAAGAGAAAGAGAGAGAGAGAGATTATCATCATTATTTACTTTAAAAACTCATTTGTTCCACTTCTTTTCCATTGCATTTGAAGTCTTGTATTTCTCTTTGTGGAATAAAGTGCTCTCTCCTTTTTTAAACATACTTCAGGCAACAGGAAGCAGGTGGGAGTCTTCTGGTGCAAGTGAGTCTTCTCACCCCGTGCATTATCCTTTATCCAAATCCTAAGTCGAAGTTTATCCTGTTTTCAACACTTTCCATAGGGGGAGGGAGAGCAAAAGCCCTTCCTCCTCATGTTCCTTCCCTACCTTCATGCTTAGCAAGAAGATTAAGCTGCTATGATCCACAAAATGAGGAATCTCAGACATAGCCAAAATAGGCCCCCTACCAATCAGTGACAAGGAGTTATCATTATTATAAAAAAATAATAATGGTAATAACATTTACTCTGTACTGGGTGTATGTGTATTAGACAGGTTTCTATTGCAATCATGCCTCAAAGCAAACATTAACCATCTCAGGAGTTTATATCAACATTTACTTTTCTCCTTCATGGGTCTGCAGGGTGACTGGAGTGCAGCTAGTCCAGGGTGGAGTCCTGGGATTGGCTAACTAGGCTGGATTCCAGGCTAGGGGTTGGATTCCTGTCAACTCCAGAGGTCTCTTTATTCTGAGACGAGGAGCTACAAGACATGTGCTTCTTCTAATCCTGGCAGATGGCAGAAGCAAAGGAGGCAAGCCAAACTGTGCAAGAATATTTAGAGCCTCTACTTCACCGACATTTTATTGGCCAAACAAGTCACATGCCCAAGCCACAAGTCAATGAGGTGTGGACTGCAAAGACTAATGGCTGACAGCAGGAGAACTGGGGGCAGTGAGCCTATCCACCACAGGAGAGAGCTCTGACCACAAATGTAACATGTGCTAAACACAGAAAACCAGAAATACACACACACACACAAGCACAAGCACACAGAGAGCGCATAATCACACAACCAAAGGAAACACAGTTTAAATACTTTTCTCTTACTCTCCCAACATCCACTCAGATACTTAAGGGAAAAACTAAAAGCTTCCTTGCTTCTATCCTCCTCTCTCCCAGGGTCTATTCCATCAGAAACTCCTATCTTCCAATAAATCCTGAATCTGTTAAATTCTGCAACTCCGTGGTTACCACCATGGTCCAAACCAGCATCAACATCTCTTGCAAAGACAACTGCAGTTGTTTCCTAATTAGTCTCCCTCCTCAACACTTGCTCCTGTCCCAGGTACCCACCACATGACAGACACAGCATGTACCCACAACACAACAGACACACAGTTTCAGTTTCAATCTCTAATGCCATAAATATTCACAGATACAACTCAAAGAAGAAAAAGCTCTTTAAGGTCCTATATAATTTTTAAGTATCTAAAGACTAAAAGCTGGACACAGCTGCTTTCCCCATTGAACCTGAACCTTATGATCCATTTGGTCAGTATTCATCTGCACAGCTGGGAAACCTTAGGCCATGCTCGATGACTGAGTCCTGACTCCTTGTTCATTGCATGTGACACCTGAGTCGGGCCAGATTCAGATGTGTCCTCATCCTTCATCCTTCTTCATCCCAGTTCTAGGCCTGGGGAGCTTTACTGTGTGGTCTGGAAATCCTGAGGGTAGTTGGAAATGGACCATCAGCTCCTGGGACCCCTTAGCTGTAATGGTGGAGCTTGACTACTCCAACAGCTTTGGCCCCCTCCCACCGCACCGGTGCTGCTTCCTCTACTCTGACCTCCATTTGTGATTTTCACCTCCCCTCTTACATCATAGTGTGTCCTGTTGTCATTGGCAAAAGTTTACAGCGCCCAATGTCACCTTGAGGATCAGGCTGGACGTGTCTCTCTGATGTGAAAGTAGCAGGTTTTCTGCCTGTCACTTTCTCACACTTTCTTCTTGGTTGGGAGCCAAGTGGCAGTGAAGTTTCATGAGATTAGACCTTGAGCCATGGTTACAAGTAAAGAAATTAATAAATCAACCACCTAGTAAGGGAGAGATGGGGTTGTGGCATGAAGAGAGTTTCAAGAGGGCCTCTGGAGGAGGTTCTCTTAAGTGACTAGAGAGAAGGAGGGCTCATTTTCCTCCATGGGGCACTGTGGCAGTATAGATGGCCAGGGCCTCTCTACTTGGCTCTAAGACCAGATAATGCGTCCTGGTAGCTGCAATAGGTCCCTGACCTGGGAAGGATCAGGACACGCTCAGGCACCATGATCTCCTGGGCCCCTGTGAATACTGGGGAGATGAAGAGGGGTCTTCAATCAGATCCCAGCCTGCAAAAGGGTGTCAGGGTCCTAGAGAAGGGAGAATGGGGACATGAGTAGCTGTGCAGTCTGTTCCTTGTGTTATAGAAGTAGATATCTCCAGTTTCATAGTCCAGGAAGACGCCCACCTGGTAAAGGGGCTCTGTCAGGGGGAGAATCTTCTCAGGAGAAGACAGGGCCCGGTACTGGTTTCCAACCATCTCCATGGTACAGAAGCCATTCTGAGGAACCAGTTGGGCCTCCCCTTTCCTCTCAACACTGTCTCTACAAACCCCCACAGCCCACACCATCACGTTTTTGGCCTCCACCTCCCAGTAATGTCTCCCTGAGAGGAAGCTCTCCAAGCCCAGGACACAGGCTGACAGTCGAATATCTCTGGGTTGTCAGGCATGATCCGCCTGGATGAGCCCCGTTTCATGCTTCTCTGATCCTCTGACTAGAAAAGCTCAGGATGAGCAGTGTCTGGGTCCAGGACCATATCAGCTGCAGAGGAAGTCTCAGGTTTAGGTCTGGGTATCAGGAGATTCTGTGATTCCTGCTCCCCGGAGAGGTCCCAGAAAGCTGGTGGGAGATCCCCCATGTGGCGGCCTTTTCCATGAGGCCCCTTGATCCCAGGTCCCAGGCAATCTACAGGCTGAGAATTACCGAGGCTGCACTTCTATCTCTTGAGTGACAGGAGAATTGCCTCAAATAGAGGATAATTGGGGCTCTAAGAAATGTAGACAGTTTATCAAACGAGGTGAAATTAATTGCTCCACTCTCTCTCAACCTTCTCAGATCTGCCGCCTTTTTTATTCAAGACACATGATCTCTGGGACTCTCTTTAGTTAGAAATGATCCCACTTGGCTTAAACTAGCAAGGAGGCCCTCTCCCTCTCCCAGTGAAGCAATTAAGGCCTATTTCTCCTTACACAGATTCTTGGGTCCCTTCATTTGTCCTCTGTGTTCCACCAGTTTAACCAGGTGATAACTGATTTAAATGACTAACAAGGTCACCCTTCAAAGAGCACAAAAGGAAGATAATGTCCCTAAAAGTCAACCTGCTCCCTGAGAGCTACGTACGGCAAAAGGTAGGGGGAAGTACTTCCATCCAGTTTTGCTTTAACAACATGGGTCTGAAGGCTGCAGTTTGACCTTTCTGGATACAGGAGATGCTTCAGACCCTGACAATCTGCAGACTCTCCCATCTGCAGTTGTTATTATGTCAATCTACATTGCTATTGTGTTAAAATGACTTTCCCTTTTTCCCAACTTGATATGTCTGACTGTGATAATTTTGAAATTCAAAAGAGGAAGGAGGGAAGTTCAGGGTACTATGGTCTAGTAAAGCCTGGATTCTTTGGTGCTTTTGAGCAGGTGCTGACAAACCATCAAATGCAAAGTGCTCATCAGGACCAGGCAAGTGGATTCTCTCCTCTCCCATTAACTCACCTCTCCTTCTCTCACAGGCTACTCACAGAGTATCAATATTCTTTTGGCGCAGGAAGGCATTTCTAGAACCTATCTGTGCACCCCTGAGACAGTCTTGGGTAAGCTTGTTGCATTTCTCACATGTGGGTCTTCCTCTGTGCGGTCTATTACCTCCCTCAGGTTATAAATAGCTAAGCTGGTATTGTCTTCTTTCAAATTAATCCAGGATCCACAGGCAACAATTACTACAATATAATCTTTGAGGAGGGCCACTTTGTATGGTAGACCTCTGTAATCATGGATTAAATTATTCTAAGACGGAAAGTTTACTGGGAACTAAGTCATAGAGTTGACTGACAGCTGTGGAGATTCCCAGAAAGAAGGCTGCAATCCAGCTTTGGGTGGGATACTTACAGTGAACTGACCACAGCCACCTGCAGCCCCAGCCAGCCTTGGGCCCCCTTGTTCCTCTCCTCTAATGTGTTGTGTTGGTTGGATAGTGGGGAGGACGCTCAGGATCTGAAGGAATGTAAGAGGTGCTTACCAGCATGTAAGATAGTTCTCTATCCTGCAATGGGACAGATAGGTGAACTTCCTGAGATAATGGCTAACCAAGCAGCACAAATTGTGCCTGGAGTAGTTCAGGAAATGCTAAACTTATGCAATTCCTTGTGAAGTTGCTCTGAAAAAAGAGACAGAGACAAATGAATGTCCTCAATAGAAGAACTAAGAGAATTTGAGTTTGTATTAAACGATGAAGGACTGGCCCTTTCTATGAACATCACAGTACCCCCTCCCCACTGCCCAGGGAATTGGCAAGATACCAGAAGTGATATATGATCAGGTGGCTGGAGATTAACAGTAATGATTTAGGTTTGCTTTTGTTCAACAATGTAGTGCTCCATGTAGCCAGGTGAATGGATGCAATATTTGCTGAATGGAAGCAAGTAAGCTCTAACGATTAATTCCAAGGACTTGAGAGTACCAAGTCCTTGCTGCTGCCTCTATTCATTTCCTCTGTCTGTGTCCCAGGCTTATAGCTCTCAGAGCTGTGTCCTTTGTGTGACAGTGAATTGTCATCTTACTGTTTTACCATTTATTTGATGTTCTTTCTATTTTCACGTGTTCTTTCCCCAGTTCCTTTCCTGCAATTTATTTCTCTTCATTTCCAACTTATTTTTCCCCTGAGGGAATCTCTTTTTCCCTGTGGAGTTTCTTGATAATACAGATGCTCCCAGTGATGAGGGGGAGCAGAGTAGGCATGGTGACAGCCAGGGCCACCAACCAGGGAGATGTGCTGGGAATCAAGGATCCTGACAAGGGAGCCAGAAAAATCCCATTTTGTGAGAAAAAGGAGACTTGGGATGAGACCGCCCATCAGGACTCATATCTAAAGAGCTCCCCCAGGCCTCTGGTCTGTTGGCTTTTCTCTCAGAAACCTCACATAGAGAAAGAGTCACCTACAGTGATTGCCAAGGCTGGGGGCCCAGGAGACAAAAAAGTGGAAACACTTAAGAGTCACCTTGAGAAGGACCAGGGTGAATAAAAGCTAACCAGCCATGCTGGATCACCACAGCCATCACCCTGGGACAAGCCACCATCCCTTTTTGCCTGAAATATTGCAATGCCAGCATCCTGCTTCTGCCCACACCCTCTGCAGTCTATCCTCAGCACAGCAGCCTAGGTGAAATTATATTATTTCTTGCTCAAAATCCTACAATGCTCCCTATCTCACTCAGACTGAAAGCCAAAGTCCATTTGTGGCCAACATTCCTCTATATGATCTGGACCTATTACCTCTCTGAATTTATCACTTCCACGTCTCCCTGCACCCCACTCATTCCAGCCACACCCACCTCTTGAGGTCCCTTGAAACTGCTGGATGCTCCTGCCTCAGGCCCTTTGCGTGTGCTATGTCTGCCACCTGGCTTGCTCCGTCCTAAAATATCTGCATGGCTCATTCCTCACTTGCTGTCTGCCATCTTTTCAGTGGAGCACTCTCTGACCATCCTATTTATAATTACATCTCCCCCATAGCACTCCCTATCTTCTTCTTGATTATTTTTTTCTGTAGTACTTATCACCATCTGATACAATCTGCGGTTGAATTAATTATTTCACTTCCTGTCATATTTACTTCATTTGTTGCTCTCTGCTGCTCTAGAATGTGAGCCCCATAAGGGCTATCTGATTTTCCCGTTGTGACAAGGGGAGAGGCCTCAGCTCAGCTGCAGCCCCTAGCCCTTCAGGGCCCAGGACCCTTTGACTCCACCCCCCTACCTCCCCATCCCCCTTCCAGCCTCCAATCTGTCTCCTGAAGATCCTGCCTCCATGCAATGAGCCTCCAGAGGGCAGGGAACTAACCTGGAATGAAAATCACAGTTTCCTTCTCCTGGCCAAGCAGGGTGCTGTTGATGGAGTAGGATACATTCCTCACAGAGTGGTCCCTGATGACCACAGCCGTGGTTACCGTGAAGATGTCTGAGTCTGCAGCGTAAGCCTCCTCCAGGGCGGGCATGATCTCACCATGGGGATCCCTCAAATGGCTAGGGGCTGTGTGTGCCACCCTACAGATGTGCACTCCGGCTTGAAGCCCTCATCCTTGTGGCCCCTCATTTCAATAGGGGCTTAGAGCCCAGGCCTGAGGAGAGAGACCAGGGCTCAGATGAAAAGGCAATGGTGTTAGCCAAAGTGTCTTAGGAGATCAGCTCTTAACAGTGAGAGACAGGGGAAGTGGGGAGAGAGCAAGTGTCCAGTGTCCAGAGAAACTGACTATGCATATTCCATGCATTTCTGCAATACCTCTTCTCTGAAGGGAAGAAGGAAGGAAGGAAAGGCAGAAGGACAGAGGAAGGAAGGAAGAAGAGAGGAAGGAGGAAAGAGACGATGAAGGGAAAGATGAAAACTTTAACGTTGGAGAACACCAGGAGACCAATTGCCTAATAAATGGTGAGATCTCCAAGGAAAAAGGATTACATTGCACTTTTCTTTGTGAAGGGTGTGGTGAGTCCTGAGTCCATCACAGTACCAAGCATCTGCACCCTAATAAATGTTTGTTGATTGATTCATTCAGGTAGAGATTTTAGTGTTCTCATTTCTGTGTGGGTGTGTCCATTCTGACCTGAAACAAGCAGTTTAGGGATTTCACTTTCAGCCCTGGGAGGATTTCTCAGTAGCCTTGGCTTCCTGAAATTCTAGGTTAATATGATAAGGATAGAAACCTGCTGGGCTGACAGAATCTTAAGAAACACTTTATCCTCAAGACCATTATCCTAGCAAACTAGCACAGATGAGGAGTAGACAGTGTTCTATTTTCTGATATGAGTAGTGGTTATATGGATTACAGTTCATAATAATTCAATAACCATAAAACATTAATGTTTTATGAGTTTTTCTATATGTGTATTACATTTAACAATAAAAATATCTAGTTCTAAAACATGCTACTGACGAAGACCCTCAGAGATCTACAAGAAGTAAACATAAGAATAATCTGTAGGGATTCAATATTCTCCCGTGTTCAGGGTTACAGCTGAGTTCTGTGTGTGCTTCTCAACAGTTGATGCCCACAGCTGAGCAGGGCAAACCCACTCATTTGGCCCTTGGGCAGGAGGAAGCCACCCTCCCTGTGTAAAGGGGACTCTAGGCAAATATCTGCTGGTCTGCGCTGGCATCAGGTTGGGAGACAAACTTTCCGCAAGAGTCACACTGTGAAAAAGCATGAGAACAAAATGAAATGACACACCTCCCACCATCAGGCACAAGGCGGCCTCATCGTAGGCTTTGCCTTCTTGGAAATAAGAGCAGTAGATGTCGTTTTCCTGGGCTGTGATGTTGTGGATGATCAGTGCCAGGCTCCCCTTGCTGATCTCTTCCTTCACAAAGGTTGTTCTTCCTCGGTACTCCTCCGTCTGCTCCTCTGTCCTCTCTCGCCCGCCCTTATACACAAGCACCGCGGGGGAGAACTGAGACCTGAACCACCCACCTCCATGTCCTCAGCACTTTTCTCAGGTGACAGGGGGCAGCATGAGGTGCTGTTTCCTCCCACCATGGCCAGGATTGGATCAGCTGGCCCCACGACAGTAAACTGGTCTGTTCAAGAAAGGGGGAGAATCAGACAAGGGCACCAGCATCACATATCTAAGGCAGGAAAGGCAGTGCATATTCCAGGGCACAGAAAGATTCTTTCTCTATTTCTAATCTATTCTATGAGAAATATTCTTTCTAAGTGCACAGGGGCTTCCTGGGCTGAGGATTCTGGAGGCCAGTAGCTGCGGCTGGTCAGCAGCAATAGGTACCTAATAGGAGTGTCTGATGAGGCTGCTAATGCTTCCTGAAGAAAACACTGAGAAGCGTGCACTGAGCACTCTCTGCTGACCCTGGGCTTACAGAGGTTTTTTCTTCCATTCTGAAATCTAGCACAGTGCCTGGAGTGGAGTATAAACTTGGGCTGTCCAATATGGTAGCCACTAGCTAGTTCTGATAGAAATGAACTGTAAATGAAAACACAGACACAAAATTTAGAGTGCAAAATATTAAATATCTTATTGCTAATATTTTACATATATGATAATTTAAATAATAATATTTTCATCGCTGGGGTTAAAGAAGATATATTATTAAAATTTATTTTATCTACTTTTTCACTTTTCTAAATGTAGCTACTTAAAAATTTTAAATTGTGTATGCAGCTAGCCAGTGTGGCTCTCATTGTATTTCCATGAGAAACGTTGTTATAAATTCAATGAGCATGTGCAGAAGGAAAGGACGAGTGAACACAACTGCAGTACTTCTTCAGGTTGCAGTGTTTTGCAGACTGAAGTGTTGATTTTCCTTACTGAGAAGCTGATAAGAGCTAGTGGCATGGACCCTACCTGCGACCAGTGCAAACAAGCTGAAGAGGTGGAAAAGAGAAGGGAGTCTGGCAGGGAGAAATGCAGGGAAGCAGCTGGCTCCATAAGCACCAAAGAGGAGTCACCCAGGAGGGGCGGGGACCAGAGACCTAGTGGCACAGACATGGAGAAATCAGCCAAGGAGACTTGGCAACACAGTTCTGATCTAGGTCAAACTTTCCTGTAATCTGCGTTGGTATCATCAGCGCCCCAACTTCTGTCTTGGGCAGCCCCCTTCCTCTCCTGGTTCAGGTGTCTCCCCACAGATTGATTCATTAAACATTCCATGGAATGAGCCAACAATGCAACGGTCAGGGAGTCAGTTTTCTGTCCTCCTGGGCTCACTTCTCTGGCCAGAGTTGGTTTTGTCACTTGTCACTCATATTCTTCTATACCCTCCCTCCCTTCCCTTCCTCCCCCCAGCTAATCAGGTTATTGGACCTGAGGTAAAGCCAGTCATGGAGTGCCTCTCCCAGGAAGCTTCCCCTCTCCCTGCCTTTCTCCTCATCAAGTTCTCTTCCTCCAAGTACAGGCCCACCCACACCCCAGAAATGTAGTGCTTCCCCTCCCTTTTGTACCTTCTAGAATTAACTTCTGTTTTCTTTTTCTCTGACACTCAAATGATGATTTTCAGCTTATCCCTCTTCTCTCTATCCCCGTCATGGGCATAGTCACAGCCAGAGAACAGAAAAAATTTTCTTCCTGTCCCATTGGTCACAGTGTGCAGGGCTGTGGTACCTGGCACTGTGCCCACTCTGTGACCACAAAGTCCCAAGATTTCCAATGAATGGTTTAGAGCTCAGCATTGGCCAGTTGTGGTTCAGACAGACAGTGGTGGCCCTGAGCCTAGTTTCTCTCCAGTTATTTGGTAGAATACATGGAAATAGTTTAAGAATTCAATCTAAGAGCTGCAAATAACATTTTCAGATGATCTGTCCTTTCTGTTTCATTTTTCTGTTTTCTTAAGGAAGATACTTTCCATTTTTTTTAAAAAAACCTTGAGATTCCCCAGGGATTCTGGCATTGCTGCTGACCAGGAGGAGATGCTTCTGTGTGAAGAAGTGCATATGGGGTAGAGGATGGGGTTGGGGATGGGGAGGTGATGAGGCAAATATAAGCAATTGTCTTTCCAAAGCCAGAGGGATCTTGTTCACATTGTTCAGCTTGTAGGAGGCTGTGGAGAGATAAAGGAGAACACAGGGAGGGGTTGGAGAGGTAGAGAATGAAGCAAGATGGCAGCTGTATTAGTAGACTGTAGACCTTGTCATTCATTCAAAAACTATTGAGGGAGAGACGCTGAGGATACTGAGAGGCAAAACTCCTTTCTCTCAGGGAAGTGTCATTGTAGTGGGGGCAGGAAGACGGCAGTAAACAAAGACTTTCTAGTTGGGCTCCATCATCTGCCAGTGGACAGACTGGTTGAGTCCAACATCCCTCTAGACTCACAGGATTCTCCCCTCCCATGCCCCACAGAACCCAATTAGGCCACTCCATAGAATTCTTCTAGAACAATCTTCCTGCGACACATTTCCCTCAAGAGCCTAAATGCTTCCCCTGGAGGCCTCTAATTCCTTTCTAATTCAATTCAAAACTCTGCAATTATCCCACTAGCAATGGCTCCACAGTTTCCTCCCAAGACTCAGTTGCTCTTGGGAAAGGACAGAAGAGGGAGCTGTGAGAGTGTAAGAGCCTAAGCTGCTGTCAGCCTCTATCTGAAGAAAATAATGCCCAGGGGTTCTGGGGAAGTTTATGCCAGAAGTATCAAGTGAAGCCAAGTCTCAACCCCGTGGTAGCTGACGTGAGCCAGAGAGAAACACATGTGTTCGGAGCATGAGGAACACCCATTGCCCATGAGGTAACTTAGCAGGAAACCAGATCCAACAGTGGTGTGCCACTTGGGTTCATGACAACCTGACCCAGTCATTCTCTGTCATGAGATGAATAAACTTGGAGTTTGTGTTCCTTTCTTTTGATTCACCTCCAGCTGTGCATTCCTTTCAAGAGAGGCCAAGACATCTTGGCATACAAAAGACATTCCAACTCTGTCCTGTTTGAATTCCAAATTACTTACTCATAGAATCAATGAGCATAGTAAAATGGTTGTGTTAAGTTGTTCATTGTCAGGGATGCAGCAATAGTAACCGGTACATTTACCTTGTCTCAAGAGAATAAATTTCATAGAACAAACAGCCAGAATAAAATTGGGCCCCAATGACCCTGGAACCAAGGATGGGAAAGTTGCCCAGTCTCTCTGCATCTTGAACCCTTCTCTCTGCACATCTGCTTTGGTCTAATCTCTCTGTAGATCACCTTCCTTTTGCTATTCTAGACCACGCTAGAGATGAAAAATTCCTTCCCACATCTCCCATGGATACTTGCTACTAGCCAGGTATAAGTGGTTATATATCACTGAGCCATTCAACCAAAATGTGCAAGGTATTCCCTCTGGCCTAGTCTGGGTCAGGTATTCATCACAGATCCAATCCATGTCAGGGGGCAGAGGGGCCATGTTATAAGGACATTATTGAAAGACAGGAATTCACCACTGCCAGATGAATGAGGGTGCAAGGAGGGCAGACAGGTCTTCACAGGCATTCAGTATATTTTCAGAGGCAGAGCCTCTAAACAAATACTGTTGATGCCTAATCCCATAGTGCCTTATTCCATATCAAGCAGACAGTTTCTTATAAGGTAACAATTTCCCAGGTGCCTACCTTTCTTCTTCTCCACCTGAGAACTTTCTCTGACACCAATGATGCTTGCTCTTTTGCATATACACAGCCTATTCTGGAAGTGCAGGGGACTTAACACCCTGAGGGGCAAACTTCAACCAATGAGGGATGTGAGTTGTAGATGAATGGCCCAGGTACCCCAGCCTTGCTAGTAGGCTTTTGAGGTATAGCCCATAATTTCACATGGCTTCTCAAAATGTCCTAGCCCAGTTGTTTACATGATAACCCACATAATTAACATACCCTGTATGCCATTTTTCACTTAGTTGGCTTTCCCATTTTTTTTTATTTCTGAACTTGGGTTTCCTGGGATTACCTCCTAAACAGACTGCCTGAACCCACCTCTTTGACTTAGAGTTAGCTTTTGGGGAAGAGATAGGATTACGTAGAAATTTCTCCACACATCGTATCCAACAGTGAGAATTATCAATTCTGGAGAAGTACTTTCTGAAATACATACCTGAGTCTAGCAAGTGAATAAAGGGCTATGAATAAAATTTCCAAAAGAGTCACTCTCACCAAGATTCACAGGTATTTCCAATCATGGAGGCCCTAGTCTATACAGGGGCCTATTTAGATGGAGGCTCCCTTCTCCTTCAGAGTGATTGAGGCCGTGACTATGATATGTGTAGTAGGTTAAATAGTCCACACCATCCTCCCTACAACCTGTGAACATGATACATTCCATGACAAAAGGAGCCTTACAGATAGAATTATGGTTTTGGACCTTAAAGTAGGAAGATTATCCTGGATTCTTAGGAAAAATAACCTGGATTATCTGAGTGGACACAATCTACTCATATGAGTTCTTAAAAGTAGAAGATGGCAGAAGAGTCAAGGAGATTGAAAGGAACAAGAACCAGAAGAGATTCAAAGATTGAGAGGGACTCAAGCTGTCATTGCTGCTTTGAAGATGGAGGAAGAGCAACACAAACTAAGGAAGGTAGCAGCCCCTAGAGAACCTGGGAATAGCCCTCAGCGGACAACCAGCAAGGAATGGCAACCTCAGTCCTACAACTGCAAGAAACTGAATTCTATCAACAATCTGAAGGAGCAAGTAAACAGATTCTTCCCTACGGCCTCCAGAAAGGAAAGCAGCCTGCAGACACCTTGGTTTTAGCCCAGTGAGACCCATGTTGGACTTCTGACCTACAGAAATTCGAGATAATCAATTTATGGTGTTTAAGGTCCCAAAATTTCTGGTAATTTATTATGGCAGCAATAGAAAACTAATACAATAACGATTTTGTGAAAATGTTGCCATGAAGTCTACTGTGAAACTCTGGTAAATAAACTGTGGGCCCTTAAAATCTAGAAAAAGGTTGGTTGAAGACTGAAGATTGGTAACAAATTTATTTAACAGATGTAAATTGACACCACTGTATCCTGGTGACAGGATAACAACAATAGTGATGATAATGAAGAGTAGCTTTTCCTTGTATCCATCAGTTGATGGGAACATATTTCAACATCAATGAATGATCAGGGGTGGAAATATCCCTTTCCTGGAGATGGATTCTACAAAGTGATAAAAATGCCACTGAACTTCATCTACCTTCCTTCCTCCCAAATTCTTACTCCATAGACAATCTTTAGGTCTTAAGTTAGGCTTCCTAGAGACCTTCAAAGTAGGAGGATATGCTCTAGCTCCATGATCACGCATCACATTGATAGAGTCAGCGCACATGTGCCCATTATTAGTGAAGAGTTTAGCCTCTAGTCGCTTCACATGCTGTGTGATGCGGTCCCTATGAATTCAGTCTCTGGACCACATCCCCCTGCAGACTCAATCCAATGAAGTGTTGGACCTATGGCTCTGACGATCGACCTCGAAGGAACCAAGTTGGGTGTGGCCTTCATAATCACCCACAGTTATCCTCTCCCTGGGGTGCCCTGGGGAAGGAACCTCAGGGCTACACATGGTCGCTTCCCCACAGGGGCAATGGGACTGGAAAAGAAGTACAGGCTAGTGGGTGGGGGTGGGACAGGGACAGCATTTCTCTCAACAGCACAACCTTCTGTATATATTGTATAAGTATTATACCAGGCCCTGCCTCAGTTTCTACATTCTCAAAATGATGCTACGTCACAGAGTTGTTGTGAGGATTAAATGAGTGAAATTCACTTAAAGACTTTAGCACAGCACCTAGTACATTTTAAGTTATCTATGAATGTTAGTTATTGTTGTTCAAATTAAGACTGTCATTCACTTGCTGAGTCAGCTTTGGAAAGTTAATTCACTTTTCTTCACCCCTGTTTCCTTATCTATAGAAAGAAGACGATAAAGTGGTACCAAACTCGACTCTCACATGGAATAATGGAATTAATAATAGTGAAGTGCTTCACACAGTGTGTGCATTTAGAAGGTATTTTATTGTTGTGACGTGTTGCTGTTAAGGAGAAGGTCTTCACCTCCAGGCTGGACAGGGGAAGAAAGGATGTTACCTCAGACTGAGGATCCCCATTCCCATCAGCACAGCCTGGGGTCACTAGGGTCTCCAGGGAAAGGTCAAACGCCAGGTCTGCACTCAGGTCAGCACCGGGCCAATGGTCAAGCAGTGGGATCCCATTTCTTAATTCTGAATACAGGCCACAGAGGGCCAGAGAAGGAGGTTTGCAGGAAGGTGTAGATATGAGATCTGTCCATGGCATTGTAGAAGGAGACCTCACCAGTCTCTAGTCCAGGAAAACCCCTACTCTCTGAAGAGGGTTGGCGATTGTCAGCTTGGTCGGTGAATACCTATTTTTCCATCAGATAACTCCACAGTCCAGAATCCATTTTGGGTGACATTTTAACCCAATTTTTTCTCTCCACATTTTCTACATACACCCTAACATGCCATTCTTACTGTTCCCACCTCCTTCTCCCGGAAATGTTTCCCTGATGTGAATCTCTTGTAGCCAAGCACACAGTAATGCATATCAAATCTCTTAGCGTTGTCTGGAAGATTCTGCCATGTGTCTGCCCACTGCAGGCTCTTCTGGTCCTCAGAAACAAGGAGGATGGGTTTTGCTGTGTCCAGGTCAAGAATCACCGCTGCAGAAAGTTTGGGGATGGGCCTTGGTGTCACCCGTTGTTCCCAGTCTCAGAGCCACAACCTTCAAGATCTGGATCTGGCAGAGTTGGTCTGAGTCCGGAGCCTGGTGTCCCCAGCCTGCCCTGAATGTGACCCTCTCAGCAATGCCAAAAGAAAAGCCAAGGGGTCTTGAGTTCAGTGGAGAGCTGAGGGTCAGTGTCTGCCTAACCCGACATCTCTACATGGATCCTCCCTCCCATATTTTTCCTACTTCCTGCCGCAAAATATTTCTGCCTACCTGTGCTTTATAGGTGCATAGATTTACACTTCAATTCTTGCTCTACCACTCCTGAGCTGAGTGATTTTTCCTTTTTAGTGTCTTTTTCCATAGAGCCAAGCAATATAATATCTTTTAGACTCATTTTCTTTATTTGAAAAATGGGGATAAAAATACTAATCTCTAGGGTAGAAAAAGACAACACATGTTTTATATGTAGCCAGGGCTGGGCATGAATGAAGTGCCTGATGCTATAATAGCTCCATGCCTTTTCTGTGCTAGAGGCCACATTGGGGGATTTCTGTCCTCCCAGATCTTACCTCCACCTTTCTCTAACCTATTCTGGGCCCCAGGTATCTATCCTCTATGGACAGCATCACTGGTCCCCCTTGCCTCTGGTTACCTGTTGGGTTTAGCCACTGGGAAATACTAACTGAAGATTGGAAGGAGAAAGAAGACAGAGGCACGCCATTTATTTTTCCCCACTTCCTCCCTGTCATCATCAGATGGTGATGCTCTAACAAAGGCATGACTCCTCTTAGGCAGCCCTGTCCTTGAGCTAAACCATCCTCTGGGCTCCAGTAACTGCTCCCTCTCACTATTCCTTCTAGCCTAGGGGTGGTGACAGCTCCCCACTACTGTGAGCCCTGGGGCACTTCACATTCCCTTGTTGGTTTCCGTTAACTCCACTCCTGCCTTTGTAAAGAGTTCTTTTTCTAAACTTTTTTCAAACCTACCAGTTTGAACATGCCATCTCTGTCTTGTTGGTTTTTTGAACAACATCTAAAGATAGTGGACTCCCTTCCCTCCACCATGCTGGGGCTGCAGGCAACATAGCCATGTTTTGCTAGGGTGTGGGTAGTTGTGCCAGCAGGATGAGGGGTGGCTGAAAATGCCCAGATGTTGTATCTGGAAGGTTCTCTCTGAGGTTCCAGAAAAGCAGGAGTGGTATCCCCCACAGAAAATGAGCCTCTGAGCTAGACCTGTTGATGCCTACTGGGAATGCCAATGGGTCACACAGGAGAGAAAAGGTTTAAATGCTTAGTACACACGTGCCAGGAAACTCAGAGAACATCAGGGTCACTCACCAGCTTAGGTCTCAGACTTCTCTCACAACCTATAATGGAAGAAAGGTAAGGGTGTTACCTGAAGTTTGTCACTTAGTCATGTCTTTTCTCTTCTTTTGCACCCATCTAATCTTTCTTTTTGACCCCACCCCACCCGACCTACCTTCTTGCTCTGCCTGTTCAATTTTCTCCTCCTCTCTCCTCCTTAATATCACATCTGAGAATGTCAACTGCATGCTGATGATACCACAGGCACCATATAAGTGCTTTCCCAGCTGAGACCCAGCAGTTCTATTCTGTATGTATCTACACTCCCATACCTGGACGTGGCTGTCACTGTCTGTACACGTGTCTGTGTGTGTGCACTATAATCCATCTGTCTCAAGCTGTATTATGTCCTGCCTACTTCTGAAAAGAATTGGGCAACTTAATGAGGAAATTTCAGATACTATCTTTTTGAGTAGTTCTAGTAAATCTATGACAATTGAGCCACTCTGGCCACTCCTTTTTTAAGAAATACTTTTCTCTCTCCCTTTTCTCTGATTTTCTCATTCTCTTAAATCTTACATTCTTTGTTTTCTTCTCAGCAGCCTACAGATTATGTAAACAACTAGTGAGGCTCCCAGCATATGCAATGCACTTCATCTAGAGAGTTCCATCCTCCTCCTCCTCCTTTTCTTTCAAGTGCACCCTGGATATTCCCTGCTGCCTTGCTGGGCTGAAAAGTCTGTAGGCCCCTTGTGGATAGAGATTGAAGACCCTTTTCTTCATTAAAAAAACATGGCTCCCGTATGCTTCCCCCCAATCAGCCACCCTTATTTCTTTTCCTTGGTAAGGTATTCTGGACATTTCTCAGTCCTGGGCAGAATTAGGAGTGAGGAAAAGGGCTGGGAAATACTTGAGCAGGGAGTCTTAGATGGGAGTTCAGAGAAACTGTCAGAGCCACTCACCTACGAAGTGCGATTTGGAACTCTGTCTCCCCTGGAAGAAATACGAAGAGTTATTAAGACACTTAAAGCAGAGATACCAAGACATTTGTGGTCTCTCGGGGAATCGGAGCTTACCAAGTAGACGATAGAAGCGCTCTGGAAAATAAGCAGGAAAGAAAAAAATTACTGTTATAAGGATGGATCAAGGAGGCCCTCAGGAATATAAACCTTACAAATGACCCAGTGCAGGGGTGGGTGTGTGAGGTGGGAAAGGAATGAGGTCTTTGGGCTCCTTCCCTTAAGCCAGGGCCTTAGGTTCCCTCCCTGGTCTGATACCTTTTTCCCTTCTTTCCTGCTCCTTTTCTGCCTGGGCTGTTTCTTTTTCCACTCGCTCGTTCTCTTTCTCCCGGGATAGAGCCTCTTTCTCCTTCTGCTGTCGCCACAGGAAGTAACCTGCCCCTGATAGAAGCAGCAGCAAGATGGGCAGGGTCCCTGCCAAGGCTGAGATCCAGGGCCAGGCGCTCCAGAAGAAGGGGTCTGCAATGGAATGGAGCTTTAGCCTCTTAGCCCAGGGCTGGGATCACGGAGTTGGTCTCATGACATTAAATGATCTTTCTCCTCCTAAAGTCTCAGGGAAAAAATCTTATTATAACAAGATACTATTACTTGTCTTTGCTGTCTGTTTCTCACATGTCAATATGAGTTACTTGATCATCAGAATCATATGTCCTTTCTAATTTAATTCTTCAATAGGTTATACTTAACATGGTTCAAACGTCAAAATAATATAAAAAGTCATCCACGTCTCCCATCCACTCACTCCTCCCTTTCCCCATTTATTAGTCTCTCATTAATCAGCTTAATATGGCGGGTAAGAATAGGAACTTTGGAGGGGCCAGCCTGGTGGTGTAGTGGTTAAGTGCACGTGCTCCACGTCAGCGACCCGAGGGTTTGCAGGTTTGGATCCCGGGCGTGCACAGACACAACGCTTGTTAAGCCATGCTGTGGTGGCGTCCCATATAAAGTAGAGGAAGATGGGAATGGATGTTAGCCCAGGGCCACTCTTCCTCAGCAAAAAGAGGAGGATTGGCATCAGATGTTAGCTCAGGGCTGATCTTCCTCACACACAAAAAAAGACAACACATTAAAAAGAAGAATATGAACTTTGGAACTGGAGGGCCTGCATTCAAATTCTGGCTCCTCCACTTGAATGGCAGTGTGATCTTGGACTAATTACTTCACTGCTGTGTTCCTGGTGTCCTAATCTGTAACATGGGGTGATAATAGTATATCACTCCTAAGGTTAAAGGCATTAAATTAATGCTTACAAAGAGCCTGACACAATGAATGCTATGCAGGTGAATATTAAATTTTAAAAATATAACTGTATTCTTATTTTTTCTTGTTTACACCAAAAATAGCATTCTACACAAACTATTCTGCATCTACTTTTTTTCTTCATCTTGGATATCCTGCCATATTAGTACACATAGAATGTCAGTGTTTTCTTTTCCATCTCTGCAATATTCCATTGTATAAAAGTTCTCCTTTGACGGACATTTGCATAGTTTCTAACTCTTTGCTATTATGGTTAATGCTATAAGAAACTTTTACGTGGCTCATTTCAAGCATATGCAAGTACATGTGTCAGAGAAATTCCTAGAAGTAAGATTTTGGATTAACAAGTAAGTATTTTGGAAAAACACTGCTATATTGCCACCAATAGAAGTTGTTCCAATTTATAGCCAAAATATACCAAATTATAGCAACAAATGTCTAAGAGTGATTATCTCCCCATGACCCTGCCATCAGAATGTATGATATATTTACTCAATTTTGTTTTGTTTTGTTGCCATTCTCATGACTAGAAAATACTTTAATACACGTTCCTCTGTTGTGTGAGATTGGACATCATCTCATTTGGTATTTCATTTTCTGCAAACTTTGCTATTGTTTCTACTCGGTAGTTTTATACTCTAAGAAGACTAGCCCGTTCTCTAAGATATGAGTTGCATGTGGTTTTTTTTTTTCCATTTTGTCATTTATCTTTGCTTAAGGGTCTGATGTTTACTACTTTCCCAAAATTCCTATTGTCTGCCCCAGTTTCTGGTACACAGGAAATACTCAGTAAATATTTGCAATGTAAATAGCTTTATGGGGAAAAGAAACATCCATGGAGTAAGAAGAAGGTTCCAGATCCCTGCTCTTTGCTTTATATTCATTGCAAAGACCCAAGTCAGCAACAGAGAATCACACATCCTCCTCCCTACAATGGCCACAACTCAGCACAGTATACATGAAGTTAAGCAGGGTACTGACCTGCAATGGAAATCCTGGTGGCCTTTTCCTTGTTGAGGAAGGGATTCCTGATGATACAGGATACCCCTTCACCAGAGCTGCCTTTCAGGATCACAGATGATGCAACTGCATACAGGCCATCTCTATCTGCAACCAAAGGTGCTGCCACAGCTGGCATGTTCTCTCCCTTGGCATCTCTCCACTGTCTTTGGGGCTGAGGGTACCAGCCAGTGGAAGTGCACTCCAGACGGATCCCTCCATCCTCATGACCCATCATTTCGATATGAAGATCAGAACCCATTGCTGTGGAAAGACAAATAAGCCTAAATTCTTTGGAGCCTCCTGTATCAGTGAGGGTATCAACAAGAATCACATGACACACTCACATTGGATAATTCAACCAGGGTTTCATTAAGGAGCTGTTTACAACGTTTGGTCATGTTGATGGGAAAACTACATGAGATAAAGCAATACTCCAGGACCAGGAACAGTGGAGCTGTTACCACCCACTCTAAACCCAAAGTGAGGCAGAGAGGAAGCCATTTGGAAGATCTAAAAGAAGAGAGACATGTAGAGAGGGCTTTCTTAAGAAGAGCTGTGATCATTGAGAGGGGAATGCAACCAGCTGGAGGTGGTCCTGCAGGGAGAAAGCCGGGGGCATAAGTAGCTAGACCTCTCTCTCCTCATGCCCTCTTTCCATCTTCTGCTTCGGCTCCCTATTAACCAAACCCAGCCAGAAGCCACAGGGCATGAGTGCCCTGAGAAATAGAAATGCAACACTTGAGACCTGGACATTGGCCTGGTTTTTGTGTTCTCCTGTTGAACACAAGCAATTTCATGAAACACCAACATCAGACAAAGTCACTTTGTCACTATGATTGGTCAAGACAAAAACAAAACCATTCAATAATCTTGTTTGAACATAGAGAAAAATATGAACCCTGTTCAAACCACAATTATGACCAAACATTTCCCTATCCTGGCTATGAGTGACTGCTGCTCCTTCACCAATTACAACTTTAGACTCACTCTAGTCTCCCTCCTAGATAAGACTTCTTATTAAGACACCCAGCCACAGAATCACACCCCCCACCTTCCTGAAAACATCAAATCCAGAGCAAAAACCCACTTCCATGAACCGTCCCCCAACTCCTCTAACACAAGCCCAAATTCTATACCAAGTCTTCTCTAACACTCTTACTGAGACACCATATGGTTCCCATATGGTGTGCATTGTCCCTCCCCACAACAAGTAGTAAACACAACTTGGTCAACTCCAGGTATGTTCCTGGGGGACTTTGGTGGGAGATAATTGGCAGCACAGATACCGTCCCACAGGTCAGCCTCCCAGGACCCATAGCCGCGTGTGCCTGGAGGAGCCATAGAAGCGATCTGGAACACAACTTAACCCAGACAACTGCGTGCCATCACTGAGGAGATATTTTCTTATCGTTCCTATCCCCGACCTTCCACTTCCCTGCTTAGACCCTGGTGGACACCATGAGGAGTGCTTTACTTGATATTATAGGATACAGTAGGGATTATTTCCTGGAGGAAATCCTGTATCATTCCAAAGGGCCCAGAGAAACAAAGTGGGAAGGCAGTGGAGGCAGTTCCTAGTGACCAGCCAGGATACACTGAAGTGGATTTGGAATATGACCTCTGCATTTCTCCCTCCAGTCTAATGAGGAACAAGCTCAAGAACAAAACCTGGAGGCTCACCTGCAACCTCCAGCTCCACCATGGCATTTTCAGAGAAGTTGCCATCTTGGAAATAACACATGTAGTTTGCACTGTCAGAGAGCCTGACGTCATAAATTCGGAGAGTTGCCTTCCCTTCAGTGATGCCATCTACGAGAATTGAAGTTCTTCCTCGATACTCTGCCATTTGTTGGTCTTCTACTTCCTGCCCATTTGCATACTCATATACTACCTGCCCAAGGTCGGATCTCATCCACATCAGCTCCATTGTCTCTGCACTCATCTTCGGGGACAGATAGCAGGGCAGATCAGCATCTTCACCCATCTCGGCCAGGATGGGCCCAGAGGGTCCAATCACAAAAAACTGAGCTGGTCAGTTAAAGGAGAAGCTCCATCAGAGGGAGTTAGGGCCAAGTGGGTAACGAGGGGTCTCAGGAAGGGAGGGTGGGGTATGAAAAACCTAGGTAGGAACATGATCCTAACAGAAGTACAATTTGTCTTGATAGCATGTGCTCCTTAAGTTTGGGATGGGACTTCCAGGTATGAGAAAATTTCAGAGCTTCTGACTGGGCACTAGTAGGCAATTGTCTGCTTCAGATACATAAAAGCAGAATGTTTACTACCTGAGCAAGGGGTAAGCAGCTGGACCAAGACGAGGCCAACAAGGAGGTCGAGCAGAGGGAAGTCTAGGGAACTTGCCATTTTCATCTGTGCTGCAGAGAGACACAAGAAAGAGTCAGGTGGAAACTATGACTTGGAAGAAGATAGCGAATTCCACATGAAACTCCACCTCCCCAGAGCCCATTCAGCATGAAACACACAGTCACTAGTGTGGTGACTCAAGATCCTCTTCTGCCAAAATATTTGCTTGGGAATCTCTTAACCTTTGAGTTCCAACATGGAAAATCACCCATAAAATATGTAATGTTAAATATACATACATTAACCCTAACCCATCAAAGAATCCTTGGTTCTACTGTCCAAATATGTTCAGAATCCTTCCACATTCCCACACTTCCCCTGCTACAGCCAGGTCCAAGCCTCCACCATCACCCTCTGATTAATGCAGGACCCTCCTGTCTGGGTCTCCTGATTCCCACATGTGTCCCCTACAGTCTATGCTCAACGCAACAGCCAGAATGATCCTTGAGTTACATCATGTAGCTCCGCCTCTCAGCACCTTCCAGTGGCTCCCATTTCACTCAGAGTAGATGCTGAAGTCTCACAATGGCCAACATGGCCCTCCAGGACCTGCACCTCTCACTTCCTCTCCCCTACTCTCCCCGTCTGCTCCAGCCACACTGCCCTTCTTGATGGTCCTTGAACAGACCAAGTCAGAGGACCTCGGCCCTGACTCTTCCCTCTACCTGGAACCCTCTTCACTCAGATATCCACAAGGCTCACTCCCTCACCTCCTTCAAGTCTTTCCTCTGAAGTCAGTTCCTCCATGAGACCTTCTCTGACCACAGGATTATGGCAAACTTCTCCTATCCTCCTGAGACTACTCTCTTTTCTCCATTGAATTTTCACCCTCTAACATATCCTGTTTTTACTGTCTGTCTCCACCTGCTTGAATGGAAGCTCCACAAAGCAAGGATATTGGTCTATTTTATTTCCGGATGTATAAGAAGCCCGTAGAACAGTGTGTGGTTCATGGAACCCTCAGTACTGTTTGTTGAATGAATGAATGAATGAAGGGTAACATATTAACCCATCAATACTCACTAGCATTTTGAGACAGTTTAGATGATCAGATTGACTGGTTGTCATTGATAACAGGGGAAGTTAAGAGTTGTGAAGACAAACTTCTACATCCTTAATGATGTTCTCATTTGGTATGTTTTAGCATAGATGGTCTCCTCTGTTCCTACTGGGACTTGTCTATATTAAGGTATTTATTCCTATTTTTCAAAGAGTGGTTTCAAGGAGCAAGCATATCCTGAATATGCATGTAAGAGTGTTACTACTCAGTGTGCCTCAGTGCACTCTTTTCACAAACGTTCTTTGGGGGAGAAACATCTCTGGGAAGGAAATTATCCATTTCCTGTCTTCCCTTTCTGTAGTTGTTCACCAATGTTTCTTGGAAGATGGCGTCTGAGCTCACCAGCAAGGAATAACTTTCCTGTCTTCATCTTTCCACTGCTAGAGAAGTGCCTTTTCGAGACAGAGATGAAGAGCTGGCACTTGCAAAGGAGGGACAAATATGTCAAGCTAGGAGCACACAGCAGCCCAAGAAAGCTCATGCCTGTATGAAGTGCTGAGGTTCTCTCAGCTCAGAGGCAAGGATCCCGCAACTTCCCACTCCCTGCCCAGTCCTCCCAAATGTATCTTGGCTCAGACAAGCACCTCCACCATCTTTTAGGCATGATCTGTGGCATCAATGTGAACCTTTGTGATAAGGGAAGTGTGGAGCCCTCACCAGCTGGCAAGGCTTGATTTTAGCTGGAGTTCTAGCTTGGCTTCCATCCTAACCACCCCAGAGTTGGCTGTATCCCTAGATAATGGAGAGCCTGAGAGCATGCCTAGGGGGATTCCCCAGAGACAGAACTGAGATCTCCGGACATAGCCCCCTCCCTTCTCCCTTTGTCTTCTCCCATCATGTATCTTCTCCCTCCCTGAAGATGTCATGTGGAATGAGGTGTTGACAAATGCCTTGAGGGTGTGCCCACCTGGAGAACAACACTGTGAACACCTCTAAGACCCAACCCATGGTCATCACCAAGTTCAAACCGTGCCCTCATCAGACTCAGGTTAAAATCCAAGCAGACTTCCTGGTGGAGGCTCTGGAGTAAGTTAGAGGCTGAACCAACCACGTCTAAATCACAAGGCTAGTGAATGGGAGAGCTAGGAATAAGACCAGGTCTCGCCCATCTTTTCATTCATTCATTCAACAAATATTTACCGAGCATACACTGTGTGCCAGGCCCACTATGTGTTAGGTGTAGTAACAAAAAGGGGGGGGAAACTAGGTAATGGCTCTATGATTCACAAGCTGTGTGATCTCAGCCATATGTGACAAAACCTATTTGAACTCTAGTCACTCCTGAAACAATTTGGAATATGAAATTTAGAATGTGCAGAATCAGCCCAGCAATTCCACTTCCTGATAGCTGGTCCAGCAAAGCACGTGCATGGGTCCAGAGAGAAGCTTGTGTAAGTATGACACAGCAGCATTATTTTTAAAAGTGAAAGAGCGATCAACAACATAACCACCCAGCCAGAGGAGACTGATCAGTTAAATAATGGTTCATCCCTATGAAGGAATTCAATGTGGCAGTTAAGACTAATTTATAGTCACTAACACAGATAATCAGAATATATTAAGTGAACAAAATGCACATTGCAGAACAATACAAATGATTCCAGTAAAAAACAAAGTTATAAATTTGTGTATACATGTGTATGTCATTGCCTTAAAAGGGTCTGAAATGATACATGTTACCCTGAATATTCGGAATTGAGTGAAAGATACTTTTGTTCTTTGCACCCTATATTTTGAAAATTATTTGAATGTTTTCAATTTTTAAAGTTTTCATGCATAACTTAGCAATTAAAAATTGTTGCAAGTAATTATAGTGACTGCAACATATTAGGTGTTCAGAAAATAACAACTCCTCCAAAGCAAACCAGCATGTGGCCCCTAGTCACAGCACCTGCAAGTCCGGGAACTGCCGGGGGACAAGGGAGCAGGAGTCTGTGCAGCTGGCTCTCCTTCAGACCCTTGTCTGATACCTGGACACACCCTCAGACAAAATATTGCTTTTCAGTCCATCCTCTGCTCTTCAAACTATTCTCTATGCTATTGGAGAGAGGACAGTATTATTGTTAGTATAATAGGTAACATTTTCTCTGCTGTCCTTACAGTGCAATTATATTTTCACTTATACTTTGGGATGTTTATTATTTTTTTGCTCTGATTATAGACAATTTTAAAATGGAGAAAAGTATAAAAGAATAAAATTTAAATAATCTTTGATGGTAATCATATAGTTCGCTTCGTGGGTTTATAAATATTTCTGGAAGTATTTTAGTCAATGCCTTAAAAATATTTCATACTTTGACCCAGAAATTCCACTTGTAGGAATTATTCTTAAAGAAAATAATGAGGCATTACAAGATTTATGTTTAATGCTGTTCGTCATAGTAAACTCTACAACAGCAAAATGTAGACGCAATTTAAATATCCAAATCGGATTGAATATTATTACAGTTTTAAATGAAAAGTAAAAAGTTTTTAGGATCTCTTAGAATACACTCCCAGAGATGAACAGGAGAGATTATAAGAGTCTTTTGCTCTTTTCTGACCCCAGTAAGTTCTTAAGAACATGCAGTTGGCAAGTTTCTTCATTCAGGTTGTCTCCCTCCCACCAAATTTCCCAATGCAGGTCCTCACCTTGTGCACTGCCTCCTACCCCCACCCCTCATCCCCTCACCACACACACAAGCACCAAACCCCTTTCTCTGGGTGAGGACTTCCCTGTACCCACTCTCAGCTTTTCAGCCTCTCTTCTTCCAAGGCGTGTGGCCCTGGCTTTACCAATTTCCCCCACTTACCCCTTGGCATTGCCATCTGAAAATCACAGCCCACAGAATGAACTTAGTCAATAGTTCTCCATTATAGTTAACAGTCTGTCCTGGAAGAAAGGGAAAAGAAAGAAAGGCTGCTCACTGTGAGAAACAGTAACAGAGTCCTTTGGAGGAATTAGTTTTTTGATTGGCTCAGAGGGGTGTTTCTTATCAGTTGCTGGACAGAAATCAGTGGGGAAGGTTAGAATGAAAACTGAAACTGTACTGGATTGTACAAAATGAAGAAAAATTACAGCCCTAGTTCCCACACTGTTTGTGTCTTTCTGTGTTTACCTATTTGAATCATTCATGTGTATATATGTGTATAATCAGTATTTCGTAATATACACCTGTTGTATGTCTTTTATGTCATAAAAGATTTATGAGCAGAACTAAGCAGAAAAATTGCAAGATTTTTACGTGTGAAGAGAGGAAGATGTGCATTAATTAAAATGTTTCCATGTCCGTTTGCCGACATCCGTGTGCATGTAGGTGGGCACACAGGGGAGGACATCTTTTACAGCAGAGCCAAATGGAAGTATGAATGGAAAGAAAATCAGATCCACTCCACCTTTTCAGTACCTCTGAAACTCGAGTCTCAGATCCACGGCCACATCATATAATCTTCAGGTTTCCAGAGGCAGTGCTGCCAGTGACTGATGGGCATGTCTCACATTTTTCAGAAGATTCTTATTTCGAGTGTTGCTGAGCAGTTTCCTACACCCTTTGCACCATATTTGTGCTACATTTCTATTTTCAAGTACTTTTGTTTCTACTCTGCCTGCAGGATTCTATATTTTGAAGTCAGACTCTGGATAGGCTGTGAATGTTGTTTCTATACAGTCTCTTTGGTAAAACTGGTCCTACCTATGGCATAGGGCCTTCCAAGACACTGTAATTTCATCTTGAGACAGTTATTAAAGCTCCTATGGCTTGGTTCTGACTGTAGCTGCTGGAATTTGATTATGTTCTGACAGTTTGAACATAGGCCCTGTGGTTGACATGGCTGGTTGCTTGTGCAAAGTCTATTCCCTGCTTCTTCTTAGTAATCAAACCTGATTTGGGTGTTGGGGGTGGGGGGTCTTGCCGTATGCCCATCCCTCTTACAGATAGGAGAGACCAAGGGACTAAGTTTGAGCCAATGATTTGTAGGTGGAAGTTGTTGGGTTGTGTTTCTCAAGAAAGTTCCATACTCTTCCTACCTCCTCCTTCCTTTCGTCTAGAACACGGTCTGTGGAGCTGAAGTGCAGAAACAATCTCGTGACCAGGAGGCAACCTTGAGAATGGAAGCTACCTGCTGAGATGGCAGAAAATAAAGACAGAAGGAGGCTGGGGCATGGATCCATCCCTGAGCTGATAAACCAGCTCTGGACTGCTGCCCTCTGAATTCATTTTATGTGAAAGGAAGAGAAACCCTTGTTCTCTTTAACCCAATGGTACCTCCGGTGTCTATTATCAGCAGCAAAATACAATTCTTCACTCCCCATCTCCCCTATCAATAGTTTATCATGAAATTTTTCAAATATAAAATATTTTTTCCACAAACACCAAATTTACCTACTATCTATATTTCATAGTGAACATTTTACTATACTTGCTTTATTATATTCTATCCTTATTATCATTCTGCATCCATCCTTATTTATTTATTTATTTCAATCCTTATTTACTTATTTATTTGGTGCCTTTTAAAGTAAGTTGCAAACATCAATGCACTTTCCCCTGGATACTTCAGCACACCTATCATGTCAAAGAACACAGTTCTGAAATGTTTCTGTCACCAATGCTGTGTTTGAAACACAAATGTAGGAAGTCCTTTCAGTTATATGTTCTAAAGTGATCACTGGGGTATTTTTATCTGGGTGTTTCTAGTTCCTAAATGCTTGCCATCCCCAAAGATACTGACAGTCTGGCCCCAGGTACCTGGCCACTCCTAGTAAGAGTCAGGCTCCCTCCAGGAGGCTGTGTCAGCAGAAAGCTCCAGGACTGCCTCTGAGGAACAGCTTGAGACAGGGACAAGCACTGCCTCAGGACCCTTCTGTCCATTCCCTGGCATCTGCTGAGAGAAGTGCTGTTTTCTTCGCTGATACCGCAAGAAGAGAATCAATGCTCTGCAGAACCTGTAGGATGCAGGGCCCCACAACTCACTTGAAGAAGAGCAGGCATAAAATCACTTGTGAGGGAACCTGAGGAGAGGCATGGGGTTGAATTCAGAGACAAAACAAGCAAGAGCATCGGCATTACATTGAAGAGGCATGAGAAAGTAAAAATTAGCTCAGAATGTAACAATTTGCCCTGCCAGTCATCAGGCTCATATAACAGACCTATTTGATGGAGCCAACTACATAATTAACAGAAATAATATTTCTCCCACAGTCATGCTACATCTACAAAGGGGAAAAACAACCCCTTTCACTGAATGCTTCCTGCTTTTTTGCTCACTGAGAAACTTTCCTTTAAAAATTCACAGTCTATTGTCATTCTTTTGCACATGGCTGTCCAGTTTTCCCACACCGTTTATTGAAGAGACTTTTCTTTCTCCATTTTTTGCTCTTGGCTCCTTTGTAGAAGATTAGCTGTCCACTATCTTAAAACATACACAAAAATTAACTAAAAATAGATTAAAGACTTAAATGTAAGACCTGAAACCATGAAACTCCAGGAAGAAAACATACACAGTACACTTTTTTGATGTTGGTCTTAGCAGCATCTTTTCAAATACCATGGCTACTCAGGCAAAGGAATCAAAAGAAAAGATAAACAAGTGGGACTACATCAGACTAAAAAGCTTCTGCAAGGCAGAGGAAACCATCAGCCAAATGAAAAGGCAACTCACCAAGTGGGAGAGAATATTTTCAAGTCATATAGCTGACAAAAATTTAATTTCCAAAATATATAAAGAGCTCAGACAACTCAACAACAAAAAAATCAACATGTTGGTCAAAAAATGGGCAAAGATATGAACAGACATTTTTCCAAAGAAGATATACAGATGACCAACAGGCACAGGAAATGATGTTCAACATCACTAATTATTAGGAAAATGCAAATCAAAACTACAATGAGGTATCACCTCACACCCATCAGAATGGCTATAAACTACAAGACAAGAAATAACAAGTGTTGGAGAGGATGTGGAGAAAAAGGAACCCTCATGCACTGCTGGTGGGAATGCAAACTGTTGCAACGACTAGGGAAGACAGTATGGAGATTTCTCAAAAAATTAGAGATAGAAATACCATATGATCCAGCTATTCCACTACTGGGTATTTATCCAAATAACATGATATCAATAATTCAAAAAGATTTATGCATCCTTATGTTCATTGCAGCATTATTCACAATAGCCAAGATGTGGAAGCCACTCAAGTGCCCATCAATGGATGAATGGATAAAGAAGATGTGGTTTATATACACAGTGAAATACTACCACCCATAAAACGGACAAAACCATTTCATTTGTGACAACATGGAAGGAAGCTGAGGGTATAATGCTATGTGAAATAAGTCGGACAGAGAAGGACAAACACCGTATGATTTCACTCATATGTGGAAGATTAACAAACACACACATAGATAAGGAGGACAGATTAGAGGTTACCGGAGGGGAAGGTAGGGTGAGAGGGTGAAAGATGTAAAGGCGCTCATATGTATGGTGACAGATAAAAACTAGATTATTGGTGGTGAACATGATGCAGTCTATACAGAAACTGAAATATAATAATGTACACCTGAAATTTACACTATGTAATAAGCCAATATGACCTCAATAAAATAATAAAAAAATAAAAATTCACAGTCTATTAAAAGCTTCATTGCTGGAAATCATATCAATAAGAATGAGCCATTCCATTCTTGTCTGGAGGATCCAAGTTACTTTGACCCAGAAAAGCAGCCTTGATTTCCAACCTGGGTGCTGAACTTCAGATAAAGGGTTTCTGGGCACAACACTTTGTATCTCTTATCTTCCTAGTTTCCAAGGAAATAGGGCGCAAGGACGACTGCTCATTCAGACCTGTACATGCAGCCCTAGGAGGGAAATGTATGTGAAATGGGGCAGGAAAATATTCATTAATTCCACAAATTTTTATTGAGAACCTACCATCTGGTAGGTATCAGGTACTGAACTTAAAATTGGTGAGGAGAGGAGGCCTGATGGAGGACTTAAAATGTAGACTCTGAAGGAGGTTTCCTGGATGAGCTTTACTAGCTGTATGACCTTGGGCCAGTTACTTAACCTCTCTGTGCCTTAGTTTTCCTGTCTGTAAAGTATGGATAATAATAGCATCTGACTCTCTGGGCTGCTGTTGTGAGGATGAAATGAGGTAATTCAGGTAATTTTCTTATAACAGTGCATCATACAGAATAAGCCATAAAAATGAATATTGAGTTAAATAGATTTGGTCCTCCTTTTCAGACTTAATAGGCTGGAGTGTTCCCTTGAGGAGAGTGAGATGCCTGGGATTGATACTGAAGGAGTGGGAAACTGAAGGATGGGCTTCTAGTGTTGGCATTGGGAGATGAGCCTGATAGATAACGAAATGTATGTAGAGACTTCTTCCTATAGGAAATAGATAGGTGTATGCATATACTTAACAAGTCAAGTCCCTTTTGTACAGCAACGGCACTTTCAAGAATTGATCCTAAATACAAATGCCATTTGGAAATTTATTCTGTGGAAGTGACCAGAGCTATGCAAAATAATTTACATACAAAGATGTTTATAGCATCATTATTTGTAACACACAAAAAAGAAAACTATCTTGATTATAAATAATTAAAGATTAGTATTTAAGGTTTAGTGTTGTAAAAGAGGCATGTCATGGGACAATATATACAGCAAGGTCCAATTTTCATTAGAAAAATTGTGAGTGTGTGTGTGTGTATTTGTACAAGCTAGAAAAAAGTTAAAGAATATGTACTTAACTGTTGATGAAGTAAAATATTTGAAAGGTAAGAAGTTATTAGGGGAAAGGAGCAGTAAACAAATTCACAAAATAGAAAAGAAATCTTGAAAACTCTGGGGTGAAAAGTGTCATTGAAAGTGTCATTGAGAGGGTCATTGAAATTGCTTGATAAGGAATGACTGGACTGTCAGAGAAGGTAGGATGTGGTATCAGATGTAAGAATGTTGAATGCAGCATCAAGTCCCAGACCAGTAGGTGACCTAGAGAAGTGACTTTTCTCTGTGCACTTTATTTACTATCTCCCAGGGTTGCACGTGGTCAAAATGAAAGAAAGTCCTTGAACGGAAAGTGTGAAAACAGCAAAGCCCCTTCCAGATCTAGCTTCCTGCTGCTGTTCTCTTATGCAGGCATTCAAGACAGCCACTGCTTGTGGGTATTGGCCTTTCTTTTTTTTATGAGGATCCAGGAGATCAAGGTCAGAGATCGCTCTCCATGCCACTAGTCTTTAGTCTATACATCAATATTTCTTGTCTCTTGAGGTTCCTTTTTCAGTTTCCAGCTGAAGTGATAACACCAGACAGACTCTTAAGAAGACTCTGTAGGGTTGCATCAACCTTTCTGGCCCTCTGCACCACCAAGACCCAGAGTATTATAAACTGTCCCCTACTTTGCCCAGTTCCCTGGAGGACTGGGAAAGAAATGACTTCAGCTTTGAGAGCAAAGGTCAGAGAGGCTCCACCTCCACACCTGGCTGGGGTGGATCTCTGGCGGAGTTGTCTCTAGAAGTGGCTCCTCAACTCCAGTGTCAGTTCTCCCCTGGAGGTTCAATTGATAGAATGTCTGGGGACTGATGGCCTCAGTGGCAGATGGTTAGAGGGGTTGGGTGATAGAACCAGAGGCAGAAGAAAGGGCGGAGGGGCCCAGAGAAGGAGGCCTGGGGGAAAGGGTAGATGTGGGTCCCATCAGCCAACTAGAGAAGGAGACATCTCCACTCTCATAGTCCAAGAAGATCCCCACCCGACTGGGGGGCTCGCTCAGGGGAAGGAGGGTCTGAGGGGAGGTGAAGGCCTGACACTTACCAGCATAGAGTTCTACCACCCATAATCCATTTTGAGTTGACCCTGTGATTCCCCACATCCTTTCTGTGTATTTCTCACAAACCCCAAGCTCCCAGTAAGTCCTGTCGCCCACTTCTACCTCCCAGTAATGTCCCCCTGAAGAGAAGTATGAGGTCCAGCACACAAGAGTCAAGATAAAACCTCCCAGGTTTCTCGGGGAGATCCTGCATTGTATTTTTCCTCCTCACACTGTGGCAATCTTCAGACAGAAAGAGTTCAAAGTAGGCAGTGTCTGGACCCAGAGTCACATTAGCTGCTAAAAGTACAAGACAAGAGAGATCCAGGTCAATTCTGGCATCCCAGGGCTCTCAGTGAAGGAAAGAGGGGAAATGAAGCTGACTCTCACCTATGAAGTCCCCTTCCTTCCTCCTCAAAACAGCTAGAGTGATAAGAACCTCCCCAAATGTCCCCAAGAACAGATTTCAAAGAGCCACTGGGAGAGCTCAGAAACTTTACAAGGAGGAGATAATGCAGATTCCTGAAATCCAGAGGTCCCAGATCCCTGGAGCAGGGATGTCTAATCAGGAATCCCTCCTTCCCACCCCATCCTCTCCTCTCCTGCAGCATTTTGTACAAATCCCTCACGTGTCACTGCACTGTTATTATTTGTGTCATATTCTCTCCTCTACTAGAATAGGACCTGAGAAAGTAGACTGTGTGTTCATCACTGCATTCTCACTGTCTAGCTCTGTCTGACCCTGATTCTCAAGTGGTGCTTAATAAAGTTTGTAGAGTGAAGGAATGGGAAAGGTCCTGTGGAGAGCCTTCAACCATCCCTCTATGTCACCTGAAGGCCCAGGGGACTTCTCAGATGGCTACTTGGCCAGGGCTTTTTGGCCAGCTGTATAGGATCCCTGATCTAATCAACACCCATCTTTAACAGACTTTCCCAGAATCTCACAGCTTAGAAGAATCATATGAGAGAAACTGTTATACGTTCACCCAACTCTAGCCTCTGTCCTCCTGGGAGCACAGCTAGATGACATTTCCAAGCCTCTCTTGGGCACACAGGGGAAGAGTTGGCCTCTTCCAGGCCTGGCCCTTGAGAAAGCTCTTGCACAATGTTTCCACCCCTTTTTCCCCATCTGCTGGCTGAATGCAGAGGAGAATAAGGCCCTAGAAAATCCGTGTGGAGCAGAGCTCTCATCTCCCCATATGATTTGCCTTGAACGCTGAAGAGATGGAGAAATACACTTTTATTATCTTTACCTAATGAGACGTTGGGGTTGTTTTTTATAACAGTTAGTCTACCCTGACCAATACAAGCCATAACCAAAAGTCAGTTCCCTTTACAGCCTGTTTTTGTGGACAGTTTTCCTATGTGCTGGATACTGAGGACTCACAGATGGTAACACACAGTCCCTGCCCTGTCAAGGAACTCAACCTTGAGACAAACAAAGAAGCAAATAATATCACTTCAAAGAGAAAGTCTATGAAATACTGTCCGTTCCTCCTTCTAAAAGCCCTCAAATCTACCTTTTTTTCTCTATTTTGTTAGTTTCAGAGAATCTTTTGTAATTGATTCCTTTCTTCTTAAGTATACTTACGTATGTCCCTTTCCAAAGCTCTATCTCTTTGCCGGTTCATCTGGAGCCCACATCAGAGACCCAAGTCCATCTTTTCTGCATCAGGGCTTCCCTTCCTGGCCAAGCAGTAAAACCAGCCTAACCCTAGCTTTGTCTCTGATTCTTTAGTAGTTTTTCATCCAAGTTTAGCACTCACTTTCATTTTGTCAAACCCAATCACCAACTGTCAGTTTCCACCATATTCAAACTCTCAGCCACATTTGACATAAACATTTCCTCCTTCTTAATAAATTATCTTTCCTCAGATTCTGGGACACATAATCTCCTGGGATTTTCTTCTTATTCCATTGGTCACTTTTTCTCTGTCTCTTGCTGGATCTTCCTTTTCCCAAGCTCTGAATGTACTTTGAAATTCTGTTCTTTTCTCTCTGAACACTCTCCTTAAGGAATCTCATGTAATCCCAGGATTTTAAATACCACATATGCACACATAACTCCCAAGTCTCCAGCTCCAGCATTTTCCAGATTCATATACCCGATTGCCTACTTGACTCTAGTCCAAAAGAGAAATTTTAATGTCCTCTTAGAAATTTCCTAGCATTCCACCCATATCGTTGAGCAAAAAGCCAAGCAGGACCTACCAAATGGAAATATCAGATAGTCCTTTTCAACTCTTCCTTCAAAATATGTCTCGAATCCAACAGCCACTTTTCACCATCTTCATCAAAACCACTGTGATGTCTTGCCTGGATTCCAGCTATAGCATCCTAACTGGCTTCCATTCTTCCCATCTTGCCTCTCTATAGTCTATTCTCAACACAGCAGCAGCCAAAGTGATCTTAAAAAAATATAAATGAGATGATGTCACTCCCCAGCTCAAAAGTCCGCAATGGTTTCCATTCACACTTAAAATATATCCAAAGACATCACCATGGTCTGACACATGTTTCCTGATGTAACCAAGCTGATCTCTTGCACCACATCTCCTGTCATCTCTAGCCCCACTCACATGGCCCCTTCCAGAAACACAGGCCTCCTTCCAGTTCCTCACACACCCTGGATCTTTCCCACCTTAGAATTTTTGTATCTCCTCCCCACCCTACTTGTAACAGGGGAAGTCCTGGGTCTTAATATTTTGATTCATTCCTATCCATTGTGTCTTGTCTTAAATTTGTCATCTACCAAGAAAGACAGTCCCAGACGTCCCTCCTCTATTAGGTCTTCCCCCTTCATTCTCTATTCCTATATCTGGTTAGTTTTCTTTATGGCCTAGCATATGAAAAGCAATTGGTAAATACATATTACATAAATGAGGCCATAACAAGAGAAAAACAATATTTTACAAAGGATTATCTGAAGCAGAGGAATGCAGGGATAATAGAAGATGGAGTTGAGGGTCACTTAGAAGGAAGAACTGACAGTATTGGGTAGCCAGTTAGAAAAGGATGATAAGGAAAGAGGAGTCCTGAGTGATTGAAGCTCTTCCTTGGGCAGTAGATAATAGCGCCACTAATACAAATACCCAAGAAGAAGAAAGAGTAAGAGCGTATAGGAGAGGTTGGGAGAATATTCAATTTAACTTGGTCTGAATGACCATGGGACAATAGAGATAGACAAATTTTAGGGGACTGGTGGATGTGGAGCTTGGGAAAGAAAGTAAGATATGAATGTGGGAGTACTCCACATGTAGGTTTCCAAAGGAGCGTATGTAGATGGACAAGTGGACCCAGGAACCCCTGGGGAACACCCACACTTAGGAGATAGACAAGGAACAAGAGTCAGCATCTCTTGAGTCAGAGTTAATCAGCTGTGTGACCCTGAACAAGTTACTTGAAATTCATCATGTTTAAAATAAGAGATCAGAGTAGGCTATTCCAACTCTACACCATATGAGCAGGGGATTGTGGAACCACACTCCCTGAGTTTGTGTCTTAGTGTCACCACCTCCTGAACGTATGATTTGGTGCAAGGTTATTCCTGTCTTTGTGCATTAAATTTCCTCCATTGTAAATGGACATAATAATAGCACTTACCTCTTAGGGCTATTGTGAGGATCAATAAATGGGAGAATGTACATAGGACACTCAGACCTGTGCCTGGCGTATGGTAGTAGCTACTCAATAAATGTTAACCATTTAAAAAGACAATTTACAGGATTTTACTAATCTCTCCTTTCTAGGGTTCTCCATGGGGGAACCATTTGTGAAGTGGTCCCTCTGTTCTAAGGAGAGAGGCGCTTAGGTGGACAGAGTTGCCAGGTCTCCTCTAAGATGCACATAACACACTTGAGACCAAATGTCATTTGAATGGAAGCTTTTTTGTTGTACCCTTATGCCCATAGTGCTGAAAGTGTTGAGAAGTAGAAAAATCCAAGAGAGAATGTGCGTGGGGAGGGCTTTAAGAAAGAAAAAAAAAAGGTAGGTTTAAAGCTGAAAAGAAAAAGATGCAGGTGCTGAACTGGGGCGGGACAGAACTTGATCATGATGCCATGTGGACCTTCTCTGGGTCTCCATTCATTGCCCACACAGCCAGGCCACTATTTGGAGTGCGAGAATAGAGAAAGAACACTAAGAACTTTTCTGAGTCTGAGACCATAAGAATGAGACGTTCACTCACCAGCATAGGACCTGGCTTTTCTTCACTCTGCAACGGAAAACAGAGAGATGAGTGCTCCCTGGCTAGAGCTAGATATCTCTTGGCCTTTTCCTGTGCCCAGGCTGCCTTCCCTTCCCCTCCTTGGTGCCCTCTTCACTCATCTCCAGCACTTATCTGACTGCTTCTCATCATGTTCCTCACAAGGATAGTGTCCAGAGAGAGGGAGGCAAGAAGAAATGGACTCTTCTCTTTCCAATTCTTGGTCCCTGAGCAGGAGCTTGGACTCCAGTGGGAGCTCTTTATTCATCTCTTCTCATTTCCTAAATTAGATGGCTTTGTGCTTCAGTATCTGAAAGGCAGCAGCATGTGCAAACTCATGTGAAGGCTGCCATTACGTGGGACACAGTCCTGGAAAAAGGACAGAACTACGGTGGATTCACCTTTCTCTTCATAGTGATCATGGTGTACTCAACTCCCCTGGTCAGGACCTTGATCCCATCCTCTCCTTCATCTTTTCCAAGACCTAATACAGTGTCCTGCATGCGGTAACTGCGGCCAATGGCCTGGAAATCTGTCTCTTTGATTTAGTTAGCAAAATGTAGGAAGCATCTATTTCTCATGGTTAATATGTCACCTCTTGCTGCCATTAAAAACTACCAGGAACACAAATGTTTTTTATAGCTTTACCTGGGAAGATGCTTGTGTGTTCCAGGCACTTTAACTTATCATCTAATAGCTCAGAGTTTTTCTACCTCCATATGTTATCATCCACGACTCATCAGCCATGAAACTCAAAGCTGGTTAATTAACTACTCAATGTCCCTATTTCTTCATCTGTAGGGTGGAAACAAAACCAATACTTGCTTCTTAAGTCATCTGGGAGGACTTAGAACAGTACCCATGCATATTAACCCTCCATGAATATCATAGTCCTCCATTTAAATGTTCGTTCATGATCTCTGCACTGTTAACTTTAGATCTACGTCCCAGGAGACAGCATCATCTCGTGACTGCTGTGGGGTTGGGGTTTTAGTTCAAAAGTGAAGAGGAAACTCTGAAAAGTTTGGCATGAGAAAATGTATACATTTAAAATCACAGTGGGGAAGGTATAGGGGGAGTTGGGAGGCAGGGGGATCGTTTACATTGTATTCTCTGGAATGATGCCTCCTATGATTGCCCAGTGTAGCTAATCTTTATTGGAGAACCAGATGGTAGGAATCAGGGAGACCAGGTAGAAGCTTCTGTAACACTCTAGGCAAGAAATGATGAGTGCTTGAAGCATAGCCCTGGCCTTGGGGTCAGAAAAGAGAGGAGTGGATTTGATTACTGCTATTAATAATAGCCAATACTTACATAGAGCCTACTATGATCTTGGCATTGTGCTTCGAGATTTACATGTATTAATAACATTAAGAGGTAGACTCTCTCATTTCCCACGTTTTATACACGAGGAAGCTGGGGTCCAGAGAGGTTAAGTAATTCACCTAAGGTCACACAAGTGGTTACTGGGTGACCTGGGATTTAAGTTCAGGCAGTCTGGTTCCAGAGTCCGTGCTCTAAGCACTAAATTGCACTACTTTGAAGGAAGTGCAAATAAGAGGACTTGGCTTTTAGTCAGATATGGTAGA
Source organism: Dicerorhinus sumatrensis harrissoni (assembly GCA_014189135.1). Lineage (NCBI taxonomy): Eukaryota > Metazoa > Chordata > Mammalia > Perissodactyla > Rhinocerotidae > Dicerorhinus > Dicerorhinus sumatrensis. Next base: position 40,730,790 of record JABWHU010000006.1, read on the forward strand.
AGAGAGAGAGTGAGAGCAGCTGAAAATGACAGTCAGAGGGAAGACAGTGTTGGTGGGAGTTTAGTTTTAGATTCACTGACCGTGAGAAGCCTTCAAAACTTCTACAGGCAGGTGTCCAGTGGACACTGGGTCAGGGTGTGGGTGAGGCTAGCACCAGAAATCCAAGGGCTGGGGGGGGGGAGGGGTGGTCAGCATACAGGGAGAGCCCTGAAAATGGATTGGCCCCTGCAGGGAATGTATGTAGTAAGAAAACAGAGCCCAGTACTGAATCCTGAGGACTATCAGCAGTTATGGAGCAAGAGGAGCAAGAATTCTGAGAAGGAGCTCCCAGGAGGAGGGAAAGAACCAGGAGAGGGCACTGGGAGTTAATGAGGCAGATGCCAATTTAGGGAGGACAACCTGCTCAAGGAGGTACACAAAGAAAGAATAGAGATATGCATATGGATTTAGTGACTGGGAGGCCATCAGTGACTGAGGAACCATTTTTATGGTGTGGTAGAGGAGAGGTCAGTCATCACAGAACACAAAAAAGTGGAGGCCATGCATATGTTGTCTTTTCTGAGACCTTGCTTGTGTGGATGTAGAGCCCTAGAGACGTGAGAGAAAGCATACTGCCCAGGGAAGGGGAAGGAAGGAGCTGGTGAAGATGGAGAATCTTGTGCTTGTTTTAGCTTGTTCTGGGCTGAAAACTCCAGTGTGGCCATCCATGGATACCCATCTTGTAGTTCACACTCTTGGGTAATCTCATCCTCTTGACTATAGACTGAACCTGTGACCTGCTTCTACCCAATAAAATATGCAAAGCTGATGGGCAGTCACTTCCATGATGATATTATTGTATAAGAATCTGTCTTGCAAGATGGCCCACTCTAGAGGATCTCTCTCTCTTCCTGGATTTGAAGAAGAAAGCAGTCATGGTGGAGGCCCAGAATGCAAGGAGCTGAAGGTGGCCTCTCGGAGGTGAAAGCAGCCAACAGCCAACAGCAAACAAGAAATCGGGGGCCTCAGTCCTACAGCTGTAAAGATTACTAATGCTGCCAACATCCTGCGTGAGCTTGGAAGTGGATTCTTTCCCAGTGGAGACTCCAGATGAGGAAACTACAGCATCTCTGACACCTGATTGCAGTCTGTGAAACCCTGAGCAGAGGACCAAGCTCAGCAGTGCCTGGACTACTGACCCACAGAAACTGTGAAACAATAAATGGGTGCAGTTTTAAATTACAAAGTTAGTGGTAATTGGCACACAGCAATGAATAACTAATACATAAGGAGGGGAAAAGAGACAGTGAGAACAATGATGAAGATTCAGAGAAGCAAAAGGAATAATTTATAGCTCTAGCCCTGACCTCTTACCTGGCCTGCATGTGTGGTTACCCAACTGCCTACTCTGCATCTCCTCTTGGAGCCCTAATAGTCTGCTCAACCTTGACAGAGCCAAAATGGAACTTCCAATTCCATGCACCTCATCCCCTTGACCCCACAACCTGCTTCTCTCTCAGTTTCTCCATCTCAGCAAATGGCAACTCCATCTTCACAGTTTCTTAGGCCTAAGACATGGGAGTCATCCTTGATCCATTCCTTTTTTTTTTTTTTTTGAAAATTTTTGTTTATTGCAGTAACATTGGTTTATAACATTGTATAAATTTCAGGTGTACATCATTATACTTCTATTTCTGCATAGATTACATCATGTNTATAACATTGTATAAATTTCAGGTGTACATCATTATACTTCTATTTCTGCATAGATTACATCATGTTCACCACCCAAATACTAATTACAACCCATCCTTTATTCACACCCCACATCTAAGTCCATCAGCAAAGCCTTTCTACTCTATTTAAAAAATAAAGCCAGGCCTGACCATTTCCACTGCTCCCCTTGGTATAAGCCATTCTCTTCTCTCACCTGGCTCCCCCCAGGAGCTCCCAGCTGGCTTTCAGGTTTCTATCCTGCCACCCCTCCCCACAGCCCAGTCTCAGTCTAGCATCTGAAGTAAAACCAAAAACATAAGTCAGATCCAGTTTCTCTCTGCTTAAAATCTGCCAGTGGATCCCCTCTCAGAGACAAAGCCAAGGCCAGAAGATGGTCTTCATGGCCAACTCCTCCGAAACTGACCCCTCTGATTTCCCTGGTCACTCCCTGTCCTCTTGCCATGCCAGCCTCTTTCTACTCTTCAAACAAGCCACACATGCTTCTGCCTCTGGGCTTTGGCACTGCTCTTCTCTCTACTTGCAATGCTTTTCTCCCAGGTGGTCCTGTGGCTTGCTGCCCTACATCATCACCACCCTATTTTAAATTGCAACTTCTGATGCAATATTCCTTACTCTAATTTATTTATCTCCTGAGCACTTATCATCATGTGCCACATCATATATTTTACTATTCATTTAGCTTTCTGTCTGTCTCTCTCCACTAGAAGATAGGTTCTTGGTGAATGGGGAATTTCTCTTTTGTTCATTTCTGTGCACCCAGCACCTAGAATAGTAACTGGTATGTAGTTACTCTTCTTTATTGAGTTAATGAATGGAGGAATGAATGAATGAATGAGTGAATGGACTGAATAGAGAAGCCCTGAGGGAAGCTGGAGAATGAGGGGTCCACGATGAGGGTGAAGAAATAGCCTCAGACAGGAGAAAGGACAGGTGCTCCGTTGAAATCACAGGAAACAGATCAGGAGGGTCAGGTGCAGGTGGTGAGGCAGGAAGTGTGGGCCCTCCCTCTTCTATCTTCTCTCTGAGATGGGGGGTTGCATCACCATCAGAGATGTGGAGAAAGGATATGGTGATGAGAATAGCAGCTAATGTTCACTGATCACAGCTATGTGCTACTTTTGTTCTGAGTGCTCTCTACACCTTGTCTCATTCCCTAACACCTGCTTGGAGAAGTGGGTGTAATTAACTCACTTTCCAGGTGAGGAAAACAGAGTCTCAGAGAGGTTAAGGAACCTGTCGCAATTTGTCTGAGTAAGTAGGATTAACAGGAGGCAAGCAGGTGTATTGAACAAGCAGCGGAAATGGGCACAGAATTGTGAAACCAAGTGCTGCACTTGGGGCACTGCAGGTGGTGTGGTCAGGTCAGTGCAGGGCGGCACACAGCAGGGAGTGTCCAAGGATGGACAGTAATAGGAGGACTTAACCACTGAGTGCCTGCAATGCAAGGATGAAACGTCCAGGGATTGTACTTTATCTTTTAGGGTAGTGTTTCTTCAACTGAGTTATGTAAAAAACTTGATTAGACAAAAACTAATTTCTAGAATACATTTGAGAATATATCTTCAAACCCTGAAGGAACAAATTTGAAAATGCAGCACTAAAAGTTAAAATCTGTCAGTAGGGAGTTCATTTGTCACTGATGGGATTATAAACAAAGCAGTGAGCTTGGAAACTGGAAGGACTTAGCGGTGATTGATTACAAGGATGTTAACCAGGTGATACAGAGTTGGGTTAGGTAGTGTTTCTTTAGATTAAAAACGACACTAAGACAATTTTTGAAAAAAAAATTGAAAATTCTTTTAGAATTTACAAATCTCTATAGCTTCCTTTCCTAGTATGACTGCAGAAGGCAATGAGAAGCCACAGGAGGTTTGGGAACTCAGAGCAATGTAATCAGATGTCTATTTTAGCAAGTTTACTCTGAGACTCTAGGCAACTCAATACTGTCATAACTTTTAAAAATCGATGTGTTGTTTATTTCAGATTTCTTGTCTGTTTCCTGATATTTATTTAGTTTTAAGTCTTAAAAGTATTAGAAGAAAAAGACAGCAGTAGCTCTTGGAGGAAGGGAAGCAGAAACCAAAGAGGTAGAGTGGTTTGTTGGTGAAGCTGTGAAGAGAAGGGCTGTGGTAAACTGAGTCCCAGGGATCTGTGATAAAAGAAGAGAGAAAAATTGAGCGACATAGTCCATACTTAGAAGGGTCCCTGGGCTAAGCAGTAGAAAGGACTTGCCCTGAGGGGTAGGAGGGAAAGGAGCCCACCTGGGTGGGTGGTGACAACCTTGAGGAATCAAGGGTACACAGGAGGAAGAGCAGGCTGACAGGAAATGATATGGAGTTCAGTTTTGGATACAGCTTTTAAAAACCTTTGGGGCATCGATGAGGTGTGAGCCAAAGATTTTGGGATTATACTGGTTAAGTCCAGATTGTGTAGGAGTGACCAAGGCCCCTGAGGAAAGAATCAGGATAATGACACCTATTAAATGAGGCAGATGAAGTCTTAAATTAAAAACAAATATTCCAATTTACTCACTATCCACTTTCTGGGCTTTTCTCCAGCCTGAAGTACAACAAAGAAACCTCATGAGATACCTGACATGTGAGAGGGTCCCAAATTGTGCGCAAAGGAGAGGAAGCACAGAATTTCTTGAGCTCTCTTTGGAGTTTCTCCGCAAAAGGACAAGAAGTTAATCAGTACCGTCCATAGCAGAGGAGTCAGGTCTACTGGGCAAAGGGGACTCTGGGAGACCCCTTCCTGGGCTGTGTGGAGTGAGTCCTAGGAGCTGTCCCAGAACTAGGAACACTAGGGCTCAGCCAGGTGGGGAAGGAAATGGAGCAGAGTTGGTGGTAGTGAGTGAGGAAGGACCGCATTAAAAACCTTAATTGCAACATCCCCTGATCCTCTTCATCTTTGTCCTCTCCCTTTCCCTCTGTCCAACCCCTGTTCCACAGTCTACTTTGGACCTCACTGCCTCAGTCTTCTGATTGCTTTACCTTTGGTCCAGCAGCCTCACTCTTTCACCTGATGAAGTTTCCAGATGAAACCCAGCGCACCCACCAGGAGAAGTCCCAGAAGTAGCAAAAGAGAAGTCTGTGTTGCAACCCAAGGAAAGTCCTTCACGAAGATCGTGTCTGAGCAAGAATTGCTGAGCATTATTTCTGCAGAGAAAAGCAGGAAAGGGCCAAAGACAACAGGTGCTGGGGCACACGGAGGATACCTCAAGGACTCTCCAAGTTTCCTGGTCCAGCCCCACGGCAGGGAGGATCCTGGCTGGGATAGTGACTCCAGCCTTCCCCCATTCTCTACCACTGGATGGTTGGAAATCAAGAAACCTTGAGTTATTGTCAAAAAAAAAAAGAAATAAAAAAAATGCTGGGACTTAAATCAAGGAGGGACAAATCATCCCTGAAATATGGAAATGAAACTAAGATCTGGAATGATGGGTGGACATTGTTCCCTTTTCCTCAAATCAAGAGGAGCCTTCCACTGAGAATCACCTTGAACCTGGGGCCCCTCAACTTACATGCAATTGTGGAATGAAGTAGGTTTTTGGCAGGGAACGGATGACAGTAGGAATAAGAAGTCCTGAGTACTAGTGCCATCTCCGCTGCTTACTCTATGTGTGGTTTCAGCCAAGCCGTCTAGTGTCGGTCTGTCTTGATTTCCTACCTATAAAATAGAGAGTTCAAGAATATTACCTGTGCTACGGACACTGCCAGATTAGTAAGGAAACTGTGAGAAGAGAACTTGACCATCTACATGGACTTTTATGCGCGCGTTTCTGTGAATTTTCCTCTGTACCCAGCACACACTAGTCGTTTTGTAAACATCCAATGAATATCGTTGAGTTGAAAAAATGAGTGTGAATCCTTTGTTTGTCTCTCAGAAAAAGGATTCCATGTGACTAGAAAGCCTTTTCAAGGAGGTTTTGCAAATTCAGTGCAATATCATATGCATTGAAAAACTGAAATTAACAAAATAAAAACTACCCATACAACCAGAATAGAGTCATAAATGTACATAAATGCAACTGTAAGTGAGCATAAGTGTGGCCATCTTGTTACACTAAATGACCCCAGCCCCTCCTCCGTGTGACTACTCGCTGCACTGCACGTACTCCAAAAAATTCACATGCTTTCCTGATTTATGGCCTCTGCTTACATATGTACTTCCCAATAGTTTGATAAATTAAAAACTTTGTTCTATGAATTTCTTTCCAGGAACAGGCTGACCATAGGCGGGAAACAAACCTACAAGGTACCCATCACAGCTGACAGAAGAATGGAAAAATGTGATGCCTGGAGCCCATCACACCTGGAGACCAACATCCCTGGATCCTTTCCTTACTGCCCATTTTCCCTATATAACTGCCTCAAGATTCTATAATCTTTGAAGATGGGTCTTTAAGACATTAGTCACCTGTCTTCTGATTTGCCGGCTAATCTAATTAAACTTCGTTTGTCAATCTATGACTCGTTGTGATTAACTGGCTCAGATCGCAGTGAGCATAGTGAGCCCACTGCTTGGTATCACAACAGCTTAGGTCCAGAAGCAAAATTCCTGAAAATATCTGAAAAACGTTGGTGTTGTGAGGAATAAAGGAACAGAGAACAATCAAGTGTAGGTATCTTCCTAATTTGGTAGAATTTTTATTAATAAAGCAATATCTGGCAATTTTTCCTGAAACTTGAATATCATGTTTTTTGTTTGGTTAGTCATTATCGTCCACAGCAGCCCACATAGGACTTTCTCATTTGCTGTGGTTATGTTCTTCCTCCTTAAAATTAAACCCTAGGGGGCCAGCCCCAGTGGCCTAGTGGTTAAGTTCAGTGTGCTCCACTTTGGCGGCCGGGTTTGGTTCCCAAACGTGGACCTACATAGCTCTGTTAGCAGCTATACTGTGCTGGAGGTCCACATACTGAAAAATGGAGGAAGATTGGCATGGATGTTAGCTCAGGGTAAATCTTCCTCAGCAAAATAAAAAAAAAAAAAAAAATATATATATATATATAATTTAACCCCTAGATTGTATGCTGTTTGTCTCATTTACTAGCTGTTTCATACTGGTAACAGCTTTAGAGTGAAAACCCTGTATGTCCTGATAAAAGATAGTTTTCAGAGGGGCCGCCCTGGTGGGGCAAGTGGTTAAGTGCACGCGCTCCGCTGCGGCAGCCCAGGGTTCGCCGGTTTGGATCCCAGGCGTGCACCGAGTCGCACCGCTTGCCAAGCCATGCTGTGGTGGCGTCCCATATAAAGTAGAGGAAGATGGGCACGGATGTTAGCACAGGGCCAGTCTTCCTCAGCAAAAAAAGAGGAGGATTGGGCAGATATTAGCACAGGGCTGATCTCCTCCCAAAAAAAAAAAAAAAGATAGTTTTCAGAAGGTAAATATATATAAAGAACATGTGTCAAAGATCCCATTTAACTTATTAATTAATGAGGAAACCAGTAAAAATGAGGAAACCAGTAAAAATGTTAAGAGTGGTTCAATGAGGATTTTATTTACAGAAACATATATTCATTATCACAGAGAAATCATGTGCATTGGCAAGGACGGTGATCATTTGTATTACTGTCAGTGTTTGATGAGTTAATATCTGTCTCCATAAAGTTGTAAAATAGCCTAGAAAAAGAATCAAGAGCACACTCCTATAGAATCAGAGATCTGCAGTGTGAGGTCCACTAGACAATGCCAATATTCCATTGAAAATATACCCAGTCATCTTTTTTGACTATTTGAAAGTCTTTCACAATTTGTTCTGGCAGTTCTTATTTCTCTCTTTCCCTACAGTGTTTAGGACAAAGCAGGCAGTGGTGGTTCACACAAAGGCAACAAACATTAGATAAAATATGAAATAGATGAGCAGACTCTTTCCCAAGAAATACTGCCTAACTTTTTGGCCTAAAAGGCCAAAAGAGATTTCCAGAAATGATTCAAAACATTTGCAAAGGGTCTAAGATGAAGAGAGAGGACTTCACACATGTACATCCTCCATCCCTTTAAAGAGCATCCTCACCTGCCTCCTTCTGCCAGCAGTGGTTTCAGTGAAGTCACCTCCTTATAAAAATGGTGAGTATTCAAGGACTCTGGCTTGGCATCTCCTGGTGGAAGTGCTACAGGCCTCCCCTCCATGGTGCTGATGGGCCCCGTCCTTGTCCGAGCACATGACCAGAGAGGATGCACCTACAGCTGTTGGACCTCCGTGTGCTTGAGTCTCACCTCCAGGGAGAGAGGACAGGGGAGCTCGCTGTCCTTCACACCTTGGCCAGGAGATCAGTCACCTCAAGGTCACTCCCTGCCCATGGAGCTGGTTACCAACCAGTAAGAGGGAGAAGAGGTGGAGACATGTGAGTAAAGGAAGGACCCTTGAAAACCTCAAGATGGGTCATGCCTCTCCCTCAGAAGTCTGGGAGAATAGACACAATCTGAGACCCTGCTTTATTTTCTCCATAACACTTACCATGTTATAATCAATTTATGTTTCTCTCTGTTTATTATCTGTCTCCCTGCTCTTGCACGTGAACTCCACAGAAACAGAAATTTTTGTCTGCTTTGTCTTCTGCTGGATTCCCAGCACCTAAAACAGAAGGTAGGTAGGATTGTCAGATAAAATACATTGTATTTTTGTTTGCTAAATCAGGCAACCTTAAACACAGAGGACTCTCAGTAAATATTTGTGGAATGTGGGGCCGGCCCGGTGACGGAGTGGTTAAGTGCGTCAGCTCCACTGCAGCGGCCCAGGGTTCGGATCCCGGGCGTGCACTGATGCACTGCTTGTCAAGCTATGCTGTGGCGGCGTCCCATATAAAGTGGAGGATGATGGACACGGATGTTATCCCAAGGCCAGTCTTCCCCAGCAAAAAGAGGAGGATTGGCAGATGTTAACTCAGGGCTGATCTTCCTCACAAAAAAAAAAAAATTGTGAAATGAATGAATACAGTTTTCTGCTTGGAACTTTGGGAAACAGGGAAGCTAAGTAAGGCAGCAGGCAGAGTAGACAAGAGGAGCGGGTCTGAGGTTATAAGCAGAGACTCCTGTCTATTTGCTGTGAGCCAGACACTGTGATGAACACAGAGGTTGAGTAGAAGGAGTAAAGAGAAGGGTAGGAGACAGCCCTTCCTTCAAGGAGCCCTCTGACCTCAGGCTCACACCCTTCTGTCTCCTTCAATCACATACCCTGGCAGTCTCCCCAGGGCCTCAGACACTCACAGTTCTCTGCTCCTCTGACTCATTCTTTGGATCACTTTGTGATTCAGACTCTAGGCTGGGCCAGGGCTTCAGTCAGGACCCTCCACTGCCTCAAGTATCTCAAATCGATTACTGTCAGAGGCAAGAGAGTGTTCAGGGGCCAGGCATTGCCATGGGTAGGTGTCCCTTGAAGACTCCACATAGAATTGTGTCTGGCCCGGATGCCACAAGTCCGTGCCTGCCCTAGCACTGAAACAGTTGATGACAGGAATGAACTCTGGACGGTGCACCGCTTCCTACTGCATTTCTGATGTAAGATAGCAGTGATTTCAGGGAAAGATGCCAAGTCTAGAAATTGTCCCATACAGACCTGGGCTGGTCAGTCTCACCACAGCACTGCCCATCTGGCACTCACACTAGCGAGCATGAGGCTTTTGAGCTCAGCGGGCCTGTTGGCAATCGCTCATGTGTGCACTTGGGGAGTGCAGGTAATGGGACTGGGCATCCCAAAAACGAGAACAAGCTGGTGAAAAATAATTTTGTATTGAAAAAAAACTAAAATAAAGCCCAATGCAGGATGCACCTGCTAAACACTTTTTACTTCTTTGGCCCTATAGGGATTTGCAGGAAGGTGGATACAATGGGGACAAGGAGCTGTTGCTAGGAAACAAGGTCAGGTAGGGTGAAGTCAGAGACTGCAATTTTCATATTAGGAGAGAAATTTAGTGGGAGGCAGGTAAAATGGGTGACACTACAGAAACGAAGCTCTAGAGCAGTTAGAACTCAGGAAAGATATGGACCAAATGAGTCATCAAGTGTTAACACCCTTAGTCAGCTTTGGTGGGATAAATGCTCTGTAAGCTTCCCTTCAAAATCTGAATGTCTCTCTGGCTGTGGCAGCATGTAAGATCAATAGACCCAGATGTAGGTGGTAATTGTGCTCTTCACCAAGGGCCTCAGCCTTTTGGTTAAATGTGTGAGCTCTAGGGTTACACCATCTGGATTCACATGTGGCTCAACCAACTTTACTGGCTGTGTGATCCTGGGCAGATTATTTACCTCTCTAAGCTTCCTCTACAAAATGGGTTGAATTGTAGTGATGGCTTTATAGGAAGGCTGTGAAGATAGAACAAGAGCATATGTGCAGTGCCTAGTATAGAACGCTGAGTAAATACAGGCTATTGCTCTAATAACTCTTTTTCCAATTTACCAAATAATGTGATTATTTACTGACATCTAGCATCTCTCTACATTGCACATCCTTGAAGAGAGGTGTCTGGGCTGGTTCTTCTTCTTTTTTTTTTTTTGTGAGGAAGATCGGCCCTGAGCTAACATCTGCCAATCCTCCTCTTTTTGCTGAGGAAGACTGGCCCTGGGCTAACATCCATGCCCATCCTCCTCCCCTTTATATGGGACGCCACCACAGCATGGCTTGCCAAGCGGTGCATCAGTGCACGGCCGGGATCCAAACCAGTGAACCCTGGGCCGCTGCAGCGGAGCACGTGCACTTACCGCTTGTGCCACCAGACCGGCCCCTGGGCTGGTTATTCTTTATTTCTACTTCTCTCTTCCTCTCTCACCTCAATCCACTCTCTACTCTTTTCCAGTCGGCTCTGTGCCCCACAGGCTGACCTCTGAGGACTGTATCAGCAGCCTCTGCTGTCTGGCTTCTGGTGGAGATCTGCCAAGAGGAGACAACAGCAGAAGATCCAAAGTGCGGAAAGGCACAGACTCTGGGGCATCTATTCCCCTAGCTCCCTGGCTACTGGGCAGCAGGTGACAGTGGCCGCCTTCTTGCCCTAGAGGCCACAGCTCTATCAAGACATTCTACATGGCTTTAAGTCTCGTCTCCTTTGAAAATACTGCCTCCTTGCTCCTTCAGATCCACTGGTGATGGTTCCTGCTGTAGCCCCAGCGTGTGTCAGTTTCTTGTTGGTGACATCTTTAACCTTCCCCTGACCTTTGCAAATGGTCCCTCCATTAAACTGTCTTCAGTTGCCTCCTGGACTGTGCTCAATTTCTTGCCAGGACTGTGACTGATCTGATGCTTTATCTTACTCACTTGTTCATGTATTAAATGTCACCTCACCCATGAAAGCTTTCTTTGATTTTCAAAGCCAGAAAAAGTCTCTCCTTTCTAAGGATGTTCAAAACACTTTATAAGGCAGGAGAATGGACCAGAACTCGACTCACCCTATCAACTCAGCCATTTTAGAACCGAGGCTTCCTCAGAATTCACAATATCATTGGTCTAGTCTAGTTCTCTCCCTTTCTTCTTGTCCTTTTGTTAACTCACAAAGGTGGGGTCCTCTGACCTGCTGCACATAAAGCCAACTATTACAGCATCAGCAGTTAGGAAAAGAAACAGCTTTATTATGAGATCGATCTGCAAGGAGACAGGAGGCATATGCTCTGAGATCTGTCTCCCTGATCCAGGGCTTGGGGCAAAATTTATGGGATGAAGGGCAGGGCAGTCTGAATAGTGGAGATAGATGATTGAAGGTAAGGAGAAGTGAGGTAACTAATGACCTGCTAAAGCGTAGTCAAGCTTCATGGCTCTTCATAGGACACATGTTCACAAATGGTGGTGTTAGAATGGTCTGAAGGTGAAGATTTTAGCCCTGTGACTTGAAAAGTGTCAGTTACTGGGCATTTGCACAGGCCCAGTTGATGGGTTGGTGGTCTCGACTGGCCTGACCTGGACAAGAGGTCTCAGTTAATGGAAAGCAAGTCTTAATCACTCTGTTGATAAGAAGGTGTCAGTTTAGACTGTCCTAGAGGGCCTGTGGTTGCACTTTTGCAGAGGGCAATCGAGACTAAGATGCTTCAATGGACTTGTCCAAGCTCAGAGCTAGTTTGTTTTCTGATTTCTAGCCTAGTGATCTTTCCCTGGCCCCAACTTGCTCCTGCTTAACTCTGAGAGTCAGATCTGCAGGCTCCCTAGGGGGAAAGAGTCCCTGGTCCCGGGAATGTGGAGTTTTGTTATTGTATTTAGGCAAAGATGATTCCTCTCCAAAGAATCATCTCATGCATGGAAGATGAAGGCAAGTACTGGGTGGTGCAAGGGTGTGGACCTATGAACGGGACAGGAACCCTGGGCACAGGAATGGAATGCACGAAAATGGACTGGAGAGGCAGGGTCTGAAGAAGAGGAGGTGGAGAAGGTGGAAGACAGAGTTGCAGTCTCACTTCTGGGTGCGACTTCTTGCTGTGGGCAGCACTCCTTAAGCTCCATCGTCAGTCTCCTTCCAAACTGCATCCAGTCTCAACTCTTTCTCTTCTCCTCTATCCCCTCCTCCCATATCTTGTTGCTACTAAATCTTTAAAGTGAGAACCACCATTCCCTAAAATTTCCTCTGCAGCTAGAATAGCTGCCACCCCAACAATGGGATGAACATTCCAAAAGTTGGCTGCAGACTGTTCTTCCTAGAACAGTGCATGTTTCTAGGATATTCTCATTCAGCCCTGCTGCTACTATGGGTCTGTGAATGCTAAGACTCTGGGATCCTTGTCGGACTTCCAGTCCGATCCCTGCCCCCATCAAATGACGTAAATAAACAAACACCCAGATCCAGCGGAGCTTAATTACTCTTTTCCTTAACATCCCTTAACACAGTGACGTCTCTGGACCTCTCAGACTAAACTTAGTAACTGTTACTCTAATGCACTACCAATATTCTTCACACCCACCATTGCCTTCCCAATTATTGTAACATGAAAACATGTTTAACAAAGTTGGGGACTATGGAGGACATCCGTGCCTCCCAAATCTTCATCATCTCCTATTCTTTACCTTGTTGACATTTTCTTCAATTGCTTGAGAAGTTCTGTGTATATGCATCTTTAGTCCCCCAAGACATATACACACACCCGCTTCTCTATAGGGAAATCTTGAGCCTCCCATCATGTTCTCACACGAAAATTAGAGAATTCTCTGAAATGAGGAAGCTCACTTAAGGGGAGGGGAAGAATTTCTCCTTCATTCTACCAAATTTTACTCCTTTCTTGGAAAAGATCACACTTCAGAATCCTTGTTGTGCCCTCTCCCTAAGACCCCAATAAAAACATCCGATAGTTATTCAGTGCTCCCCTTGTTCTAGGGGCTGTTTGCATCCCCATGACTCAAGCAAGCCCCAGGGGGTTAGTTTTTGTTTATCTTTCTCATTGCACCAAACCTGCCAGGGAGGTATTATGATCCCAAGTGTTGAAGGAAACTGAGGCTGAGAGAAGTTGAATGACTAGCTCAAAGTACTCAGCTAGTGAACAGCAATGCCAGGGTTGAACCCGGCTCTGCCTGACTGCAAAGCCTGACCTCTGAGCTGTTTCTACAGTGCAGCAGGCCCTGTCCTCATTGCCTTGGCCCACTATGGCCACTTGTACTGACACTGGGGAACAGGACCTCAGCTCAGACGGGCGCTGGCCCCGATGACCACAGCCAGCCAATAAGAGTAGCAAGGAAAGTGTACGCCAACTGAGAACACACAACAGTTCAAAGATTCTTGTCCAAAGCACAGGAAGTCTTTGTCTTGGCCCCTCCAGAGTTTATTTGCCCAAATAGAGTAACATGAAAGGGATAATATGATTTTCTTGTTCCCTCTCAGGTTTTCTCCCATACTTACGTCACACAGAATGTTCTTGTCCTTCTGCTTCCCCTGTCTTGTAGCACCTCAGGTTGAGTGATATGAAATGTTTATTCTCTGGAGTTTTGCAGAGTTGCGTCACTGGAACAGAAGAGCGTGGCTCAGATGCTGGACCAGGAGAGGCCAGGCAGGGGGGTGCACAGTAGCCCCTTCTCTCTACTGCAGAGGACGGCCCAGTTGCACATCCAGCAAACACTGATGCTGAGATGGGAGAAGGGCAGAGCCAGGGAGGTGATGAGACCTAGAAATAGGTGGGTGTGTGGAAGTAGCAGAAGCCAGGGTGGAGAGCTGCCCCAGGAAGGACACCCAGGCGGCCTGGGAAAGAGAGAGCCCTGTCAACAGGAGCCTTCTTGACCTCGGATAAGGCTGTTGGCTAGGTAAGGTATTATTATCTTCCTTCTCAAAATTCTAGGTTGGAATTTAAAGCAGACAAGTTCATTCGATAAGCATCACTCATTGTGTTCCAGGTGTTGTATGAGGAGCCAGGGGTGCGATAAATAGAAGACAGTTCCTGCTGGCCAGAAATTCATGGCCAAGTCATTCAAACAGCAAATAATTAACATTTACTATGTGCCAGAAATCATTCTAAGTGGCTTAGACACCTCACCTGTGAACTCCTGAGTCCTCACAACAACCCTTGGAGGCAGGCACTGTTACCCTCATCACCACCATCCTCATCATGCTCATTTTACAGACTCAGGAAGTAAGGCATAAAGAGATTAAGTAATTTCTCACAATTAGAGAAATGGGACTCTTTCTGGACTTTGAAATCAAGCTTCTCGGTCCCAGAGTCTGCTGGGGGCCTAATAGTACCGACTATACTAACAAGGAACAATGTGTTGGTCTGTGATAAGGGGAGAGATGGGAGAGGCCAGGGAGACTTCCAGGAGGGGGCAGCCTCTGAGGCGTGACTTAGAGAAAAAGAGACAGCGAGTGGCTGATACAGATAACACCCAAGTTAAAATTTGAATTTCAGATAAACGACAAATAATTTTTAAATGTGTCCCAAATATTGCATGGGACAAATTTAAGTGGACATTTTTTATTTTTATTTGCTAAATCTGGCAACACTACCCATCATTCAGGCATTTCCTTGTACAAAGACTGCATGTCAGGGGTTTAGGGTGTGGACTAGATGAGACCGTAGAGCCAGACGGGGGCAGGTCACAGAGGGCCATGGACGCCATGCTTAGCATTTTATACTTTATTTTCATGGAAAGATTTAAAAGGAGAAGGATTAGAGGCTCAGATTAAATGTGTGCTTTATGAAGGTCTTTCTCAGGACAACCTATAGGAAGGATAGTAAAGGAAACAGGAAGTAGGGAAACTACTGTAACAGTGGAGGGGAGAAATTACAGTGACTTGGACAGAGGCCAGGGGTCTGAAGAGGAGGGAACAGTTCCAAGAGTTGGTAAAGAGAAAGAAACAGGCCTGGCTTCACAGGGGTGTCACCTGTGCAGTTGCACAGGACTCTGCACTCAGAAGGGCCCCACACTTGGTTTAATGCTCTGCTGTTGCCATCTTGAAGTTCTTAATAATTTTATCTTTGAACTTGTGGTGTTTTAAAACTAACATATAATTTACTTATAACCTTATAAATTCCAAGTATACAACATAATGACTAAATATTTGTTGGGACCGCCCTGGTGGCGCAAGCGGTTAAGTTCACGCGTTCCGCTGCCGCGGCCCAGGGTTCGCCGGTTCGGATCCCGGGCGTGCACAGACGCACCGCTTGGCAAGCCATGCTGTGGCGGCGTCCCATATAAAGTAGAGGAAGACGGGCACGGATGTTAGCCCAGGGTCAGTCTTCCTCAGTAAAAAAAAGAGGAGGATTGGCAGATGTTAGCACAGGGCTGATCTCCTCACAAAATAAATAAATAAATATTTGTATATATTACGGAATGATCACAACAATAAGTCTAGTTAACATCCATCACCACACATAGTTACAAATTTTTTTTCCTTGTGATGTGAAGTTTTAAGATCTACTCTCTTAGCAACCTTCCAATATACAATACAGTATTTTTAAATGTAGTCACCATATTGTACATTATATCCCCGTGACTTATTTATTTTATAATAGGAAGTTTGTACTTTTTGACTCCCTTCACCTATTTCTCCCACACTCCTCCCTCTACTTCTAGCAACACCAAGGTGTTCTCTGTATCTATGAGGGTTTTTTTGGCTCCACATACAAGTGACATCATATAGTCTTTGGCTTTCTCTGTCTGACTTATTTCACTTAGCATGATGAAGTCCATCCATGTTGTCGCGAATGGCAAGATTCTTTCTTATGGCTTAATAATATTCCGTTGTGTATATATATATATAAAATATCACATTTTCTTTATACGTTCATCCATTGAAGGACACTTAGGTTGTTTGCATACCTTGTTTATTGTAAACAGTGACACAACGATCATGGGATTGCATATATCTAAGTTAGTGTTATTGTTTTCTTTGAATAAATACGTGGAAGTGAAATTGCTGAATCATGTGGTAGTTTTATTTTTTTACTTTTGAGAAAACTCCATACTGTTTTCCATAGTGGCTGCACCAATTTACATTCCTATCAACAGTGAACAATGGTTCCCTTTTCTCCACATCCTCACCAACACTTATTTCTTGTCTTCCTGATGATAGCCATTCTTATAGGTGTGAGACCACATCTCACTGTGGTTTTGATTGGCATTTCCCAATGATTAGTTATGTTGAGCATCTTTTCACGTACCTGTTAGTGATCTGTATGCCTTCTTTGGAAAAATATCTATTTAGTTCCTGTTAATTTTTAATTATTTTTTTTTTTTTTGTTTTTTTGCTGTTGAGCTGCATGAGTTCTTTATACATTTTGGACATTAACCCATTGTCAAATATACAATTTTCAAATATTTTCTTCCTCTCAGTAGGTTGCCTTTTCATTTTGTTGGTGGTTTCTTTTCCTGTGCAGAAGCTTTTTGGTTTGATGTAGCCCCACTTGATTATTTTTCCTTTTGTTGCCTTGCTTTTGGTGTCAAATGCAAAAAATTATCCCCAAGACTGATGTAAAGGAGCTTGCTGCCTGTTTTCTTCTAGCAGTTTTATGTTTTCAGGTCTTACGTTCAAGTCTTTAATCCATTTTGAGATACTTTTTGTGTATGGTGGAAGATATTGGTCCTGTTTCATTCTTTTGCATGTGGCTGTCCAGTGAACTTGTGTTTTTTAACCAACAGAGCATGTTCACGAGGACAGGATATATACACAATATGCATGTCCAGCACTCCTTGCCACTCCATTCACACATAGTATTTGTGATGCCTCATGAGCACATGTTTCCAGCGGACCCATATTCATGGGAGCTCAACAAAACTCAGGGTGCGTACACGGTAAGCCAGTTACATCTATGGCTGAGTAAACAGGGGTACTTTGTGCCCCTAGAGGTCAGCCTTCCCTTTTGAACAAAACCTTACTTCAATTGCAAAAAGAAGTCAATGGAGTTCTAAGAAAGATAATCCTGTCATATCCTCTCAAGTGTTACTTCCCTGTATTTGCCAAAAATTTGGGCTGAAAATGATGACATAAATGCAAAGGAAAAGATAAGGCCACCCGTAGTTCCTTTTCCTTCCATTCCTTCCTCGCTCATCAATAAGCCAAAGAAAGTTTTGGTAGAATGTACTACACATAGCTAGAAGAGAAATAAGAACAGTTGAGTTAGTCTTGCTCAGGGTTTCCACTTTTCTGGTAAGAATGGAATACATGTACAAGCTATGAAATACAAACGATGCAAGTTTAGTGATTCCACACACAAGTTCAATGCTCTTATTTTTGCATTTAAAACTGACATTGCACATTATAAAGATGAAAGGTAAAATTCATGCTACTAATGAAAAATTCTAATGTTTCTTTTCTTAGAATCGTAATAACTAGCAACTAAAAGCCATGATGACAAATCATGCACACGCAGGAAAGAACGTAGAAGAAGGAGAAAGGTTTAATATTTTAGTAGTTATAAAAGCACTTTTTCCTACTTTTTGAAGAAGGGTCTCCACATTGTCATTGTGCACTGAGCCCTGTAAATTACATAGCCAACGCCGGATAGAAATGGCACCTGCTAGAGATGGGGAAGAGAGAATGAGTTTTCTGGCATGATTCCAGGGTCTTGGTTTGGTGACTGGGATGATAGCGCCATTGCTGGGTCAGAGAAGCCTGGAGCAAGAGCAGGGGAGGTAATGAGGGCAGCTCAGTATATGTTGCATTTAAAGTGCCTGCAGGACATTTAGACACATACATCACACAGATGGAGAGCCAGGCCTGGGCTTGAGAGAGATGGTTTATCCACAGAAGAAGGGCCTCATGAAAATGGCCAAGATCATTCAGGGAGCAGTCACAGAGAGAGAGAAGAGCTCTGAGAGGAGACTTTAGGTGAAATGGGGAGCAGTGTGGCAGGCAGAACCTGATGTGTAGGGCAGGACTTGACCATGACAATCTAGGTATAAGAAATGTCATATATTTTAATGTGTCTAAATAAAATAAATTCTGCCTGGGATCCCATTTGAAAGATTGGCAAGAAGCCCTCTACACAGTCACTTTGCATGGCTCCACGTTCCTCTGCTGGTGGAGCAGCACTCTGGAGGTTTACACAGTTCTATAAACTCCTTTGGTTTCACAGTATTGCTACTAAGCACCTTAGCTGAGAAAGGAAAAATGTGTAGGCAGCCTTCTTTCCTTTTGGCCTGCCCATCTCCCTTGCTGTCCATCTTCTTCTGTAGGGATGAGAGATAGATTAGACTGATGCAAATAAAACTTAAATTTCAGATCCCCTTCCAAGGGGCTGTATTTAATTTATATGCATAATTTTGTATATTTTCCTTAAAGAGGGACCTAAAATTGTATGAGCTTCAGAGTCACAGAACGCATATTTTTTCACCAGATACTGTATAACGTGCACACTAAAGCCTCAGACATGCTGTTAAGGTCATGTGCTCTAGGCCTGGGTGTCTTTTTTTTTTTTTAATTTTTTTATTGCAGTAACGTTGGTTTATAACATTGTATAAATTTCAGGTGTACATCATTATACTTCTATTTCTGCATAGATTACATCATGTTCACCACCCAAATACTAAGTACCACCCATCAACACACACATGCTCCGAATTACCCCTTTCGCCCTCCTCCCCCCCGCTTCCCCTCTGGTAACCACCAATCCAATCTCCGTTTCTATGTGTTTGTTTGTTGTTGTTATTATCTACTACTTAATGAGGGAAATCGTACGATATTTGACCTTCTCCCTCTGACTTATTTCACTTTGCCTAATACCCTCAATGTCCATCCATGTTGTCACAAATGGCTGGACTTCATCGTTTCCTGTGGCTGAGTAGTATTCCATTGTGTATATATACCACATCTTCTTTATCCATTCGTCCCTTGATGGGCACTTAGGTTGCTTCCAAGTCTTGGCTATTGTGAATAACGCTGCAATGAACACAGGGGTGCATGTATCTTTTCGCATTGGTGTTTTCAACTTCTTTGGATAAATACCCAGCAGTCGAATAGCTGGATCATATCATAGTTCTATCCTTAATTTTTTGAGGTGTCTCCATACTGTTTTACATAGTGGCTGCACCAGTTTGCACTCCCACCAGCAGTGTATGAGAGTTCCCTTCTCTCCACATCCTTTCCAACACATGTTGTTTCCTGTTTTATTAATTATAGCCATTCTGATGGGCATGAGGTGATACCTCATTGTACATTTGACTTGCATTTCCCTGATAGTTAATGATTTGGAACATCTTTTCATGTGTCTGTTGGCTATCTGTATATCTTCTTTGGAGAAATGTCTGTTCAGGTCTTTCGCCCATTTTTCAATTGGGTTGTTAGTTTTTTTGTTGTATCACACTCCCTGATTTCAAAATATACTACAAAGCTATAGTAAGCAAAACAGCATGGTACTGGCACAAAAGCAGACAAACAGATCAATGGAATAGAATTGAAAGCCCAGAAATAAATCCACACATCTATGGACAGGTAATCTTCGACAAAGGAGCCAACAACATACAAAGGAGAAAAGAAAGTCTCTTCAACAAATGGTGCTGGGAAAACTGGATAGCAACATGCAAAAAAATGAAAGTAGACCCTTACCTTACACCATACACAAAAGTTAACTCCAAATGGATTAAAGACTTGAATGTAAGACCTGAAACTATG
Source organism: Dicerorhinus sumatrensis harrissoni (assembly GCA_014189135.1). NCBI lineage: Eukaryota > Metazoa > Chordata > Mammalia > Perissodactyla > Rhinocerotidae > Dicerorhinus > Dicerorhinus sumatrensis. The sequence goes on from JABWHU010000006.1 coordinate 40,750,515, forward strand.
AAACTTCTAGAAGAAAACATAGGCAGTACGCTCTTCAACATCGGTCTTAGCAACATATTTTCAAGCACCATGTCTGACCATGCAGGAGAAACAATAGCAAAAATAAACAAATGGGACTACATCAAACTAAAAAGCTTCTGCACAGCAAAGGAAACCATCAACAAAACGAAAAGACAACCTAACAATTGGGAGAAGATATTCGCAAACCATACATCTGATAAGGGGTTAATCTCCAAAATATATAAAGAACTCATGCATCTCAACAACAAAAAAACTAACAACCCAATTAAAAAATGGGCAAACGACCTGGGTGTCCTTTTTTTTTTTTCATGTTTTCTTTTTTTTTCTTTTAAATTTTTTGTTTATTGCTAAATAAATAAAATTATAAAAAAAAAAATTTCAGGTGTACATCATTATACTTCTATTTCTGCATAGATTACATCATGTTCACCACCCAAATACTCATTACAACCCATCGCCACACACATGTGCCGAATTATCCCTTTCGCCCTCCTCCCTCCCCCTTTCCCCTCTGGTAACCACCAATCCAATCTCTGTATCTCTGTGTTTGTTTATTGTTGTTGTTATCTACTACTTAATGAAGGAAATCATATGGTATTTGACCTTCTCCCTCTGACTTATTTCACTCTGCATAATACCCTCAATGTCCATCCTTGATTGCAATGTGAATGTTACAAAATTCCTCTGATCCCATTTTCTTCAGAGCTATTGAGGGAGGGGCTGCTGAGCTGGGGAAAGTGAGGAAATTTTTTGAGATATGACCTCCCTGAAGAACTATTGCTATTTCTATATATTGTAGAACATGCAAGGTGTATACATTGCTTAAAATATTGTCAGCTACTGCAGCAAATATCTTCCAAATGTCAGGGTCTGACCCCAACAGTAACTGAGTTCTTGCTCAGATAATCATCAATGCCGTTGCTCCTGGCTGGCAGGCAGGTTTCGTGGGTATGACTCCTTTCATCTGACTCCCCATCCCTGAGAGCACAGAAATATCCCTCTGCATCTAGCCAGAAAGAAGGAAGAGAAAGTGGCCACTTCCTAGTGGCTTTGGCCCAGAGGGGACACCCCTCACTTCCATCCATATTCCTGTGGTGAGAAACAGACCATGGACCCGCCTAGACAGAAGAGCTGCTGGGAAATGTATTCCCTGCCTGGACAGCTAATTACCAGTGATAACTATAAATTATGGAAGGAAAAACCATGAATTTTGGTGGACAGTTAAGTTTCTCAGCCTCAGTGGATAAAGCTGTTAGTCAGACCACACATCAAGAGCAAATCCCGCTTTCTGCTTACACTGGAAGAGCAAATAGATGTTGCAGACAATCTCTTCTGCTTTGTTTTTTTTTTTTTTTTCCTGTGGGGCTATTGTTGTTTCTGGTGCTCTCCAGAAATTCTAGTCTCAGCTCCAGGGATGGTAATTTCCAGCTGACAGTCAGAGCACTTATAAAGGCTGCTCCAGACAATGAATGAAACGTATACCTGTAAACCTATTTCTGTTTGTTTCAAAAATAAACTGTACCTGAGCACAATATGTGGAATTTGAGAAGTTTGACTTCAAGACGTCCAGTCTCCTCTTGGTCCTCATTTTCAGATACCCAGGCCTGCTGATTTTTTGCCACTATCCCTTATCAGACAAACTTCTGCAAGGTAAGGCCCTTATCTACTTCACATTTGCATACTTGAAGGAATGGAGTTAGTGCCTGAAATACAGGGATAGGTTCCCAAACCCCATTGCTTGAACAAAAACAAAACAAGAGAGAGAGAAATTATCATCATTATTTACCTTAAAAAGTCATTTACTCTACTTCTTTTCCATTGCATCTGAAGTCTTTTAATTCTCATTGTAGAATAAAAGGCTCTCTCCTTCATTAAACAGACTTCAGGCAGTAGGAAGCAGGTGGGAGTCTTCTGGTGCAAGAGAGTCTTCTAACCCCTGGATTATCCATTATCCAAATGCTGTCTCGGAGTTAATCCTGTTTTCAACACTTTCCCTTTGTAGGAGAGAAAGCAAGATGCCTCCCTCCTCATGTTCCTTCCCCACCTTCATGCTTAGCAAAATGATTAAGCACTCCTATCCACAAAATGGGGAACCTCAGACCTAGCCAAAATAGTCCCCCAACCAGTGACAAGGAGATACCACTATTATAAAAAATATTAACAAGGGTAATAACATTTACTCTGTACTGAGTGTATGCATATTAGACAAGTTTCTATTGCAATCATGCCCCAAAACAAACAACGAATGTCTCAAGAGATTATATCAATACTTATTTTTCTCCTTCATGTGTCTGCAGGGTGACTGGAGTGCAACTGGTCTGGGGTGGGCTCACCTGGGCTTGGCTGACTAGACTGGATCCAGGCTGGAGGTTGGGTTCCAGGCTTTGCCAGAGCTCTCTTTGTTCTGGAACCAGGAGCTACAAGACATGCTTCTCCCAGTCCCAGCAGATAGCAGAGGTGTTACCGCACAAAGGGCATGATCTGCTCACAGTGAGACAAAAGCCAATCGTCAAGAAGCAAGATGGTGGCAGAGAAAGGACAGTTTATTACAACTTGTTAGCAAAAGGGAATATGGCCGACTAATGTCCAAAAGAACCATCTTACAGAACAAAGACTACAGGCCAGTTATATAAGGGGCTGGTCTCCGGGTTGGGGAGGCATCTGGTCTCAGGGTGGGGGCATGCATCTGTTCTTAGTTTCTGATAGTCTTTTGTTTTACTGGATATGAATCAGAGACCAGAGCAGCGCCATATACCCTGATCTTTCAGTTGTCATTAGTGATGGCTATCAGCATAGACTTTCAGCCCAGGGGTCATCACATTCCTGAGGACCTCAAGACAACAAAGTCATCAACTAATAGCAGCTGGGAAGGGCCATAAAATCCACAGAGCCTGTCTGAGTTAGTTAATCAGAGGTCATTCAAAGTTATAATATGGTTTCTTTTCTACAATATGGCTTCCCTTATGTCAACCTTCTCTTGAGCTGGTATCAGAAGCAAAGGAGCCAAGCCAAACCATGCAGGCATATTTAGAGCTTCTATTTCACTGACATTCCATTGGCCAAACAAGTCACATGGCCAAGCCCAAAGTCAATGAGGTGTGGTACTGCAAAGACTCATGGCTGACAACAGGAGAATTGAGGGCCGTGTGCCTATCCACCACAGGAGAGAGCTCTGACCACAAAACTAATACGTGCTAAACACAGAAAGCCAGAAATACAAACACACACACACACATGCACACAGAGCATACATAATCCCACGACCAAAGGAAATGCAATTGAAATACTTTTCTCCTGGTCTCCCACTATTCACCCAGATGTTCAAGCCAAAACCTAAAAGTCATCCTTGCTTCTATCCCCCACTCACCCCCAGAATCTAATCCATCAGCAAGTCCCATCTCCAGATAAACCCTGAATCTGTTATACTCTGCAACTCCATGGTTACCACCATCGTCCAAACCTGCATCATTATCTCTTGCATAGACAACTGCAATTGTTTCCTAACTGGTCTCCCTCCTCTACACTTGCTCCTGCCCCAGGAACTCACCACATAACATACACAGAATGTATGCATTACACAACCAACACAGCGTGTACCCACTGCACAATAGACTCAATGTGTCCTCACCACACAACAGACACAACATGTACCCAACATACAACAGTTTTAGTTTCAATATCTAATGCCATAAATATTGACAGATATAACCCAAATAAGCAAAAGCTCCTTGAGGTTCTCAATGATTTTTAAGTGTCTAAAAGCCAAAAACTTGAAACTGCTGCTCTCCCCACTGAACGTAAACCTTGTGATCAACTTGGTCCAGTGTTGACCTGCTCAGCTAAGACACCAAACTTTAGGCCATACTCAAAAACCGAGTCCTCACTCCTTGTTTATTTCAGGGACACCTGAGCTAGGACAGATCCAGATATGTTCTCATCCTTGATCCTTATTCATCCCAGTTATAGGCCAGGGGTGCTCTACTGTGTGGTCTGGAAATCTTGAGGGTGGGTTGGAAATGGACCATCAGCTCCTGAGACCCTTTAGCTGTAATGGTGGGGCTTGACCAGGCCCAGAACCTTGGCCCCCTCCCACCTCTCTGGTCCCACTTCTTCTATCTCTGACCTCCATTTGTGGTTTTCCCCTCCCCTCTTACATCCTAGCACATCCTGGTGTCCTCACCTCGAGTCCACAGTGTCAGATGTCAACTCGAGCATCAGGCTGCATGTGTCACTCTGATGTTAAAGTAGCAGGTTTTCTGCCTGTCACTTTCTCACGGTTTCTTCTTGGTTGGGATCTATGTGGCAGCACTAATTTCCTGAAACTGGACCCTGCTCCATGATTACAGCAAATGAGTTACTAAAGCAACAGCCTAATGATGGCGCCAGGGCCTGAAGAGGATGTCAAGTGGGCCTCTGGAAGAGTTTGTCTTATGTGACCAGAGGGAAGAAAGGCCATTTTCCTCCACAGGGGGCTGTGCTGTGGTAGTAGAGATGGCCAGGGCTTCTCTACTCGGCTCTGAGAGCAGGGAATTGGTCCTGGTGACTGCAATGGGGCCCCACCCTGTGAAGGATCAGGACACGCTCAGGCACCATGAGCCCCTGTGGCCCCTGTGAATGCTGGGCGGATGAAGAGGGGGCTGTCATCAGACCGCAGCCTGAATAAGGGTCTCAGGGGCCCAGAGAAGGGTAACTGGGGACATGTGTAGATGTGCGATCTGTCCCTCATGGTATAGAAGGAGACATTTCCAGCTTCATAGTCCAGGAAGATGCCCACCTGGTAAAGGCCCTCTGTCAGGGGGAGAATAGTCTCATGAGAGGACAGTGCCTGGTACTGGGTTCCAAACATCTCCAAGATCCAGAAGCCGTTCTGAGGAACCAGTAGGGCTTTCCCTTTCCTCTCAATATTATCTTTACAAACCCCCACAGCACACACTATTACATTTTCAACCTCTACCTCCAAGTAATGTCTCCCTGAGGAGAACCTCTCCAGACCCACGACACAAGGCTGACAGTTGAATCTCTCTGGGTTGTCAGGCACGCTCTGCCTGAAGGGACCTCATGTTATACTTGTCTAGTCCTCTGACGGGAAGAGCTCAGGATGAGCAGTGTCTGGGTCCAGGACCACATCAGCTGCAGAGGAAGTCTCAAATTTAGACCCGGGGGCTCAGGATATTGTGCAATTCCTGGTCCCCAGAGAGGTCCAAGAAAGCCAATGGGAGATCCTCCATGTGGCTGCCATTTCCATGAAGTCCTCTTGATCCCAGATACCAGGCAGCTCAGAGACTGAGAACTACAGAGGCTTTACCTCTATCTCTTGAGTGACAGGAGTATTGGCTCAGGTAGAGGATAATGGGGGTTCTAAGAAATGTAGAAAGTTTAGCAAATGAGGTGAAATTAGTGATTCCCACTTTCTCTCAACATTCTCAGATCTGCCCCCTTTTCTATTCAAGACACATGATCTCTGGGACTCTCTGTAGTTAGAAACTTTCCCACCTAGTTTGAACCAGCACAGAGGTCCACTCCCTTTCCCAATGAATCAATTAAGGAAAATTTCTCACTACACAGGTTCCTGGGCAGTAAAATATCCCTTCATTGGTCCTCTGTGTTCTACCAGTTTAACCAGATGACAACCGATTTAAATGACTAACAAGGACACACCTCAAAGGGTAAAAAAGGGAGATAATGTCCCCAAAGTCAACCTGCTGCCTGAGAGGTGGTTATGGCAAAAGGTAGCGGGAACTATTTCCATCCAGTTTTGTTTTAACAACATGGGTCTGAAATTTGCAGCTATGACCTCTCTGGATATAGGAAATACTTGAGACCCTGACATTCTGAAGACTCTCATCTGCAGTTATTATTACCTAGTTCAATCTACATTTCTATTGTGTTAAAATTGCTTTCTCCTTTCCTCAAGTTGATATGTCTGTCTGTGATAATTTTGAAATTCAAGAGTGGAAAGGACCCACTGCCACTGTATCTATTAAAGCCCGGATTCTTGGGTACTTTTTTGTTGTTGTTGAGGGTGATTTGCCCTGGGCTAACATCCACTGCCAATCTTCCTCTCTTTTTTTGGTATGTGGGTGGCCATCACAACATGGCCAGTGACAAACGAGTGGTGTAGGTCTGTGTCCCGGAACTGAACCTAGGCCACAGAAGCATAGTGTGCTGAACTTAACCACTAGGCCACCAGGGCTGGCACTGTTTGGTGCTTTTGAGCAGATGGTGACAAATCATAAACTGCAAAGTACTCATTAGCACCAGGCAAGTGGATTCCCTGCTCTCCCACTTGCCCACCTCCCCTCCCCTCACAGGCTACACACAAAGCATCAGTGTTCTCTTGGATCAGGAGGCATTTCTGGCACATATCTGAGCACCCCTGAGGCATGCTTGGGGAAGCTTATTGCATTTCCCACACATGGCTCTTCAACTGCGCAGTCTATATCATCTCCCAGGTTTTAAATAGGTAGCCAGTTTTGTCTTCTTTCAATTTAAGCCTGGATCCACAGAGCAGCAACTACCAAAAGGTAACCTTTGGGGAAGTTCATTATGCACGTGTACGGGAAGAGGGAGAATCCATTCCCCCCTCCCCCCTTTCCCTTAAGATTCTTATGGATGGTCAAATAATTACAAAGGCAGGTTAGCAGGAGAAAATAAGACAAAGATTAATAACATGTATACATGGGAGAAACTCAGGAAAAACTGAGCAACGCGCCAAAATGGCAGAGGTTCTCATCTTAAATACTACCTTCAGCCAAAGACAAAAGAGGATGTTTGGGTAAGGGGAGTTAGCTGTGGAAGATTATCAGAAAAGCACAGTAAACAAGAGTAAGGTTACTAAGCAGATTTAAGTCCTTGCCTTCCTCATTGATAAGAGATTCTGGAGATAAGGATATACCCCCTTCTTCTTGGTACGGAGAGGGAGGTACCTTTACAAATAGAGATTTTCCTTTACAAATGTAAATGTCTCTTACAAAGGCTAAATTCTACTTTTCAGAGATTATCCCATGTGTGCAGTTTTTAAAAGTAACCAACCCAAAATATTCCTCATGCCAAAGAGATACATTTTGGGGTGGCCAATTTTGATCTCCCACACATGGTAGATGTAATCATGGAGTAAATTATCCTAAAAAAGAAAATTTGGTGGGAACTAAGCCATAGTGTTGATTGAGAGCTGTGGAGGTTCCCTGACAGAAGAGCTGGGATCCAGCATTGAGTGGGATACTGACAGTGAACCACTCCAGCCCTCTGTGGTCCCCCAGCCAGCCTTGGGCCCCCTTGTCCATTTCCTCTAATGTGTCCTGTTGGCCGGCTAGTGGACAGAACCCTCAGGATCTGAGGGAATGTCAGAGGTGCTCACCAGCATGTAAGAGGGTTCTTCTTCATGCTGCAATGGGCCAGACAGAGAGGTGATCTTCATGAGATAATGGCTAACCAAGTAGAATACAAATTGTGGCTGGATTAGTTCAGGAAATGCTAAACTTACACAATTTCTCTTGAAATTGCTCTGAAAAAATAAACACAAACAAATGAATGTCCTCAATAGAAGAACTAAGAGAATTTGAGTTCGTATGAAATGATGAAGGACTAACCCTTTCTATGAACACCAGTGTCCCCACTCCCTACTGCTCATGGAATTGTCAAGATACCAGAAATGATATATGATCAGGTGGCTGGAGATTATCAGTACTGATATAGGTTTGCTTTAGTTCAACAATATAGTGCTCCACGTAGCCAGGTGAATGGATGCAACATTTGCAGAATGGAAGCAAGCAAGCTCTGAGCATTAATTCCTAGGACATGAGAGTTCCCAGCCCTTGCTGCTGCCTCTATTCATGTCCTTTGTATCCCAGGCTTCTAGCTGTCAGAGCTGTGTCCTTTGTGTGACAGTGAGATGTCCTTCTACTCTCTTACCTTTTATGTGACATTCTTTCTCTTTGGCACATGTTCTTTCCCCAGTTACTTATGTGCAATTTCTTTCTCTTCATTTTCAAACTCTTTTTCCCCTGAGAGAATCTCTTTTTCCCTGAGGAGGTTCTTGTTAAGACAGATGCTCCCAGCGATGAATAGGCATGATGACAGCCAAGGCCACCATCCAGGGAGATGTGCTGGGAATAAAGGATTCTGAAAAGGGAGCCAAGAAAGGCTCATTTAGTGAGAAAAAGGAGACCTTGGATGAAAGTGACCCTCAGGACTCATATCTAAAGAGCGCCCCCAGGTCCCTGCTCTGTTGGCTTCTCTCTCACAAACCCCAGGTAGAGAAAGGGTCAACCCACAGTGATTGCCAGAGCTGGGGGCCCAGGAGACAAAAAAGCAGAAACACCTGGAGTCACCATGAGAAGGACCAGGGTGAATAAAAGCTAACCAGCCATGATGGATCACCATGGCCACGACTCTGGGATAAGCCACCATACCTTCTTGCCTTAAATATTGCAATTTTCTCCTCCTGCTTCTTCCCACAGCCTCTGCAGTCTACCCTCAGCACAGCAGCCTAAGTGAGATCAAGTTTTTTCTTTGCTCAAAACCCTGCAGTGTTTCCTATCGCACTCAAAACTAAAAGCCAACATCCATTGGTGGCCTACAGTGCTGTTTATGATCTGGACCTATTGCCTCTCTGAATTCATCCCCTCCAACTTTCATTGCACTCAATCAATTCCAGCCACATCTACCTCTTGGGGTTCCTTGAAAGTGCTAGACATACTCCTGCCTCAAGCCCTTTGCATGTGCTGTTCCTGCTACCGGGCTTCCTCTGTCCTAAAATATCTGCATGGCTCATTCTTCACTTGTACAATTGCCATTTTTTCCATGAAGACTTCCTTGACCATCCTATTTATAACTACAAAACCCCCTTGCACTCCCTATTCCCTCTGCTGATTAATTTTTTCTACAGTACTTATCATCATCTGATATAATCTACAGTTTCATTAATGATTTCACTTCTTGTTTTAATTACTTTATTTATTGACCTCTGCTGCTCTAGAATGCGAGCCCTATGAGGGCAGGGATCTTCATGTATTTGTTCAGTGATTTATCTTTAGTTTCTGGAGCAGTGTCTTGAACATATATGATGCTTGTTAAGTATTTGTGGAATGAATTGATGAATGTCTGTAGATAGAGAATTTCCCTGCTCTGTCCCTTGGGAAATCCCATGGGCAGGAAGGGAGGGCTTCAGCAGGTCACACCTCTGTGTGTAGACAGACACCCGCCCACACAACACTCTGTGTTTTATGATTCTTCTAAATGTCTAAGAATTGCTGCAGGATAAGGACCATAAGAAAGAAAAAAGATCAGATTTACCCTCAGAGAAGAGGCTCCTACCTATGTGTTTAAGACTATTTGAATTTCCATTGTGACAAGGGAAGAGGCCTCAGCTCAGCTGCAGCCCTTCAAGGCCCAGGACCCTTCCACCCCATGCCCCTACCACCCCATCCCCACTTCAGAGTCCAATCTGTCTGCTGAGCATCCTATCTCAACACAACGAGCCTCCAGAGGGCAGGAAACCAACCTGGAATGAAAATCAGAGCTTCCTTTTCCCCGCCAAGCAGGGTGTTGTTGATGGAGCAGGACACGTTTCTCACAGAGAGGTCCCTGATGATCACAGCCATGATGATCATGAAGAGGCTGTCTGAACCTACAGTATAAGCTTCCTCCAAGGCGGGCATGATCTCACCATAAGGGTCCCTCCAAACCACTCAGGGCTCTGAGTACCATCCTACAGAGGTGCACTCCAGCTGGATGCCCCCATCCTCATGGCCCTTCATTTCAATGAGGGCCTTAGAACACAGGCCTGAGGAGGGAGAGCAGGGCTCAGATAAAAAGACAATGTTGACTTAGCTGTCTTAGAAGATCAGCTGTTAATGGTGAAAGCGAAGGGAAGGGAGGAGAGACCAAATGTCCAGCATAGCTTCCAAAGGACCGGCACAGCTGCTAAGGATTGCAGCAGGCTCAGAATAAACAGATAAACAAAGCTGAGGGAGATCATCACTATTAGATCTACATTACAAGAAACGTTGAACGGAGCCCTCCCTACTGAAAGTAAAAAGCAAAATTTACAAAATCTTGAGCAAGGAGATAAATAGAAAGATAGAATCATAAAATTGCAGCTGTATATCAGAATAGGTTAGTAAACATTTAATTATAACATAAAAGACAAAGGGAAGGAATGCATTCAAAAATAACTATAAACACTTCAATTTAGTCACAAAGAAACAACAGACAAGAGAACAATTTGTGACATGAATAACTCAGAAGGGGTAAAGGAATGGGATGGAGCTTGCTTAGGCCAATGAGATAAGAGGCTATCAGAAACTGGACTATCTCATCTATGAGACCTTTTATACAAAGCTCATGGAAATCACTAAACAAAAAATCAGAGAAGAGCCACAAATCATAAATAAAGAGAAAACCATCACAGAAAACCACCAAACTTATATGGCAGTCAGAAATACAAGGGAAAGGAAACAATGGAAATATAGAACAAGTGGAAAACAAGAGATAAAATGACAGTATTAAGCCCACATATATCAATAATCACTCTAAATGTAAATGGATTGAATTCTCCAATCAAGAGACACGGAGTGGCTGGATGGATTAAAAAACAAGACCCAACAATATGCTGACTCCAAGAAACACATCTCAGCTCTAAAGACAAACACAGGCTCAGAGTGAGGGGATGGAAGATGATACTCCAAGCTAATGGGAAAGACAAAAAGAAAGAAAGAAAGCAGGTGTTTCCATACTTATATCAGACAAAGTAGACTTCAAGATAAAAAAGGCAATGAGAAACAAGAGGGGCGGTAAAGGGACACCCCACTAAGAGGACATAACACTTATAAATATATATGTCCTCAACACAGGAGCACCAAAGTACATAAAGCAACTATTAACAAACCTAAAAAGAGATGTTAACAACAACACAATAATAGTAGGTGATAGGTGATCTTAACACCCCAATTACATCAATAGATAGATCATCCAGACAGAAAGTCAACAAGGAAACTGTGGAATTAAGTGAAAAACTAGATCAGATGGACTTAGATATATAGAGAACACTCCATCACGAAACAACAGAATACAGATTCTTCTCAAGCTCACATGGAACATTTTCAAACATAGATGACATCTTGGGAAATAAAGCAAGCCTCAATAAATTTCAGAAGATTGAAATAATATCAAGCCTCTTTTGTGACCATAATGTTATGAAACTAGAAATCAACTATAAGAAAAAAGCTGGTAAAACGACAAATATGTGGAGACTAAACAATATGCTACTGAATAACCATTGCATCAATGAAGAAATTAAAGAGAAATAAAAAGATATCTGGAGACAAAAGAAAATAAAAATACACCATACAAACTAATAAGGGATGCAGCAAAAGCAGACCTCTGAGGGCACTTCATAGCGATACAGTACCACCTTAACAACAAGAAAAATCTCAAATAAACAATCTTAAACTACACCACACAGAACTAGAAAAAGAAGAACAAACAAGCGCAAAGTCAGCAGAAGAAGGGAAATAATAAAAATTAGAGCAAAAATAAAGGAAATTGAAACTGGGAAAACAGTAGAAAGGATCAATGAAACTAAGAGCTGGTTCTTTCAGAAGATAGACAAAATTGACAAACCCTTAGCCAGACTCAATAAGAATAAAAGAGAGAGGGCTCAAATAAATAAAATTAGAAATGAAAGAGGAGAAATTACAACAGATATCACAGAAATGCAAAGAATTACAAGAGAATACTATGAAAAATTATATGTCAACAAATTGGACAATCTAGAAGAAATGGATAAATTCTTAGACTCATACAACCTCCCAAAACTGAATCAAGAAGAAATAAAAAATCTGAATAGACCAATCACATGTAAGGAGATTGAAACAGTAACCAAAATCTCCCAAAAAATAAAAGTCTAGGAACAGATGGCTACTCTGGAGAATTATACCAAACATTCAAAGAAGATTTAATCCCTATCCTTCTCAAATTATTCCAAAAAATTGAAGAAGACGGAACACTTCCTAGCACCTTTTACGAGGACAACATCACCCTGATACCAAAGCCAAATAAGGACAACACAAAGAAGGAAAATTACAGGCCAATATCGTTGATGAACATAGATGCAAAAATCCTCAAAAAAATATTAAAGAACTTAATATAGCAATAGATTAAAAGGATTATATATCATGATCAAGTGGGATTTATACCAAGGATGTAGGGAAGGTTCAATATTCACTACCCAATCCCTGTGATACACCACATACCAAAATGAGGAATAAAAACCACATGATCATCTCAATAGGCACAGAGAAAGCATTTGACAAGATCCAACATCCATTTATCATAAAAACTCTCAATAAAATTGGTATAGAAGGAAAGTACCTCAACATAATAAAGGCCATATATGACAAATCCACAGCCAACATCATACTCAATGGGGAAAAACTAAGAGCCATCCCTCTGAGAACAGAAACAAGACAAGAGTGCCCACTCTTGCCACTCCTATTCAACATAGTACTGGTGGTTTTGGTCAGAGCAATTAGGCAAAAAAAAAGAAATAAAAGGTATCAAAATTACCAACGAAGAAGTGAAACTCTCACTGTTTTCAGATGACATGGTTTTATATATAGAAAACCTTAAAGAATCCTTTGGAAAAATATTAGAAATAGTCAATAACTATAGCAAACTTGTAGGGCATGAAGTCAACTCACAAAAATGAGTTGCATTTTTATACTCTATGAAAAACTAACTGAAAGAGAAATCAAGGATATAATCCCATTTACTATCGTGATAAAAACAAATAAAGTAACTGTGAATAAATTTAACCAAAGAAGTGAAAGTCCTATACACTGAAAACTATAGGACATTATTGAAAGAAATCAAAGAAGGCATAAAGAAATGGAAAGATATTCCATGTACATGGATTGGAAGAATAAACGTAGTTAAAATGTCCATACCTCCTAAAGCAATCTACAGATTCAATGCAATCCCAATCAGAATTCCAATGACCTTCTTCATGGAAATAGAACAAAGAATTCTAAAATTCATATGGGGCAATAAAAGATGCCAAATAGCTAAAGCAATCCTGAGGAAAAAAAACAAAGCTGGAGACATCACAATCCCTGACTTCAAAATATACTATAAATCTATAGTAATCAAAACAGCATGTTACTGGTACAGAAACAGACACACAGATCAATGGAACAGAATTGAAAGCCCAGAAATAAAACCACACATCTACAGCCAACTAACATTCAACAAAGTAGCTAAGAACATACAATGGAGAAAGGAAAGTCTCTTCAATAAATGGTGTTGGGAAAACAGTACAGCCACATGCAAAAGAATGAAAATAGACCATTATCTTTCTCCATATACAAAAATGAACTCAAATGGATAAAAGACTTGAAGGTAAGACATGAAATCATAAGACTCCTTGAAAAAAACATAGGCAGTACACTCCTTGACATTGGTCTTAGAAGGATCTTTTTGAATACCATGTCTACTCAGGCATGGGAAACGAAAGAAAAAATAAGCAAATGAGACTTCATCAGACTAAAGAGCTTCTGCAAGGCAAAGGAAACCAGGAACAAAGTGAAAAGACAAAGCACCAACTCGGAGAAAATATTTGCAAATCATATATCCAACAAGAGGTTAATCTCTAAAATATATAAGGAACACATACAACTCAACAACAAAAAAACAAACAACCCCATCAGAAAATGGGCAGAGGATATGAACAGACATTTTTCCAAAGAAGATATACAGATGGCCAACAGGCACATAAAAAGATGTTCAACATCACTAATCATCAGGGAAATGTAAATCAAAACTACCTTGAGATATCACCTTACACTCATTAGAATGGCTATAATCACCAAGACAAAAAATAACAAATGTCAGAGAGCATGTGGCCAAAAGGGAACCTTCATACACTGTTGGGAATGCCAACTGGTTCAGCCACAAGGAAAACAGTATGGAGACTTCTCAAAAAATTAAAAATAGAGATACTGTATGACCCAACTATCCCACTACTGGGTATTTATCCAAAGAACTTGAAATCAACAATTCAGAGACTTATGCACCCCTTTGTTCTTTGCAGCATCATTCACAATAGCCAAGATGTGGAAGCAACACAAGTGCCCATCGACTGAGGAATGGATAAAGAAGATGTGGTGTATATATTTACAATGAAATACTACTCAGTCATAAAAAAAAGATAAAATCATCCCATTTGCAACAACATGGATGGACCATGAGTGTATTATGTTAAGTAAAATAAGCCAGGCAGAGAAAGATGGACATCCTATGATTTCACTTATACATGGAAGATAAACTAACACATGGACAAAGAGGATAGATTAGTGGTTATCAGAGAGAAAGGGGGTTGGTTGGAGGGCATAAGGGGTAAAGGGACACATATATATGGTGAAGTACAAATAATAATGTACAACTGAAATTTCACAATGTTATAAACTATTATGACCTCAATACCATAAAATAATAATAAATTTAAAAAAAAGAAAGTTATAGAAGCTTTGTGGAAGACAAATCCTAAGGAAAGAGTTTTGTTCATGGTCAAGTTGGCTAAGATTAAAATGAATTTAATCAAGTAAATGAGTTTTAATATCAAAAATAAGCTAGTGCAAAATTAAAATTTGGTTCCCTCTCTCTTAAAAGTATGATTTTCTTAAACTTTTAGTCTACTTTTAATAAAGAAATTATAAAGGGTTTATTATAAAGAGACAGAAATTCTGTTTTCTCAAAATAAGTTCCTGTTATAAAAGGCTGAAATCTCACTATTAACAGAACCGAGATTTTGTTTTAACTGTTTAGCTCTGTATGTTTGCCTTTAATACCTTCCATTTTCACTTTGGTTAAATGGATAACCAAGCATTTTTTCACAGTGAAGCAAGATCAGCAAGCATTTGATCTTGTTTGACCAAGTGTTTTAAAAACTTTTGATATTTTTGATGAACTTCTCCAAAATTCAAACTTTGAAAATTTCCAAAGGGTCCCTGGGACTTCTCAAAGAACTTCTTCCCTCTTTCTATAAAGAGGAAGATATTAAACTAATTAGGTTTATTTGGTATGTTAAATTACATGGGAAACGTTGTCAAATATATGATGATAAACTTTAGGTTTTATTGTGTGGGTAAATGTTATTGATATAAGTGTTTTAAAACTATACAGCATTCATAAAATTCTGATCTGTCCTGGTTGTCAGCCATAATTCTAGTTATTATCTTAAAGTGCTGTATGTCACAGAAATAGCCAAGTTTCTTTGTCGATTGCTCATTTTTGAGTCTTTTGTCATTTGCAGATAGTTGTTGTTTTAGTCTAATATTTTTGCAGATATATTTTGTCTTCAGAGAGATTCATGGAAAGGACTCTGGCACTTGCTCCAGAATGCATGCTGCTGATAAACTTTCAGATTATAAAACTGAACTAGGTTAGAAGTTACAGAACTCTAATGGAGAAACTGATGGCCTCATAAAACTGCTAACAGAAGATTAAGATCTAGAATTGATTACAGGGGACTGAATGAACTGTTGAGAATGATTATAATTTTTATGGCTTTTTATCTGAAATAATGCTGATCTTTAATGTCTTCTATTTCCAGATTTAAGGAAACCTTTTTCTCTTTGCTCTTAAACTAATTATGACTTATAACAATTTGGTAAAATCATACCTTTGCAAGCAGAATTGAAACATACATTTTTTTCTCCCTACCTGATTGAAAGATGCTTCAACACTGACATCTAGAAATCTTCTTGACTGGCTGCCTCCTGGACTCAGAAACTGTTTTATAATTTTCTCCAACTATTAACCCTGTTTTTCTTTTAGTTTCTCCAGAAATGCTTCTTATTAAATACCTGACTACTTGCTTACACAATATAGGTCTAACTTTGGGAGCTCGCCTGCATCATCATCTTACTAAGAGACTGGTTCAATGAGATGGAACAACATACACCCCTTATCAGCATGAAAAAGCTAGAGCAGTTATCACCCCAATTCCCTCAAGATTGAGGAATGAACAACAAAAACGGGGAGTTTGTAAACATGAGCCCTCTAGAGCCAGTTCCCCTGACCCTATCTTATCAACAGAGTGATTAAGTGTGGTTATTCAGGAACTGAGACCCCTTGTCCAGTTCAGGCCAGCTGATACCACGAACCCATCAACTAGCCTGTGCAATTGCGTGATAAGTGACCTTTTTGACATCAAAGGGCTGAAAACTCCATCCTCAGATTATGCTAACACAACAATTTTATAAACATGCACCCTATGGAGAGCCATGAAGCTTGACTACACTTCCATAGATCATCAACTATCTCACTTCCTCTTACCTCCAATCATCTATCTTCACACTACGGACTGGCTTGCCCTTCATTGAATAAATTTTACCCCAAGCCCTGGCTCAAGAGACATATCTGAGAGCCTATGCCCCTGTCCCCATGCAGATCGATCTACCAATAAAGTTGTTTTCTTTTCCCAAAAGCTGTTGCCATAATAATTGTATTTTTTTATGAGCATTGGGCAAGAGAACCCCAATTTTGTGTGGTAACACTTTCTTTGAGTGAATCTTCAACTGTAGATTCCTTCCAGGAGAAGCCAAGACATCTTGGCACAAAAGACATTCCTACTCTGTCTTGTTCAAATTCCAAATTACTGACTCACAGAATCAATGAGCATAGGAAAATGGTTGTGTTAAGTTGCTAACTTTCAGAGCTGCAACAATAGGAATGAGTACGTTTATCTTGTCACAAGAGAACAAATTCACAAAACATACAGCAGGGATAAAATTGGGCCCCCAAAGGCATTGGAACCAAGGATGGGAAAGTTACTCAGTCTCTCTGCATCTTGAACCCTTCTCTCTGCACATCTGCTTTGGTCTAATCTCTCCATAGATCATCTTCCTTTTGCTTCTGCAGACAACACTCTGGATGGAAAATGCCTTGCCACAGCTCCCATGCATACCTGCTATTAACCAGGTATAACTGGTTATATATCACTAAGTCATTCAATCAAAATATGAAAGGTAATCCCTCTGGCCTAGTGTGGGTCAGATGTCCAACCCAGGTCAAGTCTACGTCAGGGGACAGCGGGGCTATATTTTATGGACATATATTGGAAGACAGGAACTCAACACTGCTAAATGAATGGGGGTGGAATGAGGGCAAATAGGTCTTTACAAGCATTCAGTATATTCTCAGAGGCAAAGCTTTATAAACAAATATGATGCCTAATGCCATATTCCCTTGGTCTACCACAAGGAAACAATTTCTCAGGTGCCTACATTTCTTCTTCCCCATCTGAGAGCTTTCTCTAAGGTCAATGATGCTTGTTCCTTTGCATATACATAGCCCAACCTGGAAGTGCAGGGGAGTTAACACCCCAGGGGCAATCTTCAACCAGTGGCAAATAGGAGCTGTGGATGAATGGCCCAGGCTCCCCACCTCTGCTAGAAGAATTCTGAGGTACAGCTGACAATATCACATGGTTTCCTAGAGTGTCATGAGTGGGACAGACCCCAGTTGCCTACATGATAACCAACTAGTTAACATATCCTGTATGCCATTTTTCACCTAGTTGGCTTTTCTCCTTTTATTAATTTTAAAACTTAGATTTCTGGGGTCACATCTCAAATAGACTACCTGAACCCAACTCCTTGACAACAAGTTATCTTTCTGGGAACACAAACTAAGAGATGGGATGAGGTAGAAATTATTCCCATACATTGTATCAAACAGCGTGAATTATCTTTTTGGAGAAGAACACTCTGGCACATATATCTGAGTCTAGTAAGTGAATAAAGGACTACAGATAAAATTTCCAAAAAGAGTCACTCTCACTAGGATTCAAAGGAATTTTCAATCATGGAGGCCTTTTAGTCTATACAGGGGCCTACCAGGATGGACGCCTCCCTCTCCTTCAGAGTGAGCAAGGCTGTGACGATGATAAGTGTAGTAGGATAAATAGTCCACATCATCATCTCAGCAACCTGTGAATATGACACATTACACAGCAAAAGGTACCTTACAGATGGAATTAAGCTTTTTGGACCTAAAAGTAGGGAGATTATCCTGGATTCTGAGGAAAATTATCCTCGATTACCTGGGTGTACTCAATCTAATAACATGAGTTCTTAAAAGTGGAAGAAGGCAGGAGAGTCAAAGAGATTCAATGGAAGAAGAACCAGGAGACATTCAAAGATTGAGAGGGTCTCAAGCTGCCATTGCTGCTTTGATGATGGAGGAAGAAGGCTATAAACCGAGAAAGGTGGTAGCCTCTGGAAAGGAGACATAGCCCTCAGCTGACAGCAGCAAGGAATGGCTACCCCTGTCCTACAACAGCAAGAAACTGAATTCTGCCAACAATCTGAATGAGTAAGTAAATAGATTCTTCCCTAGGGCCGCCCGAAAGGAACACAGCCTGCAGACACCTTGATTTTAGTCCAGTGAGACCTATGTTGGAGTTCTGACCTACCGAAATGTGAGTTAATAAATTTTTGTTGTTATAGGTCCTGAAATTTCTGATAATTTATTATAGCAGCAATAGAGAAAACTAATACGATATGGATTTTGTGAAAATGTTGCAGTGAGGTAAACTGTGAAACTGTGGTGAATAAACTGTGGGGGCTTAAAATCTAGAAAAAGCTCAGCTGAAGAGTGAAAATTATTTTAAAAAATTTTGTAAATATAACTTGACAACCACATGCCAGGTGGAGGGGACAAAGTGGTGAACAATAATAGTGACGATAATGAACAGTAGCCTTTCCCCAGGATCCATCAGTTGAAAGGAACATCCCTAAACATCGAGGAATGATCAGGGGTGGAAATATCCCTTTCCCAGAGATGGATTCTAGAGTGTGATAAAAATACCACTAAAGTTCATCTAGTTTCCTTCATCCCAAATTCTTGTTCCACAGACAATCCTTAGGTGTTAAGGTAAGCTTTCTAGAGTAGAGACCTTGGATTGGTTCTGGCTCCATGATCATATATCATATTGACAGAGTGGGTGAACCTGTGCCAGTTATTAGTGAAAAGATTGGCCTCTAGTCCTTTCACAACCTGCGTGATGCAGTCCCTGTGAATTCATTCTCTGGATCATGTCCCTCTGAAGACTCAATCCAATGAACTGCTGGACCTATGGCTCTGACAATCAACCTTGAAGGAACTAAGTGGGGTGTGGCCTCCAGAGTCACATACAGTGATCCTTACCCTGGGGTGCCTTGAGAAGGGAACTTCAGGGTTGCACATGTTCCCTTCTCCATGGGGACAATGGGGTTGGAAAAGAAGAACAAGATAGGGGGTGGCTGTGGGACAGGGACCTAATCCCTTCCAGCAGCACAACTTTCTGTAGGTATAGTATAACTACTATATCTAGATCTACCTCATTTTCCATATTCCTGAAATGAGCCTACCCCAGGGTTATTGTGAGGATTAAATTAGTGAAATTAACTTAAAGCATTTAGGACAGCACCCAGTACATTTTAAATTATCTATAAATGTTAATTATTGTCGCTCAAATCACAGCTGTCATTCACTTGCTGAGTCTCGTTTGGAAAGTTAATCACTTTTCTGCATCCTTCTTTCCTTATCTATAGAAAGGAGACAATAAAGTGGTACCAACCTCAACTGTCACGTGGAACAATGGAATTAATATTAATGAAGTGCTTCACACAGTGTGTGCATTTAGTAAGTATTTTATTGTTGTGATGTGTTGCTGTTAAGGTTGAGGCCCTCAGCTCCAGGCTGGGTAGGGGAAAGCAAGGATGTTACTTCAGCTTGAGGTCCCCATTCCCATCAGTTGAGCATGGGGTTACTGGCGCCTCCAGGGAAAGGTCAGATACTAGGTCAGGAACAAGGGAAATCTACACTCAGGTCTGCGCTGGGCAAATGGTCAAGGCAGTGGACTCTAACGTCGTAATTCTGAAAACAGGGCACAGAGGCCCAGAGAAGGAGGTGCGCGGGAATGTGTAAATATGAGATCCATCCATGGCATTGTAGAATGACACCTCACCAGTCTCATAGTCCAAGAAAACCCCAACTCTTTGAGGAGGGTTGGCGACTGTCAAGTTGGTGCGGGAGTAAGTGAGAGCCTGGTAGACTTTCCCCTGAGAAAGTTGCATAGTCCAGAATCCATACTCAGGTGCCATTGTAACCCTAAATATTCTCTCCACATTATCCCTACACACCTCAACACACCACTCTTTCCTCTCCCCCACCTCCACCTCCCAGAAATGTCTT
The DNA here is from genome assembly GCA_014189135.1 of Dicerorhinus sumatrensis harrissoni. NCBI lineage: Eukaryota > Metazoa > Chordata > Mammalia > Perissodactyla > Rhinocerotidae > Dicerorhinus > Dicerorhinus sumatrensis. Next base: position 40,770,774 of record JABWHU010000006.1, read on the forward strand.
CCTGATGTGAAGCTCTTGCAGCCAAGTGCACAGTTATACCAATCAAATCTCTTAGGATTGTATGGCAGATTCCGTCGTCCTTCTGCCAGGTTCAGGCTCCTCTGGTCCTCAGATAAAAGAAGGTGGGGGTTTGCCGTGTCTGGATCCAGAATCACATCTGCTGCAGAAAGTTTGTCATGGGCCATGGGGTCAGTCATTGTTCCCAGATCTCAGAGCCTCAGCCTTCAAGACCTAGGTCTGGTTGAGGAGGTCCGAGTCCAGAGCCTGCTGTCCCCAGCCTGTCCTGAATGTGACACTCTCAGCAATACCAAAGGAAAGGACCAGGGGTCTTGTATTCAGTGGAGAAGAATGTTCACACTCAGGGTTTGCTTAAATAGACATCTCAAGCTGGCTCATTCCTTCCATTATTTTGCTACTTCCCTCCCCAAAATGACTCTGCCCACCTGTGCTTTATAGTCACATACATTTGTATCCTTGCTCTACCACTACTGAGCTGAATGACTTTTCCTTTTATGCAGTCTGTTTTTCCGTAGACACAAGCTATATAATATATTTGAGCCTCAATTCCCTTATCTGCAAAATGGGGATAAAAATACTAATCTCTAGGGTAGAAAAAGACAACACATGTTTTATATGTAGCCCAGGGCCTGGCATGAAGGAAGCATCTGATGTTATAGTAGCCCCATGCCTTTTCTGTGCTAGAGGCCATGTTGGGGGCTTTCTGTGCTCTCAGATTGACTCTCTACCTTTCTCTACCCTCTTCTGGGGCCCAGAAATCTATCCTCTGTGGATAGCCTGGGCTCCCTTGCCTCTAGTTACCTGTTGGGTTTGGCCAATGAGAGGAACTAGCTGAAGATTGGAAGGAGAAAGAAGAGAGAGGCACAGCATTTATTTCCCCCACTTCCTCCCTGGCAATGTCAGATGGTGATGCTCTAACAAAGGCATGACTCCTCTCAGGCAGCCCCAACCTTGAGCTACAGCCTCCTCTGGGCTCTAGTAACTGCTCCCTTTCCCTATTCCTTCAAGCTTAGGGGTGGTGACAGCTCCCCACTATGTGAAGAGACACTTCACATTCCCTTGTTGGTGTCCCTTAATCTCACTCCCACAATTGTTAAGTGTTCCTTTTCTAAACCTTCCTTAATAACCCAGTTTGAACATGCCATCACTTTCCTGTTGGTTTTTTGACCAATACACATTCATTACTTCATTTAGTCTTTACCTCAACCCTCACTTAATAGTAATTATGATCATCATCTAAAAATGAGGAGACTAAAGTTCAGAAACATTAAGTAACTTGAGGACACACATTCCATATCCTCACTCTCCCTCCGGTATTAGTTCACTGTTCCTCTCCTTTCCGACTCTTTATGTCTCTTCCTTCCCTTAAAGATCTATGAAACCCAGGAAAGAAATTCTGCTTGTTTCTGTGGGTGCTCAGCAGGAAGGCCCTGGAGATGGGTACACCTTTGAGACCAGGACCTCAATTGACCCACTCTGAACTCTCCCAGTCATGGGGACATTTCTTCCCAGAATCTCAAGAGTTGGAGAAGAAAAAGGGACTATGGTCCCTTAGGTTGTTGTCTCAGGGAACATAGACTGATACACTCACCAGCTTGGAAGAGGGCCATCTTCCATTCTGAAAGGGAGGAGACACAGATAAGGAGAGGGCATTATTTCCGATCTTGCTCCCACCCATTCTCTTCACTAAGGTTTTTCTCTCTCCCTTTCTTCAGTCTCCGCCAATGTCCAGCTTTCTTCATTTACAGCTGGGCAAGATCAGACATACTCTCAAAAACGGTGGACTTCCTTCACTCCTTCATGCTGCAGCTCCAGGTGACACGCCCAGGCTTTGCTAGGGTGTGGGTACATGTGCCAGGAGGGTGAGGGGTGTCTGAAAATGCCCAGATGCTATATCTGGGAAGTCCTCTCTGAGGCTCCAGAAAAGCAGGGGTGGTGTCCCCCACAGAAAATGAGCCGTTGGGTTAGATCTGATTATTCCTGTTGGGAATGCCAGGGGGTCACATAGCAAAGAGATGGTTTAAATGCTTAGCACACATTTGCCAGGAAATTCAGAGAGCAGTAGGGTCACTCACCAGCATAGTCCTGAGACTTCTCTCCACCTACAATGGAAGAATGGTAGACATGTCGCCTGAACCATGCTATTTTTGAGTCCTGTCCTTTCTCTTCTTTTGCACCCATCAAATCTTTCTTCTTGATCCCCACCTGCATCCTTCCTGCCTTCTCCCTCTTCATGTTCAATACTCTCCTCCTCTTTTTTCCTTAACACCAAGTCTGAGAATATCAACTGCGTGCTGATGATACCACAGGCACCATATAAGTGCTTTCCCAGCTGAGACCCGACAGATCTGTACGTATCTACACTCCCATTCCTGGGCATGGGTGTCACTGTGGGTACACGTGTCTGTGTATGTGCACTGGGATCCATCTGTCTCAAGCTATATTATGTCCTGCCTACTTCTGAAAAGAATTGGGCAACTTAAAGAGGAAATTCCAGATACTATTTTTTAAAAGCAGTTCTAATAAATCTATGACAACTGAGCCACTGTGGCCACTCCTTTGTTTAAGAGATATTTTTCTCTCTCTCTCTTCTCTGATTTTCTCATTCTTTTAAATCTTGCATTCTTTGTTTCCTTCTCAGCAGCCTACAGATTATGTAAATCAACTAGTGAGGTTCCCAGCATAGGGAAGGCATTTCATCTAGAGAGTTCCATCTCCCTCCTCCTCCTTTCCTTTCAAGTGCACCCTGGATATTCCCTGGTGCCTTGCTGGACTGAAGAGTCTGTGGGCCCCTCCTGGAGAGAAATTGAAGGAGCTTTTTTCCACTAAAAAAACAGAACTCCCCTGTGCTTCCCCACAATCCGCCTCCCTTATTTCTTTCCCTCCATAGAGGGATCAGGGATATTTCTCAGCCCTGGGCACAGTTAGGGGTGAGGGAAGGGGCTGGGAAATATCCCAGCAGAGAGTCTTAGATGTGAATTCAGAGAAAACGTCAGAGCCACTCACGAGCCATGTACTGGATCTTTCTCCACTATGCAATAGAAAAAAGTTGAAGAGTCATTAAGTTGCTTAAAGCAGTGATAGGGAAATATATATGGGTCCCTGGGAAAACAGGAACTTACTGAGTTCATACTGGAGCTCATCTCGAAAATAAGCAGGAAAAAAATAAATTATGGATACTGGGATGGAGCTGAGAGGTTCTCTGGAAAATAAACCTTACAAATGACCCAGTGCAGGGGTGGGTGTACTGGGTGGGGAGATGTTGAAGTCCTCGGGGGCACCCTCCCCTGAGCCAGTGCCTTGGGTTCCTGTCTCAGTCTGATACCTCTTGCCTTTCCTTCTGTATCCTTTTCTGCTTGCTCTCTCTCTTTCTCCTTCTGCTGTCGCCACAGGAAGTAACCCATCACTGCATGAATCAGCAGGAAGATGGGTAGTGTCCCCGCCAAGGCTGTGATCCAGGGCCAGGCCTTCCAAAAGGGATCTGCAATGGAATGGAGCTTTAGCCTCTCAGCCCCAGGGTGGGGATCACAGAGTTGATCTCATGACATTAAATGATCTCTCTCCTCCTAAAGTCTCATCAAACTTTGGGTAAGACTTCAGTAAATTCTTACTATAACATAGTACTATTACTGGTCTTCAAATGTCTGCCTCTTACATCCAACAATGCGTTACTTGAGCATCAGAATCATGTTTTTTCAGTAGGTTTCATTTACATGTTTCAAATATCAAAAAAATACAATGTCATGCAAGTCTCCCATCCACTCCCTCCTCCCTCCCCTCATTTATTAGCCTCTCTTTAATCAGCTTAATATGGTGGTTAAGAATAGGAACTTTGGAGCTGGAGGGGCTGCATTCAAATTCTGGCTCCTCCACTTGACTGGCAGTGAGATCTTGAGCTAATTACTTCATCGCTCTGTTCCTGATGTACTAATCTGTAATGTCGGGTAATAATAGTACCTCACTCACAAGGTTAAAGGATTCAATTAATGCTTATAAGGAGTCTGACACATACTAAGTGCTATGCAAGTGTATATTAAATTTTAATAATATAAACAGATTCTTATTTTTTCTTGTTTACACCAAAGAGAGCAATCTATACTAACTGCTCTGCATCTGGCTTTTTCTCTTTATCTTGGAGTCCTCGCCATATTAATACAGAGAGAATGTCTGTGTTTCTTTCACAGCTGCGCAATATTCCTTTGCATAAAAGTTCTCTATTGATGGGCATTTGCGTAATTTCCATCCTCTTGCTTTTATGATTTTATGATTAATGCTGTAAGGAATAACATTTTACATGGAGCATTTCATACAAATATATGAATAGCAACTATAACTGTGAGATAAATTCCCAGAAGTTGGATTTTGTATCAATAAATAATGAGTTTGGAGAAATACTGCTATATGGACCCTAAAGAAGTTGTACCAGTTTATACCAAAAATATACCAGAAATTATACCAGCAAATGTCTAGGAGTGACTATCTCCCCACAATCCAGCCATCAGAATGTGTGATCTGCCAACTCAGTTTTGTTTGGTTGCCAATCTCACAAGTAGAAAATATTTTAATACATGTTCCTCTATTGGATGAGAGTGGAAATTGTCTCATGTATTTCCTTTTCTGTGAACTTTGATCATTTTTCTACCGGATTGTTTTATATATTAAGGAGATAGCCCTTTCTCTAAGATATGTCTTGTACATATTTTTTTCCCCATTTTGTCATTTGTCTTTGCTTAAGAGTCTGATCTTTACCATTTTACCCCAATTCCTATCAACTGTCACAGTTTCTGGCACACAGGAAATACTCAGTAATATTTGTGACATAAACAGTTTATGAGGAAAAGAAACATCCCTGGAGTAAGAAGGAGGCTCTGGATCCCTGCTCTGTGCCTTATATTCACTTCAAAGATCCAAGTCAGCAACAGAGAATCAGACAGCCTCCTTCTTTCAACAGCCACAGGTCAGTACAGTGATGCTAAACAGGGTACTGACCTGCAAAGGGAATCCTTGTTGTTTTTTCCTGCCTTAGGAGGGGATTTCTGATGTTACAGGACACCTCTTCCCCAGAGCTGCCTTTCAAGATCACAGATGCTGCAACTGCATACAGACCTGATCTATCTGTATCCAAAGTTCTGTCACAGCTGGCATGTCCTCTCTCTTGGCATCTCTCCACTCTACTTGAGGCTGGGAACACCAGCTGATAGACATACACTCCAGATGGTTCTCTCCAACCTCATAAACCTTTAATTAATGTGAAATGAGAACCCAGATCTGTGGAAGGATAAATGAGCCTGAATTCTTTGCAGACTCCTGTGTCAGTGAGAGTCTCAAAGGAATTGGTGGCACGCTGACATTAGATAATTCAAGGGGGGTTTCAGGAAGGAACTGTTTACAAAAGCATGGCGATGGTGAGGGAAAAAACACATGGGATAGAGCAATAACCCAGGGGCAGGAACAATCAAGCTGTTACCACCCATCTGAAAACCCAAAATGAGGTGGAAAGGAACTCGTTTTACAGACCGAAAAAAAGACAATTATGTAGAGAGGGCTTTCATGAGAAAAGGTGTGATCTTCTGGAAGGAAATGCAGCCAGCTAGATGTCGTCCTGTTGGGACACATCAGGGGAATAAGTTTCTAGACTTATCTCTCCTCTCTCCCTCCTCCCATCTTCTGCTATGGCTCCCCATTGACCAAACCCAGCCAGAATTCACAGGGCAAGAGAGTGCTCTGAGAAGGAGAAATGTAACTGTGGACATCTGGACATTGGCCTGGTCTCACAGTCTCCTGTTGAACATGACCAATTCCATGGAATATCAACATCTGAAAAGGAGACTTTGTCACTATGATGGGTCAAGACAAAAACAAGACCACTCAACAATCTCTTTTAGGAACATCGAGAAAAACATGAACACTGTCCAAACAACAGTCATGAACAAACATTTCCCTATCTTGCCTACAAGTGACTGCTGTTCCTTGACAAGTTACAGCTTTAGCTTCACTCTAGTCTCCTTACTAGATAAAACTTACAGAGACACCCAACCACAGAATCACACCCCCCACCTTCCTGATAGCATCCAATCCAGAGCAAAGCCCCACTTCCATAAACCCTCTTCCAACTCCCTAACAAAAGCCCATATTCTATACCAAGTCATTTCTAACGCCCTCTTACTGAGACACCTCATGGTTCCCACATGGCATGCATTCTCCCTCCCTGTAGCAAGTAATATACACAACTTGGTCAACTTGAGGTGTGTTCCTGGGGGCCTATGGTTGGAGAACTTTGGCAGCACAGATGCTGTCCTATAGGTTAGCCTCACAAGACCCACAGCAGCGTGCACCAGGAGGGGCCACAGAAGATATCTGGAACACAACTGAACCCAAACAACTCTGTGCCATAACTGAGGAGATATTTTCTTATCCTTCCTGTTCCCGACCTTCCACTCTCCTGCTTGGACCCTGGTGATAAGCATGAAGGAGTTCTTTACTTGATATTACAGGGCACAGGAGGGATCTTCCTGAAGGAAAACCTGTGTCTTTCCCAAAGGCCTCAGAGAAACAAAGTGGGAAGGCAGTGGAGGCAGTTCTTAGTGACCAGCCAGAGTGCTCTGAGGTAGATTTGGAACACAAACTCTGTCTCTGCCCACAAGTCCCACAGAGGAACCATTTCAGAACAAAATCTAGAGCCTCACCTGCAACCTTCAGCTCCACCAGGGCTTCTTCATAGAAGTTGGCATCTTGGAAACCACACAGGTAGTTTCCACTGTCAGAGGCTTTGACATCATAAATTCGGAGAGTAGCCTTCCCTTCAGCGATGCCATCTCTTAAAATGGAAGTTCTGACTCGATACTCTGCCATCTGTTGGTCTTCTACTTCCTGTCCATTTGCATACTCGAATACTATCTGCCTAAGCCTGGATCTTAACCACATCAGCGTCATGGCATCCACGCTCATCTTCGGGGACAGATGACAAGGCAGATCAGCATATTCATCCACTAGGGCCAGGATGGGACCAGGGGGTCCAATCACAGCAAACTGAGCTGGGCAGTAAAAGGAGAAGCTCCATCAGAAGGAGTTGGGGCCATGAAGGTAATGGGAGTGGGTCTCAGGTGGGGAGGGTGAGGTATGAAAAACCTAGAGAGGAACACGATCCTAACAGAAGCACAATTTATCTAAATGGCATGCAAACCTTCAGGTTGGTATGGGACTTCCTGGTATGAGAAGTTGTCAGAGGTTCTCATAGGAAATTAATAGGTAATTTTCTGCTTCAGATACATAAAAGCAGAATGTTCCCTACCTGAGCAAGGGGTAAGCAGCGGGACCAAGACGAGGCAGACAAGGAGGTCGAGCAGAGAGAAGTCTAGGGAACTTGTCATTTTCATGTGCTGTGGAGAGATGCCAGGAAGAGTCAGGCAGAAACCATGAACTGGACCTGGAAGAAGATGGCAAATTCTACATTAAACCTCCATTTCTCCAGGGCCAACTCAGTGAAATACACAGTAACTAGTGTGGTGACTCAGAATCCTCTTTGGACAAAATGTCTACTTGGAAGTCTCTGAACCTTGGAGTTCCAACAGGAAAAATAACCCATAAAAATAAGTAATGTTAAGAGTACATACATTTAACATATACATGTTATGTAGGCAGTGTTAAATGTACATACATTTACCGTAACCCATAAAGTCTTCAGCTCTACTGTCCAAATATGTTCAGAGTCCTTCCACTTTCCCACACATCCCCTGCTACAGCCAGGACTAAGCCTCCACCATCACACTCTGATTAATGCAGGACCACTCTCTCTGGGTCCCCTGATTCCAGCTGTCTCCCCTACAGTCTATGCTCAACACAACAGGCAGAACATTCCTTGAATCACATCATGTCATTCCTCTGCTCAGCACCTTCCAGTGGCTCACATTTCGCTCAGAGTAGATGCTGAAGTCTTCACCATGGCCAAGATGGCCCTCCAGGACCTGCACCTCTCACTTCATCTCTCCTACTCTCCTCGTCTGCTCCAGCCACACTACCCTTCTTGTTGGTCCTTGAACAGACCAGGACAGAGGACCTGGGCCCTTCTACCTGGAACCTTCTTCCCCAGATATCCACAAGGCCCACTCCCTCACCTCATTCAAGTCTTTCCTCTAAAGTCTTTTCCTCTGTGAGAATTTCTCTGACCACAGGATTATGGCAAACTGCTCTCATCCCCCTGAGGCTGCTCTCTTTTCCCCATTGAATTTTCACCATCTAAAATATCAGGTGTTTATTCTCTCTCTCCAACTGCTCAAATGGAAGCTCCATAAAGCAAGCATATTGGTATATAATGATTACTGATGTGTAACAATCTTACAACATGGAACCTTCAGTAAATATTTGTTGAATGAGTGAAGGGATGAGGAGTAACATATTAAGCCATCAATACTCGTTAGCATTTTAAACCAATTTAGATGATCAGATTAGTGATTGTCATCCAACAGGTAAACAAGTGAAGAGTTGTGAAGACAAGCACCTGCCTCCATAGTGACTTGCTCTTTTGGTCTGGCTTAGAGAGCAGAACCCGGTCTCCTGTGCTCCCACCTGGACTTGCGTATATTAATGTATTTATTTCTATTTTTCAATGAAGTGGTTTCAAGAAGCAACCATGTCCTGGATATGCATGTAAGAATGTTACAACTTGTTGTGCCTCAGTGCACTCTTTTCACAATTGTTCTTTGGGGGACAAACATCCCTGGGAAGGAAATTATTCATTTCCAGTCTTCCCTTTCCCCAGGTGTTCACCAATGCTCCTTGGCAGATGGCCTCTGGTCTCATCAGCAATGGATAATTTCTCTGGTCTTTGTCTTTCCACTGATAGAGAAGTGCCTTTTAAACACAGAGATGTAAGAGCCAGCTCTTGTAAAGAAGGGACAAATATCTCAAGCTAGGAACACACAGCAGCCCAACAAAACTCATGCCTCTACAAAGTCCTCAGTTTCTCTCAGCTCAGAGGCAACCCCTCATTCCCTGCCCAGTGCTCCCAATTGTATCTTGGCTCAGAAAAGCACCTCCACTCTCTTTTAGACATGGTGTCTGGCATCACTGTGAAACTTTGTGATAAGGGAAATATGGGGCCCTCACCAGCAGGCAAGGCTTGATTCTAGCTGGAGTTCTAGTTTGGCTTCCATCCTAACCACACCAGAGTTGGCTGCACCCCTAGATAGTGGAGAGCCTGACAGCAGGCTTAGGTGGATTACTCAGAGACAGAGCTGAGCTCTCCTGACCCAGCCCCCTCCCTTCTCCCTTGGGTCTCTCCCATCATGTATCCTCTCATTCCCTGAGGATGTCAGGTGGAATGGGGTGTTGACAAATGACTTGAGGGTATGCCCACCTGAGGAGCTACACTGGGAACTCCTCTAAGCCCCAATTCATGGTCATCACCAAGTTCGAATCATACTCTGGTTAAGGTCCAGGCAGACTCCCAGGTGGAGGCTCTGGAGTCAGTCAGAGGCTGAACCCACCACTTCTAAATCACAAGGCTAGTGAATGGGAGAGCTAGGAATAAGACCAGGTCTCACTCATCTTTTCATTCATTCATTCAACAAATATTTACTGAGCACGCACTGTGTGTCAGGCCCACTATGTGTTAGGTTTAGGAACAAAAAGGAGGTGGAAACTAGGTAATGGCTCTATGATTCACAAGCTGTGTGACCTCAGTGATGTGCTCAAAGCTATTTGAACTCCATTTACTTATGAAACAATGTGAAATATGAACTTTGGAATGTGCATAATTGGCACAGCAATTCCACTTTCAGATATCTGGTCCAGCAAAGCATTTGCATGAGTCCAGAGAGAAGTTTGTGTAAGGATGACACTGCAGCATTGTTTTTAAAAGTAAAAAAGCGATAAACAATCTAACCAGCCACCCCTAGGAGACTGTTTAGTTAAATAATGGCCCATTCCTATGAAGGAATTCAATGTAACAGCTAAGATTAATTTATAGCCACTAACACAGATAATTAAGATACATTAAGTCAACAAAAAGCAGTTTGCAGAACAATACTAATGATTCCATTGAAAAACAAAAACAAGCTATAAATTTGTATATTCATGTTTATGTCATTGCCTTAAAAAAGTCTAAAAGGATACATGCTACACTGAGAATTGGAGATTGAGTGAAAATACTTTTGTTCTTTGCACCCTATACTTTGAAAATTATTTAAATGTTTTAAATTTGAAATGTTTTCATGTATAACTTGGAAATTGATAAATGTTACATGTAATTATAGTGACTGCTACATATTAGTTGTTCAGAAAACACCAACTCCTCCAAAACAAACTAGCATGAGGCCCCAGTCACAGTACTTGCAAGTCCGGGGGACAGGGGAGCAGGAGTCTGTGCAGCTGGCTCTCCTTCGGACCCTTGTCTGAAGCCTGGACACACTCTCAGACAAAATATTACCTTTCAGGACATCCTCTACTTTTCAATACTGTTCTCTATGCTGCTAGAGGGAAGACAGTATTATTGTTACTATAATAGGTAAGAATTTCTCAGCTGTCCTAGAGTGGGACATATGTTTTCACTTATTTTGGGGATGTTTATCGTTTTTTGTTCCTGGTTATAGACAATTTTATAATGGAAATAAATATAAAAGAATAAAATTTACATAATCTTTAATGGTAACCATATACTTCTTTATGGGAATGTAAATATTTCTGGAAGTATTTTGGTCATATACAAAATGCTTTAAAAATGTTTCATCCTTTGATCCAGAAATTTCACGTTTAGGAATTATTTGTAAAGAATAGTAAACAGGTATTAACAAAAAGATTTATGTTTATGGCTGTTCATCATAGTAAAATCTACAATAGCAAAATATAGATACAATTTAAATATCCAAATTGGATCAAATTTTGTTATAATTAAAGATAAAAACCCTTTATTAAATACTTGTTCTTAATGACTGTATGGAAATCCCTTTAAGATTGGACAATGTGTTGTTTATTCATCCTCCACCTGTTGTGTGTATATATATATATATATGTATGTTGTATATAGAGATTGGCTTAGATTTTTCTATGTTACAAATAATTCTGAAATGAACATTTTGACATATAAATCTTTAAGGCACATCTCCCTTTAGAATCTCTTAGAATATATTCCCAGAGATGACCAGATGAAATTAAAAGAGCCCTTTGCACCTCCTTGAACACAGTAAGTTCCTAAGAACATGCAGTTGTCAAGTTTCTTGTTTCAGATTGTCTCCCTCCCAGCAAATTTCCCAGTGCAGGTCCTTAACTTCTGCACTGCCTCCTGCCCCGACCCCCCATCCCCTCACCACATACAGAAGCACCAAACCCCTTTCTCTGGATGAGTACTTCCTGTACCCACTCTCAGTTCTGTAGCCTCTCTCCTTCCAGGGCATGTGGCTCTGGCTTTTCCCAATTTCCCCCACTTACCTTTGGCAATCCCATCTGAAAATCACAGCCCACAAAATGAAGGTAATTAATAGTTCTCCATTATAGCTAACAGTCTTATCTGGAAGAAAGGGAAAAGAAAGAAAGGCTGCTCAATCTGAGAAACAGTAACACAGTCCCTCTCTGGAGGAATTGGTTTTTTGATTGGCTCAAGGGGGTGTTTCTTATCAGTTAATAGACAGAAACTGGTGGGGTAGGTTAGAATGAAAACTGAAACTGTACTGGATTGTACAAAATGAAGAAAAATTACAGCACTAATTCCTACACTGTTTGTGTCTCTCTGTGTTCACCTATTTGAATCATTCATGTGTATCTTTGTCTATAAGCAGTATTTCATTACATACACTTGTTTTATGCCTTTTATATCATAATAGATGTATCAGCAGAACTAAGCAGAAAAATTACTAGATTTTAATGTGTGAAGAGAGGAAGACGTGCATTAATTAAAATGTTTCTGTGGCCGTTTGCTGACATCTGTGTGCATGTAGGTGGGCACATGGAGGCGGAGATCTTTTACAACAGAGCCAAATGGAAGTACTAACAGAAAGAAAACCAGATCCGTTCTACCTTTTTAGCACCTCTGAAACTCAGGTCTCAGATCCATGACCAAATCATATAATTTTCAAGCTTCCAGAGGCAGCGCTGCCAGTGACTGATTGGCATGTGCTACATTTTCAGAAAATTCTTATTTGGAGTGTTACTGAGTAGCTTCCTGCACCCTCTGCACTCTATTTATGTTACGTTTGTATTTTCACGTGCATTTGTTTCTACTCTGCCTGCAGATTCTGTATTCTCTGGATAGGCTGTGAAGGCTTTCTCTATTAGGTGTCTTTGGGGCAAACTGGTCCTACCTGTGACTTACAAACTCCCAAGACATTTTATTGTGATCTCAAGATGGTGATTAAAGCTCCAAAGTCTTTGATGTGACGTTGGCTGACGGAATTTGATTATATTTCAATAGTTTGAATTTACTCTCTGTGGTAGACATGCCTGGTTGCTTGTGCTATATCTAATCCCTGGTTCTTCTTAGTGATCAAATCCAGTTTTTTGTGGTGGTCCTGCCATATGCCCATGCCTTTTACAGACAGGAGAGACCAAGGGACTAAGTTTGAGCCAATGATTTGTAGGTGGAAGTTGTTGGGTTGTGTTTCTCAAGACAAGACAATACTATTCCTACTTCCTCCTTCTTTTTATCTAAAACATGGTCCTTGGAGCTGGAGTCCAGGGACCATCTACTTACCACGAGGTAACCTTGAGAATGGAAGCCACATGCTGAGATGGCAGAGAATAAAGACAGAAGGAGGCTGGGACAAGGATGAATTTCTGAGCTGCCAGACCAGCTCTGGACTGCTGCCCTCTGAATTCATTTTATGTGAAAGGAAAAGAAACTCTTGTACTGTTGATGCCAGTGGTATGTCTGGTGTCTGCTATCAGCAAGAAAATACAATTGTTCCCTCCCCAATCCCCACTATCAATAGTTTATCATGAAATTCTTCAAACATAGTGCAAATATGAAAGGCTTTTTCAATGAACATCAAACATACCTGCTATCTAGATTCTACAGTGAACATTTTACTATACTTGCTTTATTATAATCTATCCTTCTGTTTACCCCTTATCCATCCTTATTTATATCATTTTTTTTTATTTATTTATTTGGTGCCTTTAAATGTAAGTTGCAAACATCAGCGCACATTCCCCTGGACACTTCAGCACACCTATCACGTAGTAGAACACAGTTCTGAAATGCTTGAAGCACCAATGTTATGTTTGCAACACAAATGTAGGAGGATCTTTCAGTTATATGTTCTAAAATGGTCAGTGGGGTATTTTTATCTGGGGATCTACAGCTGCTAAATGCCGTATCATCGCCAACGATATTCACAGTCTGGCTCCAGTTACCTGGTCACTCCTAGTAAGAGTCATGCTACCTCCAGGAGGCTGCATAGGCAGGAGGCTCTAGGACTGCTTCTCAGGAACAGCTTGAGACAGGGACAAGCACTGTCTCAGGTCCCTTCTGTCCATTCCCTGGTGTCTGCTTAGAGAAGCGCTCTCTTCTCCACTGATACCACAAGAAGAGAATTGATGTTCTGGGGGAACTGTAGGATATAGGGCCCCACAAATCACTTTTAGAAGAGCAGGCATAAAATCACTGTTGAAGAAAGTTGAGGAAATGCATGGTGTTGCATTCAGAGAGAAAATGAGTAGGAGAGTGGGCTTTACATTACAGAGGGGTGAGAAAGTAAAAATGAGTTCAGAATGTCACAATCTGCCCTGCCGGTCATCAGGCTGAGATATCAGACATATTTGATGAATCCAACTACACAGTTAACAGAAATAATATTTCTCCCAAGGTCATCCTGCAGCTGCAAAGGGGCAAAACAACCCCCTCCTCTGAGTGCTTCCTGCTTTCTTACTCACTGAGAAACTTCCTTTTAAAAATTCGTAGACTGCTAATTTTTGCATGTGGCTCCCCAGTTTTCCCAACACCATTTATTGAAGAGACGGTCCTTTCTCCATTGTATGTTCTTGGCTCCTTTGTTGAAAAGTAGCTGTCCATTATCTTACAAAATACACAAAAATAACTAAAAATGGATTGAAGACTTGAATCTAAGACCTGAAACTGTAAAACTCCTAAATGAAAACATACACAGTATTCTCTTTGACATCAGGCTTAGCAGTATCTTTTCAAATATCATGTCTACTCAGGCAAGGGAAACAAAAGAAAAAACAAACAAGTGGGACTACATCAGACTAAAAAGCTTCTACACTGGGAAGGAAACTATCAATAAAACAAAAGAAACACCCAACACCTGGGAGAAAATATTTGCAAATCTTATATCTGACAAGGAGTTAAAGTCCAAAATACAGAAACAATTCATACAAGTCAACAACAAAAAAACGAACAACCCAATCAAAAAATGGGCAGAGGATATGAACAGACATTTTTCCAAAGAAGATATACAGATGGCCAATGGACACATGAAAACATGTTCAACATCACTAATTATTAGGGAAATAGAAATCAAAACTGCAATGAAATGTCATCCCAAACCCAACAGAATGACTATAATTAATAAGATAAGAAATAACAAGTGTTGGAGAGGATGTGGAGAAAAGGGAACCCTCATACACCATTGGTGAGAGTGCAAACTGGTGCAACCACTATGGAAATAAGTATGGAGATTTCTCAAAAATTAAATATAGAAATACCACACAATCCAGCTTTCCACTTTGGGTATTTAGCCAAACAGTATGAAATAAATAATTCAAAAAGATTTATGCATCCCTGTGTTCATCGCAATGTTATTCACAATAGCCAAAATGGAGAAGTAACTCCAGTGCCCATCAATGGATGAATGGGTAAAGAAGATGTGGTATATACAGACAATAGAATACTACTCAGCCATAAAAAGGACACAATTATGCCAATTGTGAAAACACGGATGGACCCTGAGGGTATTATGCTAAACAAAATAAGTCAGACACAGAAAGACAAACACCATATGATTTCACTCATATGTGGAAGATAAGCAAACAATCAAATAGATAAGGAGAACAGATTGGTGGTTACCAGAAGGGAAGGTTGTGAGGGGAGGGTAAAAGGGTTACACAGGCACAAATGTATGGTGATGGATAAAAACTAGAAGATTGGGGGTGAACATGATGCAGTCTATAAAGAAACTGAAATATAATAATGTACACTTGAAATTTATACAGTTATAAGCCAATTTGACCTCATTAAAATAATTAAAAAATAAAAATAAATAAAAATTCACAGTCTATCAAATGTTTTGCTGCTGGAAATCATATCAATAGGAATGAACAATTTCATTCTTGTCTGGAAGATCCAAGTTACTTTGACTCAGAAAAGCAGCCTTGACTTCCAACCTAGATGATGAACATCAGATAAGAGGTTTCTGGGCACAACACTTTGTATCTCTCAACTTCATAGTTTCCAAGGAAATAAGACTCAAAATCTACTCCTCATCCAGACCTTTACATGAAGCCCTGGGAAAGAAATGTATGTGAAATGGGGCAGGAAAAAGTTCATTAATTCAACAAATTTTTACTGAGAACCTACCATCTATTCGGTATGAGCACTGAACTTAAAATTGGTGAGGAGAGGAGGCGTAATGGAGTAGTTAAATCATAGACTCTGAAGCCAGGTTTCCTGGATGAGCTTTACTAGCTGTGAGACCTTGGGCCAGTTTCTTATCCTCTCTGTGCCTTAGTTTGCCTATCTATAAAAGAAGGATAATAATAGTATCTGGCTTTTTGGTTGTTTTGAGGATGAAATGAGATAATCCAGGCAATTTTCTTACAACACTGCTTCATACAGAATAAGCCATAAAAGTGTATGTTAAGTAAAAAGTAGACTTTGTTCTCCTTCTTAGAGTTGATAGGTTGGAGTTTTCCCTTGAGGAGAGTGACGTGCCTGAGACTGATGCTGAAGGAATGTAAAATTGAACGGTGGGCTTCTACTGTTAACCCCAGGAGATGAGCCTGATGGATACCAAAATGTGTGCAGAGACTTCTTTCCTGTAGAAAATAGGTGTGCACATATATTAATAAATATTCAAGTCCATTTTGTACAACAATTTTACTTTCAAGTATCGATCCTAATGACAAATGCCATTTGGAAATTTGTTCTGTGGAAGCGACCAGAGCTGTGCAAAATAATTTACACACAAAGATTTTTATAGTAGCATTATTTGTAACAGCAAAGAAAGAAAATCTTGATTATGAATAATATAAGATTAGTATTTAAGATTTAGTGTTTTAAAAAAACCATGTCATGGGACAATACAGAGAGTAAGGTCCAATTTTCATTAGAAAAACTGTGTGTGTGTATATTTGTATTTCCATAGAAAAAAGTTAAAGAATATGCACTTAACTGCTGATGAAGTAAAAGTTAAAGAATATGTACTTAACTGCCGATGAAGTAAAGTAGGAAATAACTATTTTAAAAGTAGGAAGTTATTTAGGGAAAGGAACAGTAAACAAATTCACAAACTGCAAAAGAAATCTTGAAAAATCTTGGGTGAAAAATTTCATTGAAAGTGTAGTTGAAATTGCTTGGTAAGGAGTGACTGGATTCTCAGTGGTATGATGTGGCATTAGAAGTAAGAATGGTGAATGTAGCATCAAGTCCCAGAGCAGCAGGTGACCTGGAGAAGTGACATTTTTCTGTGCACTTTATTTAGTATCTGCAAGGGTTGAATGTGGGTAGGATGAAATAAAGTCCTTGAATGAAAAGACTGTGAAAACAGCAAAGCCCCTTCCAGATCCAGCACCTGCTGTTGTTCTGTTGTGCAGGCATTCAAGACAACCATTGCTTGTGGGCATTGGCCTTTTCTTGATGAGGTTTCCAGGACATCAAGGTCAGAGATCAGTCTCCATGCCACTAGTCTTTACTCTTTCCATCAGTATTTCTTGTCTCTTGAGGTTCCTTTTTCAGTTTCCAGCTGGGGTGGCAAGACAAGACAGACTCTTTTAACAAGACTGTGTAGGGTTGCATCATTCTTTCTAGCCTTCTGCTCCACCTAGCCCTGGAGGATTCTAAACTGTCCCCAGCCTTTATCCAGTTCTGTGGAGGAATAGGAAAGAAATGGTTGCAGCTCTGAGAGCAAAGGTCAGAGGGGCTCCACCCTCACCACTGGCTCTGGTGGAGCTCTGGAACAGTTGTCCCTAGACGTGGCTCCTCAGCTCCAGTGCCCAGTTCTCACCTGAAGGTTCAACTGAGAGAAAATCTGGGGACTGATGGCCTCAGTGACAGATGGTCAGAGGGGTTGGGTGATAGAACCAGAGGCAGAAGAAAAGGTAGAGTGCCCCAGTGAAGGAGGCATAAGGAAAACTGTAAATGTGGGACCTATCAGGCACACTATAGAAGAGACATCCCCATCCTCATAGTCCAAGAGTTTCAGAGAGTTTAAGGAACCTGTCCCAGCTTGTCCAAGTAAGTAGGATAAACAGGTGCCACAGAGGTGTGTTAATAGGCAGAGGAAACGTGCACAGAAGTGTGAAACCAAGTGATGCATTTGGGGCACTGCAGGATGTGTGGTCAGGCGGCACATGGCAGGGAGTGTCCAAAGATGGAGCAGAAATGAGAGGATTGGGCCAGTGAGTGCCTGCAATGCAAGGAAAAAACATCCAGGGATTTGACTTTATCTGTTAGGATAGTGTTTCTTCCACTGAGTTATGTAAAAACTTGTTTAGACAAAAATTAATTTCTAGAGTACATTAGAAAATATTATCTTCAAGCTCCTGAGGGAGCCAAATTAAAAATGCAGCACTGGGGCCGCCCTGGTGGCGCAAGCGGTTAAGTGCACGCGTTCCGCTGCGGCGGCCCGGGGTTCGCCGGTTCGGATCCCGGGCGTGCAACGACGCACCGCTTGTCAAGCCATGCTGTGG
>JABWHU010000006.1:40802253-40822884 GCA_014189135.1 Dicerorhinus sumatrensis harrissoni
TCAGGGGTAATTTTTCCACGAGTAGTTGTAAATTGGCTGTGTCTGCGGGAGGAGGTGAGTTCCGAGTCTGCTTACGCCGCCATCTTGACTCCCTCTCTCAAATTATAGTTTTTGACACGGGTTTTTAAAAATAATTTTGAATGTTAAAAATGCACTTATTTCTCTTCACATTAATGCTGTGAGAACCCTTTCATTTGGGCATGAGGCAGAGCAGAGAGTTTCCTGATGCAAAAGGATAAACACACGGGTTAACATTTCTTGGTATTTTCTTGCCTCCGCCTGCCATATATAAAATACTACACACCACATGTCTATGTCAAATCATTGCATAGGTGTGTAGTAGATTCCCAGGGCTGCACAAAGTGCCACAAACTGGGTGGCTTAAGCAACAGAAATTTATCATCCTGCAGTCCTGGAGGCTGGAAGTCTGAGATCAATGTGTCAGCAGTGTTGGTTCCTTCTGAGGGCAGTGAGGGTGAATCTTCCCCAGGCCTCTTCCCTGGCTTCTGGTGGTTTGCCTGCAGTCTTTGACACTTTTTGGCTTTTAGAGGCATCACCCCAAGGTCCGCCTCCATTTTCACATGGTGTTCTCCTTGAGAATCTTGTCTGTCTATCTCCTCACATGGAGAAAGAAGCTGGGTCAGTTCTGAGTTTCCTGCTAAAGGCAGTAGATCTCGTAAATTCCATGTCAGTTGTCTGTTAGAAGGACCTCTCTTGATTTAACTCAGCTGTGATCCCATCTCCTCTGGAGAGTCTCATCTCTGAGCTCTTTTATTTAATATTGTTGCTATCACACAAAAATCGGGTTCTCCTACCTGATGTGCATAAATGAGCCCATTAATTATGGCATCAGCTTTTAGGAGAGAAATGAGCTTTATTCTGTGAGATTGATCTGCAGGGAGACATCGGGTGTGTGCCCTCAGATCTGTCTCTCCAATTCAGGATTTAGGGCAAAATTTAAGAGCTTAGGGAAAACAGCCTGGCCCACGGAAATGCTGGTGAGACAGGTTTTGATTGGTGGGCTTCAAGCATTTATGGTAAGATTCTAAACATTTATGATGAGGTTCTAAAGATTTATGATGAGGTTTTAAACACTTATGGTAAGATGGGAAAGGAATTTTAACACCAGATCTTCCTGAACAATGGACCCCTTGCTTCTGATAAGAGTCTGGCTTTTAAGTTCTGATCGTGCCCCGGTCCTTCAGTTCTGTGAGAAGGAGGATCCTTGGTTCTGTGGTCATTTCAAGTCAAGATTTCTTCTTCTGCACATGCTCTGGCTACAAGACTTTTCAAATTTTCTCAAAGGCAATTCCTAATCACAGATAAGATGGGGTCAGTTGAACTGGTCCTGATGGGCCCGCTGTTACATTGTAACTATACGTGAGCGAAGGAAGAGATACAAAGACCAAGGTTAAAGAAGGTGGTAGGTGTGGGAGAATGGGGTTGAGGCTCAGAAGACCTAAGCTCCCGCACTCCAACCATCGCTAACTGATTCCACACCGTTGGGTGCCAGGTTGCTTTACTGGTTTGAATAATAAGGAAGATTTCTCTCATTTAACAAGAAGTTCTGAGGTGGGACATGCGGAGGATATGGTGAGGCGGCACTCCACAGCCGTCCTCCCTCCCTCTAGTGGTCTTTTCTGTACTGGAGAAGCAGGAAAACTACAAACTATCTCTCTCAGGTTCCATGCAGCTATGACTTGGAAGAGATTTAGTTTCGGCATGTCAGACTAACACATGTGTGATTGGGAGGATAAAATGAGGCAGGGGCTGAATTTCTGCAGTTTCGAGTGTTGTTTGGTTTTCCTGTGCAGCATTAGCAGAGTCCTCAGTGACCCATTATTGATTTTGTAGGAGTTGAGAGGCAAGCCGGAAGGCATCTGTTTTGCTGGTGCAGATGATAGCTGGTGCTTCACAGTTCTGGATCTGGCAGCAAGCAGAGTTTCCACATTGTGGTGGTTTTCTTGGCTGTGGCAGTGTCATTGTAGTCCTGATTACAGAGAGCCAGTAGCTTCCTTGGTGGCTCAATTCTGCAGCATAGCATTGGGAGTCAGTTCTGAATGCTCAGTATAGAGAGTACCTTGTAATAAATCCTTTCCTGCTTAGCAAAGCTAAAGTGTATTCTATTCTCTGCAACTGAACCCTGCCCAACACAGGGGACAACTTCAGGACATGTCATCAAGGATCCAGGTTCTTTCCATCTTTATACTTTGTCGGCTTAGCAAGTCAGATTAGCTCTCCTCATGGTCACAAAATGGCTGCAGTTGCCCCTATGATCACATCCAGGCCTAGTAACATCCAACAAAAGAATTTTTTCATTTTAAATGTCTTGTTTACTGAAGCATCACCTGAGTCTAGAAAAGTGCCTGTCACATTGCAGGCCAATAATAAATATTTGTCCAATGAATGCATGGCTCACTAGGACCACAAAAGGGCCTGTTTACTTTTCTGCTAAAAGGATATAATAGCCTACATTCCCCTCAAAATGGAAAGAATGTTTCTTGTAAAGTAAAACACACACACACAGCACTAGTTGAGTTTTCATATTCCAATACTTTGGCTTCTAACAATGCAACTCAAATTCAGTTAATAAATTTAAAAAAATGTATTATATTATTATAAGGATAGACTGGTAACTTGTGGAATGCGAGAACAGAGCTACAGCTGGGCCTCCAGCCAGGGCTGGGGACCCCGCAGAGGCAGAGAGGCAGGTAGGCCAGTGGGCCTGGCAGTTGTTGCTGGAGGTCACAGGCACTCTCGTCACCGCTACGCGCTCGTGTCTGCAGGCCGCGTAGGCTTGGGCCTTGGGCAGCAGAGCACATGGGACAGCAGGACCTTCTGTCTGCCCAGACCTGCGCTGCCCCGTGACACTGGAGATGGTTCCAACACCCAGAGAGGAGCAGCTGCCTCTGTCTCCAAGAGAATGCTTTCCTCCAGCCCAGGGATCTAGAACGTTTTTTCTGTAAAGGGCTGGGTTTTGTATATTTTTGGCTTTGCAGGCCACGTGGTCTCTGTCATAACTACTCTTGTAGCACAGCCACAGATGAATGGACATGGCCGTGTCCCAGTAAAATCTTATTTATGAGTGCTGAATCACAAAAATAAGTAAACGCCCCCCTTTCCCCCTTTTCCACCTTAGCAGAGGGACTGTGCTTCCTGACCAACGACGTCTCCAGCCCCACTTGACTTCTCCTTCTTCCTGGTAAAAATTACTGAAATACCCAGTCACTGAACCACCCCGCTTCCTCACAACACCCAGTCCAGAACTGATGTCTGATTTCCTTACACCCTCTGAGAATAACAAGCTTCTCCCTCTTAGCTGGATGCCCTTCGGTTCCTCTAATGGGCACTCTCCCTGCCACAGGGAGTTAAATAAACCTAACTGTTTGACCACAGGCGTTTTCCTAGAGGTCTCTGGTCAGTGGACTTCAACAGTGTCAGTAGCTTCACTTTATAGCAGAGAAAGTTAAAGATTAAACTGAAGAGTCCTCCGGAAGTCTGTCCTCTGAGGTAGGATTTCATACAAGATACTGCCCTACCGACCTACAAGGAGCAGATGGTCTGGGCTGAATTTAAAAGACATTGTCTGAGAGAGCAATGTGAACTGGCTGCCAGGATGGGAACTCCATCGAAAATCCTAGAAGGCATTGGTCCAAAGGGCAAAGTCTAATGAGAAGATTGCTTTATACACTTATTCAAACAATTGTTTTGTAGATGTAGTACTTGGATCATAGCTGGGAGGTGTGTGTCAATCAAGTTGCCTGTTGTCAGGTTCTTTCCCCACCCTTCCCTTGCTCTGCTCTGTGTCACAAGGAACTACATTTCCCAGGCTCCTTTGCCCTCCGACTCCTGGTTTAGCCAATGGGAAGTCTGACAAAACATTGGCATGCAGGAGGAAGGCAGAAGCTGGGATATTTCTCCTCCCTCTCTGCTCCCTGTAGCATTTTCTGACTCAGCTGCATCCATTCTCTGACTTGAGATCCTCCCTCTGACATCCCAGCTCCTGCAGCTCATCCCGGGGGCACCCACTGTCACCGTTCCAGCTCCCGCTCTGGGCTCTCATGTCCCCTCTTCCCACTGTCCCCCCATCTTTAGGAGTGATAACAGCTTCTTGCTGTTGCTAATCTCTGGGTTACCCCCTTGTGAGTCCCTATCCTGGCAGCCAGGAAGCTTCCCATCTTCCAGGGACCCTGCTTTTCCTGTCATCAGGTTCCCTTCCTCTACTTACCGGCCCACCCACACCCCAGATCTGTAGCACATCCCCTCTCTTTTCTACCTTCTAGAATTCCCTTCTTTGTTTTCTTTTCTCCTCTGATACTCAAATGGTGATTTTCTGTTTATCCTTTTTCTCTCTAAACTGCTCATGGGCACAGTCACAACCAGAGAACAAACTGGGTGGAAAGCAAAGAAAAAAAAATTTTCTTTGTCTCTCATTAGTCACAGTGTGTGGGGCTGCTGGACCCAGGACCCCATCCACTCTGTGATCATAAAGTCCCAAGATTTCCAGTGAATGCTTTAGAGCCCAGACTTGTCCAGCTGTGGGTCAGCCAGCCAATGGTGTCCCTGAGCCTACTTTCTCCCAGTTACCAGGTAGAATACACAAAAATCTTGAAGATTTAAAATTGCACAGCTGCAAATAGACTTTTGAGATGATCTTGCCTTTTTATTTCCTTTTTCTGTTTTCAGAAGCAAGATACTTTTTTTTGAAAAACCTTGAGATTCCCTGCAGATTGTGGCCTTACTGCTAGCCAGAAGGAGAGGTCTCCTGTGTAAAAGTGTGTATGGAGTAGAGGATGGTGTTGGGGATGGGGAGGTGATGAGGCAAACAGGAGCAACCCTCTTTCCAAAGCCAGAGGAATCTTGTTCAAGTTGTTCCACTTGTGGGGGGGAGTGGAGAGATAAAGGGAGGCACAGGCAGGGGTTGGAGGGGTAGAGAATGAAGCAGGAAGCAGCTGCAGTACTAGACTGTAGAACTCAACATTCAGTCAAAAACCATTGAGGGAGAGACGCTGAGGATCCTGAGAGGCAAAACCCCTTTCTCTCAGGGAGGTGGCACTCTAGTGGGGGCAGTAAGATGGCAGCAAAGACTTGCTAGTTGGGCTTCATCATCTGTTGGTAGATGGATGGTTGAATCCAGCACACCCCTATGTCCACACAATGCTCCCCTCCCACGCCCCACAGACCCCAATCAGGCCATTGTATACATTTCTTCTGGAATAATCTTCCTGAGACACATTTCTTCACATTTCCTTCAAGAGCCTAAAGCTTCCCCTGGAGGCCTCCAATTCCTTTCTGGTTCATTTCAAAACTGTGCAATTAACACACTAGCAATGGCCCCACAGTATCCTCAAAAGACTGGGTTCCTCTTGGGAAGGGACAGAAGAGAGGGCTGTGAGAGTCTCAGAACCTGGACTTCCGTCGGCCTCTATCTGAAGAAAATAAGGCTCAGGGGTTCTGGGGAATTTCATGCCAGAAGAATCCAGGGAAGCCAGGTCTCAACTCCTGTGGTAACTGACCTGAGGCAGAGGGAAACTCATATGCTCCAAGCATGAGGAGGACCCACTGCCCATGAGGTAGCTTAACAGGAAACCAGGTCCAACCGGGATGAGCCACTTTGAATCATGACAACCTGACCCAATCATTCTCTGTAATGAAAGGAATAAACCTAGAGGGAGTTTTCCGTCCTTTGAGTCACTTCCATCTGTGGATTCCCTCCATGTGAGGACAAGACATCTTGGTTCACAAAAGACATTCCTACTCTGTCCTGTTCAAATTCAAATTACTGAGTCATGGGATCAATGAGCATAGGAAAATGGTTAAGTTGCAAATTTTCAGGGATGCAGCAATAGTGAACAGGACATTTACCTTGTTATAAGAGAGCAAATTTCACAGAACACACAGCACGAATAAAACTGGGCCCCCAAAATCAGTGGAATGAAGGATGGGAAAGTCTCCTAAACTCTCTCCATCTTGAACCTTTTTCTCTACATGTCTGCTTCACTCTAATCTCCTGTAGATCACCTTCCTTTTGCTTCTCCAGACCACAGTGTGGATGGAAAATGCCTTCCCACAGCTCCCTTGCATACCTGCTACTAACCAGGTATAACTGGTTACATATCACTGAGCCATTCAATCAAAATATTTAAAGTGTTCCCTCTGGCCTAGTGTGGGTCAGATGTCCATCCCAGATCCAATCCATGTCAGGGGGCAGAGGGGCCACTTGTATGGACATGTACTGGAAGACAGAAAGTTACCATTGCCAAATGGATGCAGCTGGAAGGAGGGCAAACAGGTCATCACAGGCATTCACTACATTCTCAGAGGCAGAAGGAGATTTTCCTGGATTCTAACAAAAACTATCCTTGATAACTAAGAATTCTAAGATAACTATCCTTATCTAGGAGGACTTACTCTAATCACATGAGGTATTAAAAGTGGAAGAAGGCAGAATAGTCTGTGGGAGATCAGAATTGCCACCTCAAAATATGTCTCTTCAGGTTTATTATTTCAAGAACAAAAGACTCTGAAAGAAACTTTGACCTCCCCCCCACTAACTGCCTAAAAGAATTTAAGATAGAAGGCCTTACCCCAGGACAGGCCATCACCATAGATAACTCTGGGTATGGATAGACTGGGAGGGTCCTTGCTAAGCCCGTTCTCATCAAAGCTCTGAAAACCAAGTAAAAGCAGAATTTACCCTTTGTAAGAGACATTTACATTTGTAAGGAGAACATCCATTTGTAAATGTATCTCCCTCTCTGTACCAGGAAGAAGACAGAATGAACTTATCTCTAGAAATTCTTATCAATTCGGAAGGCAAGGACTTAAATCTGCATACTTAATCCTGTTTACTGTGCTTTTCTGGTAATCTCTCATAGCTGACTCTGCCCACCCCCAAAATCCTCCTTTGTCTTTAGCTGGAGATAGTATTTAAGATGAGAACCTCTGCCATTTTCTTGAGTTACCCCATTTTTCCTGGGTCTCTCCCATGTATACATGTTATAAAGCTTTGTTTCATTTTCTCCTGCTATTCAATCTCATGTGAATTTAATTTGTAGCCCAGCCAGAAAGGACCCAGAGTGGATAGAGGATAGTCTTCCTCCCCTACAAGTGAAAGTGATTCAAAGGAAGAAGAATCAAGAGAGATTCAAATTTAAGGGACTCAAGCTGCCATTGCTGCATTGAAGATGGAGGAAGGGGGCCACAGACAAGGAAAGTGGCAGCCTGTAGAAGCTGGGAATAGCCCTCAGCTGACAGCCAGCAAGGAATGGCAACCTCAGACCTACAACTGCAGGAAACTGAATTCTGCCAACAATCTGAAGGAACAAGTAAACAGATCCTTCCCTAGGGCCTCCATAAGTTAACACAGCCTGAAGACACCTTGATTTTAGCTTGGTTAGACCCATGTTGGACTTCTGACCTACAGAAAGGTGACATAATTAATGTTATGTCCCCAAACTTATGGTAATTTATTATGGCAGCAAAAGAAAACTAATACAATAAGGATTTTGTGAAAATGTCGCCGTGAACTAAACTGTGAAACTGTGGTAAATAAATTGTGGTGGCTTAAAAATCTAGAAAGAGCTCAGTTGAAGGATGAAGATTATTAACAAATTTACTTAACAAATGTAACTTGACAACCACATGCCAGGTAGAGTGGATGCAGTGGTGAACAAGAACAGTGATGATAATGAAGAGTAGCCTTTCCCCAGGATCTATCAGTTGAAGGGAACATCCTTCAACATCAATGAATGATCAGGGGTGGAAATATCCATTTGCTGGAGATGGATTCTACAGTGTGACAAAAATACCACTAAAGATCATCTAGCTTCCTTCCTCCCAAATTCTTATTCCACAGACAATCTTTAGGTGTTAAGTTGTGCTTCCTAGAGACCCTCAAAATAGGAGGATTGGTTCTGGCTCCATGATCACGCATCACATTAATAGAAGGGGTGCACGTGTGCCCATTATTAGTGAAGAGTTTGGCCACTGGTCCCTTCACATCTTGTGTGATGCAGTCCCGGTGAATTCATTCTCTGGACCACGTCACCCTGCAGACTCAATCCAATGAAGTCTAGGCCTATGGCTCTGACAATTGACCTTGAAGGAACCAAGTGGGATGTGGCCTCCATAGTGACCTACAAGGATCCCTTCATGAGGGTGTCCTGGGAAAGGTACCTCAAGGCAGCACATGGGGCAATGGGGCTGTAAAGAAGAACAGGTTAGGGGGTGAGGGTGGGACAGAGGCCCCACGTCTCCCAGCAGCACAAGTTTCTGTATGAATTATATAATTTACTTAACTTGGCCCTTCTTCAGTTTCCACATTCTCGAAATGAGACTACCTCATGGGGTTGCTGTGAGGATTAAATGAGTGAAACACACTTAAAGCATTTAGAAGAGCACCAGTACATTTAACTTATCTATAAGTGTTAGTTATTGTTGTTCAAATCCCAGCTGTCATTCACTTGCTGAGTCTTGTTTGGAAAGTTAATCAGTTTTCTGCATCCTTCTTTCCTTATCTATAGAAAGGAGACAATAAAGTGGTACCGAACTCAACTGTCATGTGGAATAATGGAATTAACATTAGTGAAGTGCTTCACACAGTGTGTGCATTTAGTAAGTATTTTATTGTTTTGAAATGTTGCTGTTAAGGAGGAGGCCCTCAACTCTAGGCTGGGAAGGTGGAAGCAAGGATGTTACTTCAGCTTGAGTGTCCCCGTTCCCATCAGCAGACCCCAGGGTCACTGGGGTCTCCAGGGAAAGATCATACACTAGGTCAGTAACAAGGGGACTCTGCACTCAAGTCAGCACTGGGCAAATGGTCAAAAGAATGGGATCTGATTTCTCAATACCAAAAATAGGCCACAGAGGCTCAGAGAAGGAGGTGTGCGGGAACGTGTAGATATGTGATCCATCCGTGGCATTGTAGAATGAGACCTCACCAGTCTGATAGTCCAGGAAAACCCCCACTCTCTTAGGAGAGTTTGCAATTGTCAAGTTTGTCATGGGGAGAGTGAGAGCCAGATAGTCTTTCCCATTAGACAGGCTAATAGTCCAGAATCCATTCTCTGGTGCCATATTAACCCTAAGTCTTCTTGCCACGTTTTCCCTACACACACCGACATACCACTCTTTCATGCCCCCCACATGCACCTCCCAGAAATGTCTCCCTGACGTGAAGCTCTTACAGCCAAGCACACAGTAATGCCCATAAAATCTCCTAGGACTGTAGACCATCAACAGTTCTCTGTCTGTCCGCAACAGGCTCCTCTGGTCTTCAAAAACACGGAGGAAGGGGTTTGCTGTGCCCGGATCCAGAATCACATCCGCTGCAAAAAGTTTGGGGACGGGCCATGGGGTCAGCCATGCTCCTAGACCTCAGAGCCTCAGCCTTCAAAACCTGGTTCATGCTGATGAGGTCCAAGTCCAGAGCCTGGTGTCCCCAGCCTGCCCTGAATATGACCCTCTCAGCAATACCAAAAGAAAGGCCCAGGCATCTTGTGTTCAGTGGAATAGAGTGCTGAGGGTCAGGGTATGCCTAACCAGACATCTCTACCCAGCTCCTTCCTTCCATCTTTTTCTTACTTCCCTCCCCAGAATGACTCTGCCCACCTGTGCTTTATAGTCACATAGATTCGAAATTTTAATCCTGGCTCTACCACTCCTGAGCTGAATGACTTCCTTTTCTGCACAGTCTCTTTTTCCATAGACCCAAGCTATATAATCTCTTTGAGCCTCAATATCCTTATCTGAAAAATGGGGATAAAAATACTAATCTCTGGGGTGTAAGTACACAACACGTTTTATGTGTAGCCCAGGGCCAGGCATGGAGGAAGTGCCTGAAGTTATAAGAGCTCCATGCCTTTTTTGTGCTAGAGGCCATGTTGGGGGCTTTCTGTGCTCCTAGAACTTCCCTCCACCTTTCTCTACCCTCTTCTGGGCCCCAGGAATCTATCTTCTGTGGACTTCGTCACTGGGTTCTCCTGCCTCTGGTGACTTGTTGGGTTTGGCCAATGGGAGGTACTAGCTGAAGATTGGAAGGAGAAGGAAAAGACAGGCACAGCATTTATTTCCCCCACCTCCTCCCTGTCATCATCAGATGGTGATGCTCTAACAAAGGCATGACTCCTCTCATGTAGACCTGTCCTTGAGTTACAGCTTCCTCTGGGCTCCAGGAACTGCTCTATCTCCCTATTCCTTTAAGCCTAGGTGTGATGACAGCTCCCCACTATTGTGAGCCCTGGGGCACTTCATATTCCCTTGCTGGTTTCCCTTAACCCCACTCCTGCCTTTGTAAGGAGTTCCTTTTCTAAACCTTCTTCCACCACCCAGTTTTAACGTGGCAATTTTTTCTTCTTGGTTTTTTGATTAATACACATTCATTATCTCATTTAGTCTTTCCCTCAACCCTCACATAATTGGGATTGTGATCATCATTTAAAAATGAGAAAACTAAAGTTCAGAAGCATGAAGTAACTCGAGGACACACAACAGCAGGAAATGGCATAAGAAGCTTGGGAACAACAAAGATCTTTGTACATTGCCTTCCCTCCTTGGTCATTCCACATCCTAACTCTCCCTGGAGTATTAGTTCCCTCTGCCTCTCCTTTCCCTCAGCTCCACCTTTTATGCCTCTTGCTTCCCATGAAGATCTATGGAAGCTCCAGAGAGCAACTCTCCCTGCTTCTCTGAACTCTCAACAGGAAGGCCCTGGAGTTGGGAAAACCTTTGAGACCAGGACCTCAAGTCACCCACCCAGAACTCTCCCAGTCATGGGGACTTTTCCTCCCAGAATCTCAAGAGTTGAGGACGAAAAGGGAAATATGGTCCCTCAGGTTGTTGTCCTAGGGAACATACAGTGATTCACTCACCAGCTTGGAAGAGGGCCATCTTCCATTCTGAAAGGCAGGAGACACAGATAATAAAAAGGGCATTATTTCTATTCTTGCCCCACCCATTCTCCTCACTAAGCCTTTTCTCTCTCTCTTTATTCAGACTCTTCCAATGTCCAGCTTCCTTCATCTAGAGTTCTGCTGGATCAGGCATACAACCCCTCAAAAATGGTGGAGTTCCTTCCCTTCATCATGCTGGAGCCGCAGGCGACATGGCC
Organism: Dicerorhinus sumatrensis harrissoni; assembly: GCA_014189135.1. Lineage (NCBI taxonomy): Eukaryota > Metazoa > Chordata > Mammalia > Perissodactyla > Rhinocerotidae > Dicerorhinus > Dicerorhinus sumatrensis. The sequence goes on from JABWHU010000006.1 coordinate 40,813,364, forward strand.
AGGTTTTGCTACGGTGTAGTCATGTTTGCCAGCAGGGTGAGGGGTGGCTGAAAATGCCCAGAACCTGTGTCTCGAAAGTCCTCTCTGAGGCTCCAGAAAAGCAGGCATGATCTCCCCAACAGAAAATGAGCCTCTGGGCTAGATCTGATTATTCCTACTGGGAATGCCAATGTGTCACACAGCAGAGAAATGGTTTAAATGCTTAGTACACATTTGCCAGAAAACTCAGAGAACATCAGGGTCACTCACCAGCATAGTCCTGAGCCTTCTCTCCACCTACAGTGGAAGAAAAGTACAGATGTCACCTGAAATTGTCATTTCTGAGTCAATTCATTTCTCTTCTTTTGCATCCACCTAATCTTTCCTTTTGAACCGCAATCCCCCCCTTCCTATCCTCTCCCTCTGCCTATTCCATTCTCTCCTCCCCTCTCCTCCTTAATGTCAAGTCTGAGAACATCAATTCCATGCTGATGATACCACAGGCACCATGTAAGTGCTTTCCCAGCTGATACTCGGCAGCTCTATTCTGTATATATCTACACTCCTATATCTGGGCGCAGGTGTCACCATGTGTACACGAGTATGTGTGCGTGTACCAGAATCCATCTGTCTCAAGCTGTATTATGTCCTGCCTACTTCTGAAAAGAATTGGGCACCTTAATGAGGAAATTTCAGATAATACTTTCTTAAAAGCAGTTCTAATAAATCTATGACAACTGAGGCACTGTGGCCACTCCTTTTTTTAAGAGACACTTTTCTCTCTCCTTCTTCTCTGATTTTCTCATTCTTTTAAATCTCACATTCTTTGTTTTCTTCTCAGCAGCCAGATTGTGGAAAGCAACTAGTGAGGTTCCCAGCATAGGGAAGGCACTTCATCTAGAGAGTTCCATCCCCCTCCTCTTCCTTTCCTTTCAAGTGCACCCTGGATGTTCCCTGGTGCCTTGCTGGGCTGGAGAGCCTGTGGGCCCCTCCTGGAGAGAGACTGAAGGGCCTTTTCTCCATTAAAAGACACGATTTCCTGTGCTTCACCCCAGTCAGCCACCCTTAGTTCTTTCCCTTGGTAAAGGGATCCAGGACATTTCTCAGCCCTGGACAGAGTCAGCAGTGAGAAAACAGGCTGGGAAATATCCCAGCAGAGAGTCTTGGATGCAAATTCAGCAAAAATGTCAGAGTCACTCACGAGCCATGTACTGGATCCGTCTCCACTCTGCGTTGGAAAGAAGGCAAAGAGTCTTTAAGATGCTTAAATCAGCAATAGGGAGATATATATGGGTCCCCAGGGGAGTCATAACTTACTGAGTTCATGCTGGAGATCCTCTGTGAAATAAACAGGAAAATAAATTTCTTATACAGGGATGGAGCAGGGAGAACCTCTGGAAAATAAACCCTACAAATGACCCAGTGCAGGGGTGGGTGCACATTGTAGGGAGGGAGTGAGGTCCTTGGGGGCACCCTACCTTGAGCCAGTGCCTTAGGTTCCCTCCCTGATTTGATACCTCTTTCCTCTCCTTCCAGATCCTTTTCTGCTTGCTCTCTCTCTTTCTCCTTCTGCTGTCGCCGCAGAAAGTAACCCATCACTGCAAGAATCATCAGGAAGATGAGCAGTGCCCCGGCAATTGCCGTGATCCATGGCCAGGTCTTCCAGAAGGGGTCTGCAGTGGAATGGAGCTTTAGCCTCTCACCCCCAGGGCAGGGATCACAGAGTTGATCTCATGACATCAAATGATCATTCTCCTCCTAAAGTCTCAGGGAACTTTTGGTAAGACTTTGGTAAACCCTTACTATAAAATAATTCTGTTCCTTGTCTTGAAATGTCTGCTTCTCACATCTGAATATGGGTTACTTGAGCATCAGAATCAGATGTTTTTTCTAATTTAATTACTTAAAAGTTTCCATTTAGGGGCTGGCCCTGTGGCCTAGTGGTTAAGTCCAGCAAGCTCTGCTTCGGCAGCCCAGGTTTGGTTACTGGGTGTAGACCTACACCACTTGTCAGTGGCCACACTGTGGCAGTGACCCACATACAAAATAGAGGAAGATTAGCATGGCTCTTAGCTCAGGGCGAACGTTCCTCGAGTGAAAGAAGATTGGCAACAGATGTTGGCTCAGGTCAAATCTTCCTCAGCAAGAAAAGACACAAAAAAAGGTTACATTTACGTGGTTCAAATATCAAAAAAGTATAAAAAGTGGTCCAAGTCTCCCATCCACTCCCACCTCCCTCCCCCCATTTTTTAGCCTCTCCTTAATCAGCTTAACATGGTGTCTAAGAATATAAACTTTGGAGCTGGAGGGCTTGCATTCAAATTCAGGATCCTCCACTTCACTAACAATGAGATCTTGGACTAATTGGTTAATGGGTCTGTTCCTTTTGTCCAAATTTATAAAATGGGGTAATAATAGTACCTCATTCATAAGGTTAAAGGATTCAATTAATGCTTGTAAAGAGTCTGACACATAATATGTGTTATGCAAGTGTGTATTAAATGAAAACAAAATATATGTATTTTTACTTTATTTATATATGTATATATAAATAAATATATTCTTACTTTTACTTGTTTACACCAAAGATAGTATTCTATACAAACTGCTCTGCATATGGCTTTTTCTGTTCATCTTGGAGATCCTGCCATATTAGTACAGAGAGAATTTCTGTGCTTTCTTTCCCAGCTGAGCAATATTCCACTGCATAACAGTTCTCCATTGATGGACATTTGCACAATTTCCAACTTTTTGCTATTATAATTAATACTGTGAGAAATAACTTTTTACATGAGTCATTTCATACATACACAAGTATATCTGTCAGATAAATTCCCAGCAGTGGGATTTTGGATCAATAAATAAGTATTGGAGAAATACTGCAATTTGGCCCTGAATAGAGGTTGTGCTAATTTATAGCAAAAATATACAAAATTATACAAACAAATGTCTAAGATTGACTATCTACACTCCTGCCATCAGAATGGGTGATCTACCACCTCAGTTTTGTTTTGTTTTGTTTCATTCCCAATCGCACAAGTCAAAAATATTTAATACACATTCCTCTCTTGGGTGAGATTGGACATCATGGATATGTGTTATTTCCTTTTCTGTGAACTAATAATTCATGCCCTTTGCTTGTTTCTACTGGGTTGTTTTATATTTTAAGGAGATTAGCTCTTTCTCTTAAGTATGATTTGTATGTATTTTTTGCCCATTTTGTAATTTGTCTTTGCTTAAGAGCTTGATATTTACCCCTTTCCCCCAATTCCCATTGCCTGTCACAGTTTCTGGCAGACAGGAAATGCTCAGTAAATATTTGTGACATAAACAGTTGATGAGGAAAAGAAATATCCTTGGAGTAAGAAGAAGGCTCTGGATCCCTGTTCTGTGCCTTATATTAGGGCAGAGACCCGAGTCAGCAACAGAGAATCACACATCCTCCTTCTTTCAACAGCCACAGCTCAGCACAGTACACCTGAGGTTAAGCAGGGTACTGACGTGCAATGGAAATCCTGGTGGTCTTTTCCTGCCTGAGGAGGGGATTTCTGATAATACAGGATATGCCTTCCCCAGAGCTGCCTTTAACAATCACAGATGCTGTGACTGCATACAGACCCACTCCATCTGCAGCCAAAGGTGCTGCCACAGCTGGCATGTTCTCTCCCTTGGCATCTCTCCACTGTATGTGGGGCTGGGGATACCAGCCGGTGGACGTGCACTCCAAATGGATCCCTCCATCCTCATAACCCTTCATTTCAATGTGAAAATCAGAACCCTGTGCTGTGGAAGGAGAAATGAGCCTGAATTCTTTGGAGCCTCCTCTACTGATGAGAGTATCAACAGAAACCTCAACAGAAACACTCACATTAAATAATTCAAAGGCTGTTTCATTAAGGAGCTGTTTGCAAATTGTGGTCATGGTGAGGGGAAAATACATGGAACAGAGCAACACCCCAGGGACATGAACAGTGGAGCTGTTACCATCCACCACTAAATGCAAAGGGAGGTAGCTATTTTGAAGACCTCTAAAGAAAGTCCTGTAGAAAGGGCTGTCTTAAGAGGAGCTGTGAGCTTCTTGAAGGAAATGCAGCCAGCTAAAGGTGATCCTGCAGGGAGCAAGCCAGGGGGATAAATTCCTAGACCTCTCTCTCGTCTCTCCCTCCTTCCATCTTCTGCTATGGCTCCCCCTTGACCAAACCCAGCCAGAAGCCACAGGGCAAGGGAGTGCCGTGAGAAAGAGAAATGCAACCCTTGACATCTGGACATCAGCCTGGTCTCATGTTCTTCTGTTGAACATAAGCAATTTCATGGAACATTGACATCAGACAAGAGCACTTCGTCACTAAGATGGGTCAAAACAAAAACAAGACCACTCAACAATCACGTTTGAATGTAGAGAAAAACACAAAAACTGTGCAAACCACAATCATGACCAAACATTTCCCTATCCTGGCTATGAGTGACTGCTGCTCCTTTCCTGATCACAGCTTTAGTCTCACTCTAGTCTTCCCCCAGGATAAGACTTATTAAGACACTCACCCACAGAATCATACACCCAACCTTCCTGACAGCATCCAATCCAGAGCAAAGCCCCACTCCCATAAGCCCTCCCCCAACTCCCCTAACACAAGTCCAAATTCTACACGAAGTCTTCTCTAACAGACTCTACTGAGACACCCCACTGTTCCCACATGGCATGCATTCTCCCCCACTACAACAAGTAATGAACAAAATGTGGTGAACTATAGCTGTGTTCCTAGGTGCTTTTGGTGGGAAAACATTGGCAGCACAGATGCTGTCCTGCAGGTCAGCATCCCAGGGCCACAGCTGCGGGTACCTGGAGGAGCGACACAAGCTGTCTGGAACACAGCTGAACCCAAACTAACATATGCCATCACTGAGGAGATATTTCCTTATCCTCCTATCCCCGACCTTCCACTTCCCTGCTTAGACCCTGGTGGCCTGCATGAGGGAGTTCTTTACTTGATATTATAGGATACAGGAGAGATTCTTCCTAGAGGAAAATCTGTGTCTTTCCCAAGGGCCTCAGAGAAACAAAGAGGTAAGGCAGTGCAGGCAGTTCCTAGCTACCAGCCAGGGTGGTCTGAGGTACATTTGGGGCATGAACTCTGCATCTGCCCCCAGGTCCCAAGGAGGAATGGACTCGGGACAAAACCTGGAGGCTCACCTGCAACCTTCAGCTCCACCATGGCTTTTTCTGAGAAGTTCTCATCTCGGAAATAACACAAGTAGCTTCCTCTGTCAGAGGCTCTGACGTTATAAATTCGGAGAATAGCATTTCCTTCAGTGATGCCATCTCTTAAAATCGAAGTTCTCCCTCGATACTCTGCCATCTGATTCTCTTCTACTTCCTGCCCATTTACATATATATATACCACCTGCGTAAGGCTGGATCTCACCCACATCAGGTCCATGGTCTCAGCACTCATCTTTGGGGACAGATGACAGGGCAGATCAGCATATTCACCCATGAGGGCCAGGATGGGACCAGAGGGTCCAACCACAGCAAACTGAGCTGGTCAGTAAAGGGAGAACCTCCGTCAGAGGGAGTTGGAGTCATGAGGGTAGGGAAGGGGGCGTCTCAGGCAGGGAGGGTGAGATATGAAAAACCTAGAGAGGAACATGATCCTAATAGAAGGAAAATTTGTCTTAATGGCGTGCGCACCTTCAGTCAGTTTGGGCTGGGACTTCCAGGAATGAGAAGTTATCAGAGGTTCTGACTGGGCACTAATAGGTAATTGTCTGCTTCAGATACATAAAAGCAGGATGTTTCCTACCTGAGCAAGGGGTAAGCAACTGCACCAAGATGAGGCAGACAAGGAGGTCAAGCGGAGAGAAGTCTAGGGAACTTGCCACTTTCATCTGTGCTGCGGAGAGACACCAGAAAGAGTTGAGAAGAAGCTATGACCTGAACCTGGAAGAAGATGGCAAATTCCACATCAAATCTCCACCTCCCCAGGGCAGACTCAGGGTGAACACAAAGTCACTAGTGTGGTGACTCAAGGTCCTTCTCTGCCAAAATGTCTGCTTGTGAGTCTCTTAACTTTGAGTTCAACATGGAAGATCACTCATAAAGATAAGTAATGTTAAATGTACATTTAACATGTAAATAGTATGTAGTAGTGTTATTTGTACATACATTAACCCTAACCTATCAGGAAATCCTTGACTCTGCTATCCAAATATGTTCAGAATCCTTCCGCTTTCCAACACTTCCTCTGCCACAGCTTGATCCAAACCTCCACCATCACACTCTGATTAATGCAGGACCCTCCTGTCTGGGTCCCCTGACTCTACCTGTGTCCTCTATAGTCCATGCTCCACACAAGAGCCAGAATGTTCCTTGAGTGACATCATGACACTCTTCTGGTTAGCACCTTCCAGTGGCTCCCATTTCACTAAGAATAGATGCTGAAGTCCTCACAGTGGTCAACACAGCCCTCCAGGACATGAACCTCTAACTTCAGATCCCCTAATCTCCTCATTTGATCTAGCCACACTGCCCTTCTTGCTGGTCCTTGAACGGGCCTGTTCAGAAGACCTCGGCATTGACTCTTCCCTCTACCTGGAACGCTCTTCACCCAGATATCCACAAGGCTCACTTCCTCAACTCATTCAAGTCTTTCCTCTAAAGTCAGTTCCTCCATGAGACCTTCTCTGACAGTTATAGAAAACTGCTCTTATCCCCCTAAGCCTACTCTCTTTTCCTCCTTGAATTTTCACAGTCTAACGTATCCTGTGTTTACTGTCTGTCTCCACCGGCTGGAATGGACCTCCACAAAGCAAGGATATTGGCCTATTTAGTTTCCTGATGTGTAAGGCGCCCATAGAACAGTCTGTGATTCACATGGAACCCTCAGTAAATATTTGTTGAATGAGCGAATAGAAGAGGGGTAACATATTAATCCATCAATACTCACTAGCATTTTACATCGGTTTGTGTGATCAGATTAAGTGGTTGCCATCCAACAGGAAAGGAGGTAGAGAGTTGTGAAGACAAGCTTTGCCTCCATAATGACATGCTGTTTTGGTCTGGCTTAGAGAGCAGAGCCTGGACTACTGTGCTCCCATTGGGACTTGCCTATATTAATATATTTATTCCTATTTTTCAATGAAGTGGTTTCAAGGAGCAAGCATGTCCTGAATATGCATGTAAGAGTGTTATTACTTGGTGTGCCTCAGTGCACTCTTTTCACAACTGTTCTTTGGGGAGAAACATCCCTGGGAAAGAAACTATTCATTTCCGGTCTTCCCATTTCCTGGGTGTTCACCAATGCTACTTGGCAGATGGCCTCTGGGCTCGCTAGCAATGGATAAGTCCTAGTGTTAGTCTTTGCATTGCTAAAGAAGTATCTCTCAGAGGCAGAGATGTAAAAGCTGGCACTTGTAAACAAGGGGAAAATACGTCAAGCTAGGAGCACACAGCAGCCCAATAAAGCTCGTGGCTCTATGAAGTGCTGAGGTTCTCCCAGCTCAGAACCAGGGCCCCTGGAATTCCCCACTCCCAGCCCAGTGCTCTCAACTGTACCTTGGCTCAGAATACACCTCCACCATCTTTTTGTCATCATCTGCGGCATCAGTGTGAACCATTGTGATAAGGGAAGTGTAGGGCCCTTCCCAGATGGCAAGGCTTGATTCTAGCTGGAGTTCTAGCTTGGCTTCCATCCTAACCACCCCAGAGGTGGCTGCATCCCTAGATAGTGGAGAGCCTGAGAGCAGGCCTAGGTGGATTACTCAGAGACAGGACTGAGATATCTGAACCTAGTCCCCTCCCTTCTCCCTTGGTCTTCTCCCATCATGTATCTGCTCCCTCCGTGAACATGTGAGGTGGAATCAGGTGCTGACAAATTACTTGAGGGTGTGCCTATCTGGGGAGCTACACTGCGGACTCCTCTAAGCCCCAACCCACAGCCATCACCAAGTTCAAATCATGTCCCCATCAGACTCTGGTTAAGATCCAGGCATACTCCCTGGTCTGGAGTCAGTCAGAGGCCGAATCCACCACTTTTTAATCAGAAGGCTAGTGAATGGGAGAGCTAGGAATAAGACCAGGTCTCACCCAACTTTTCATTCATTCATTCAACAAATATTTACTGAGCACACACTATGTACCAGGGCCATTATGTGTTAGGTGTAGGAGCAAAATGGGAGTAGAAACTAGGTAATGGCTCTATAATTCACAAGCTGTGTGATCTCCGCCCTGTGACAAAATCTATTTGAACTCCAGTCACTTATGAATCAATGTGAAATATGAACTTTAGAATGTGCATAATTGGCCCAGCAATTCCACTTCCAGATATCTGGTCCAGCAAAGCACTTGCATGAGTCCAGAGAGAAGCATTTGTAAGGATGACACTGCAGCATTATTTTTAAAAGCAAAAAAGTGATCAACCACCTAACCTGCCACCCACAGGACGCTGGTTAGTTACATAATTACTGGTTAGTTAGTGACTGTTAAGACTAATTTATAGTCACTAACCCAGATAATCAGGACATATCAAGTGAACAAAATGAAAGTTGCAGAACAATAATAATGGTTCTATTAAAAAAAAACAAAGATATAAATTTGTATATACATGTTTATGTCATTGCCTTAAAATAGGTCTGAAGGGACACACACTACACTGAGAATTGGGGATTGAGTGAAAGATACTTTTGTCCTTTTCTTCCTATACTTTGAAAATTATTTGAATGTCTTAAATTTGAAATGTTTTCATGTAATACTTGGAAATTAATAACTGTTACAAGTGATTATAGTGCCTACAACTTATTAGTTGTTCAGAAAATACCAACTCCTCCAGAACAAGCCAGCATGAGGCCCCAGTCATAGTACCTGCGAGTCCAGGAATTGCCAGGGGACAGGGGAGCAGAAGTCTGTGCAGCTGACACTCCTTCAGACCCTTGTCTGAAGCCTGGGCACACCCTCAGACAGAATACTGCCTTTTAGAAGATCTCCTCTTCAAAGTGTTCTCTATGGTGCTAGAGAGAGAACAGTATTATTGTTGTTACTATAGGTAACAACTTCTCTACAGTCCTCAGAGTAGGGAATATATTTTCACTTATTTTTAGGGTATTTATTGGTTTTTGTTTCTGATTATAGACATTTTTAAAATGGAGAAATATGTAGGAGAATAATATTTAAATAATCTGTGATGCTAATCGTAAACTTCACCTCATGGGAATGTAAATATTTCTGGAAGTATTTTGGCCATGTATATATATATATAACAAATGCCTTGGAAATGTTTCATCATTTGACCCAGAAATTCCACTTTTAGGAATTATTCTTAAAGAAAAGTAATCAGGTGTTAACACAAAGATGTATGTTTAAGGCTGTTCATCACAGTAAAATTTACAATAGCAAAATGTAGATATAATTTAAATATCCAAATTGGATCCAGTTTGGTTAAAGGATAAATAAGACTGTTTATTAAAAATACGATTCCTGGGCCGGCCCCGTGGCTTGGCGGTTGGGTGCATGCGCTCTGATGCTGGCGGCCCGGGTTCGGATCCCGGGC
>JABWHU010000006.1:40832067-40932082 GCA_014189135.1 Dicerorhinus sumatrensis harrissoni
TTCTCCAAAGAAGTTATACAGGTGGCCAACAGGCACATGAAAACATGTTCAACATCATTAACTATCAGAGAAATGCAAATCAAAACTACAATGAGCTATCACCTCAAGCCCGTCAGAATGGCTATAATTAACAAGACAGGAAACAATAAGTGTTGGAGAGGATGTGGAGAGAAGGAAACTCTCATACACTGCTGGTGGGAGTACAAACTGGTGCAGCCACTATGGAAAACAGGATGCAAATTCCTCAAAAAATTAAGGATAGAACTACCATAAAATCTAGCTATTCCACTGCTAGGTATTTATCCAAAGAACATGAAATCACTAATGCATAAAGATACACGCACCCCAGTGTTCGTTGCAGCATTATTCACAATAGCCAAGACTTGGAAGCAACGTAAGTGCCCATCAAGGGATGAATGGATGAAGAATATGTGGTATATATACACAATACTACTCAGCCATAAGAAACAATGAAATCCAGCCATTTGTGACAACATGGATGGACATTGAGGGTATTCTGCTAAGCGAAATAAGTCAGAGGGAGATGGTCAAGTACTGTATGATCACACTCATAAGTAGAAGACAACAACAACAACAAACAAACACATAGAGAAAGAGATTGGATTGGTGGTTACCAGAGGGGAAGTGGGGAGGGAGGAGTGTGAAAGGGATGATTAGGCACATATGTGTAGTGATGGATTGTAATTAGTATTTGCGTGGTGACCATATTGTAATCTATGCAAAAATAGAAGTATATTGATGTATACCTGAAACTTACACAATGTTATAAGCCAATGGTATGCAATAAAAAAATAAAATAATAAAATAGAATAAAAATAAATAAATAAATATTCAGAGTCTACTTTCACTCTTTTACATGTGGCTGTCCAGTTTTCCCAACATGATTTATTGAAAAGACTTTCCTTTCCCCATTGTATGTTCTTGGCTTCTTTTCGAAGACTAGGTGTCCATTATCTTTCACCATACACAAAAATTAACTTAAAATGGATTAAAGACTTGAATGTAAGACCCAAAACCATAAAACTCTTCAAAGAAAACATATACTGTATACTCTTTGACATTGGTTTTACAGTATCTTTTCGAATATCCTGTCTACTCAAGCAAGGGAAACAAAAGAAAAAATAAATAAGTGGGACTACATCAGACTAAAATGCTTCTGCAGGGCAAAGAAACCATCAAGAAAACATAAAGACATCCACCAACTGGGAGAAAATATTTGCAAATCATATATCTTACAAGGAGATATGGTTCAAAATATATAAAGAACTCATACAATTCAACAACAACAAAAAAATGAACAGAGGATATGCAGAGGCAGTTTTCCAAAGAAAATATACAGATGGCCAATAGGCACTTGAAAAGATGCTCAAAATCACTAATTATTAGGCAAATGCTAATAAAAACTACAATTAGATAACACCTGATACCCATCAGAATGTCTATAATTAAAAAGACAAGAAATAAGTGTTGGAGAGGATGTGGAGAAAAGAGAACCCTCACACACTGTTGGTGGCAATGCAAACTGGTGCAATCATTGGGGAAAGCAGTATGGAGATTTCTCAAAAAATTAAAAGTAGAAATACCATATGATCCAGCTATTTCACTACTGGGTATTTATCCAAATAACATGAAATCAACAATTCAAAATGATTTACGTACCCGTATGTTCATTGCATCATTATTCACAATAGCCAATATATGGAAGCAGCCCAAGTTCCCATCAATGGATGAATGGATAAAGACATAGTGTATATATACCATGAAATACTACTCAATTATAAAAAAGACAAAATTGTGCCCTTTGTGACAACATGGACGGACCTTGAGGGTATTATCCTAAGTGAAATAAGTCAGACAGAGAGAGACAAATACACCGTGATTTCACTGGTATGTGGAAGATAAACAAACACATACATAAAGTGAACAGATCAGTGGTTACTAGTGGAAAAGTGGGTTGGGGGAGGGCCAAAAGGTAAAGGAACACACACGTATGGTGATGCATAAAAACTGGACTATTGTTGCTGAAATAATTAATTAATTAATTGATTAATCTTAAAAAAATACAAAGAAGTGCCTAGCAGGTGAAATGTTATTAGAAATCAACACAGAACAAAAAACTCTGTATTAAATTATTGTATTTAAAAAAAAGATAAGACCGTTTAAAGCTATGCATTTTTATCCAAGAATTATTTTGTTGCTATATCCATAAGTTTTGACATCATGGTTGCCTTCTCTTCAAATAGTCTGTATCTAAAGTTTTTATGTCCTTTTCTGTATTTGTTATTAAGGATAATTTACTTTTATTTATTTATTTTGTGCCTGTTTCTGTGTTCCAGAGAATGTTGCTTATACAAGTCTGGTTTCAGGAATTTATTGTGATTGTGACTTAGTGTATAATAATAATAGTTAATATTTATTAAAAAATTACTATTTAGATATATATTCAGAAGTTTTTCATATGCAGATTTTATTTAATTCTCACAATAATCTATGATGTAGGTATGATTATAACCTAATTATACAGATGAAGTCACTGATATTTAGAGAGGTTGAATGACTTACCCAAGATTACACAGTTGTAAAAGCCACTCCTTAAAGCCTAAGATAAAAGCCAAATTAAGGATCAGGAAAATTGGCAATGAGCCAGGGTACCATGTTATAAAGGGGTGTAGTAACTTTATGTTACTTTGCTGTAACAAAGTACCAGGCACTGCAGTGGAGGCTTAAACAACAGAAAGGTATTGTCTCACAGTTCTGGAGGCTAGAAGTCTAAGATCAAGGTGATTTCAGGGTCAGTTTCTTCTGAGAGACGTGAGAGAAGGCCATGTTCCATGCTTCTCTCCAGCTTTTGGTAGTTTATGGTCAATCTTTGGCATCCCTTGGCTTGTAGAAGCATCACCTTGATCTTTTCCTTTGTCTTCACAAGGCGTTCTCCCTGTTTGCATGTATCTGTGTGCAAATTTGCCTTTTTTGTAAGAACACCAGTCATACTGGATTAGGGTCCACCTTAACGACTTCATCTTAACAAATTACATTTGCAACGATCCTTTTCCCAAATAAGGTCACATCCGGAGGTACTGGGGGTTAGGACTTCAATATATAAATTTTGGGGGGATACAATTCAGCACATAACAAGTGATAAATCCCCATAGAAATGAATCAAAAATAAGTTTCCAGGTCGTTATGGTTTCCAAGGAGAACTTAAGTCATTGCTGACCTATAAACTGGTTCTGCTCTGACAGAGTAGACAGAGCTTTGAGAGGGCGTTAAAAAGCAGATAAAACTCCTCTCCAGGGTTGAGCTGTCCCCTCTATTTTTTGTGTGTGTCTGTGTGACAAGCATAGGTAAGTTATTGGATGTGACCACGGGCAGTGCCACTATCTCTGAAATTAGCTGGGGGTTTGTGCCTGATGTTAGTAGCAGCAGCTACAATTTTGAAACTAAATGAGGCAGAGTGCTATTTATTAATAGCAAATCATTTATTCTGTAAAAATAAATTTATACATTTCAGAAGTCCTCCCAAGAAACTATCCAGTCATAATATTATGTGTAAAGATGAAGGCAATAGATACCCAAAGAAATGCATATCTATGTTCCCCAACAACCATGCACTGAAAAGTTTATAATAGCACTATTGCAAATGGGAAACGAATTGAATCCTGTCAACAGAATAATGGGTCAACAGTATGGTGACCATCACAAATATAACGATGAGCAAAAGAATCCAGACAAAAAGAGTACATACTGTATGATCCCACTCAGCTAAGTATCAAAACAAGGACAAGTAGTTGTAGGGCAGAGGGATGGTTATCCTCGGGAGGATGTGACCGGAAGGGACAGGACGGAGCAGTTCTGGGGTACTGGTGACGTTCTGGTTTTTGATCTGGTTGCTGATTACACAGTATGTTCAGTTTGGGAAAAATCATTGATCTACAACCTTATGACATGGGCATTTTTCTTTCAGTGTATTATACTTCAATGAAAAGTTAAATATAAATGAGAATATTAAATCTATAAAAAATAACTAAAACATAAACAAACAAAAAGTTAAAATGTGTCAGAAGGGAGTTCATTTGTCACTGATGGGATTATAAACATAACAGTGAGCTTGGAAACTGAACCACTCAGTGATAATTGATTACAAGGATATAAACCAAATGATATAGACTCTGCTTAGGTTGTGTTTGTTTAGAATAAAAGTGACATTAAGGCAATTTTTTTAAGAAATGAGAAAATTCTTTTAGAATTTACAAATCTCCATAGCATCCCCCAACCAGAAAGACTGTAGAGGGCAATGGGAAGCCACAGAAGGTTTGGGAACTCAGAGGAATGTAATCAGATGTCTGTTTTTAGCAAGTTTACTCTGAAAATCTAGACTATGATCAACACTATAATAACTTTTGAAAAGCAATATGTTGTTTATGCTGGTTGTTTTCCAGATTTCTTGTCTGTTTCCTGAAATTTATTTTCTGAAGTCTTAAATGTCTTAAGAGGGAAAGGACAGCAGTAGCTCTTGGGGGAAGAGAAGCAGAAACCAAAGAGGATAGAGTAGTTTGTTCGTGAAGCTGTGAAGAGAAGGGCTGTGGTAAACTGAGTCCCAGGGATCTGTGATAAAAGAAGAGAGACAAATTGGTGGAGGCGGTCCATGCTAAGTGGCCCTGGGCTAAGCAGTAGAAAAGACTTGCCCTGGCTGGTAGGTGGGAAAAGACCCCACCTGGGAGGATGGTGGCAGCCTTGAGGAATCAAGGGTACACAGGAGCAGGAGCAGGCTGATGGGAAAGGATATGGAGTTCAGTTTTGGACACAGGATTTAAAACGCTTTGGGGCCTCCATGAGGTGCGAGCCAGAGCTATTGGGATTATATGGGTTAAGTCCAGATTGTGTAGGAGTGAGCAAGGCCTCAGGGGAAAAAAATCAGGATAAAGACATCTATTACATAAGGCCGATAAGATCGTAGATTAAAAACAAAAATTCCAGTTTACTCACCATCCACATTCTGGGTTTTTCTCAAGCCTGAAGTAGAACAAAGAAACCTCATGATATAACTGGCACTTGAGAAGGTCTCAAATTGTATAGAGATAAGAGGGAAACACAAAACTTCCTGAGCTCTTTTGGAGTTTCTCAGCCAAATGACAAGAAGTTAATCAGCACTGTCCATAGCAGAGGAGCCAGGTCTACTGGGCAAAGGGGCCTCTGGGAGACCCCTTCCTGGGCTGTGTGTGCAGTGAGTCCTGGGAGTTGTCCCAGGACTAGGAACACTAGGGCACATTCCAGGTCACAGGTGGGAAAGGAAATGGAGCAGAGTTGATGGTAGTGAGTGAGGAAGGACTGCATTAAAAACCTCAATGAAAACATCCCCTGATCCTCTTCATCCTTGTCCTCTCCCTTTCCCTCTGCCCAACCTCCTCTTCCACAGTGTTCTTTGGACCTCATAGCCTTTGTCTTCTGATTGCTATAGCTTTAGTCTGGCACTCTCACTCTTTCTCCGGATGAAGTTTCCAGAAGGAACCCAGTGCACCTGCCAGGAGAAGTTCCAGAAGAAGCAAGAGGGAAGACTAAGCTGCCACCCAAGGAAAGTGCTTCAAGAAGATCCTGCCTGAGCCAGAATTGCTGAGCATTATTCCTGCAGAGAAAAGGAAGAAAGGGCTAAAGACAGCGGGGTGCTGGGGTCCACAGAGGATGCCTGGAGGATTCTATAAGATTCCTGGTCCAGCCGAACGGCAGGGAGGGGCCTGGCTGGGATAGTGACTCTAGCATTGCCCCATTCTCTCCCACTGGCTGGTTTTGGAAACCAAGAAACCTTGAGAGTCATTGTGAAAAAACAAAAAAACGCCCCTGGGATGTAAATCAGGAAGGGATAAATCACCCCTGAAATAGAGAACTGAAACTGAGATCTGGAGGAATGAGTACAAATTGTTTCATTTTCCTCAAATCAGGGGAGGAGGAGCCTTCTACTGAGAATTACCTAAACACTTTTTTCTTCTTTGGCTAAGATGTTTTAAGGGACTTGTCCAAGCTCAGAGATAGTTGGTTTTCTGATTTCTAGCCTAGTGATTTTTCCCAAGCTCTTTCTGCTTAGCTCTGAAAGTCAGATCTGGAGGCTTCCTAGGTGGAAAGAGTCCCTGGTCCCAGGAGTGTGAAGACATGAACTGGCAGTTTTGTCTTTGCATTCAGGCAGAGAGAGGCTTCCTCTCCAAAGGACCATTCCATGCATAGAAGATGAAGGCATCTCCTGTATGGTGCAAGGGCTGGGATCTACGCTGGGACAGGGGACCCCTGGGCACAGGAAAGGAAGGTATCAAAATGGACTGGAGAGGCAGGGTCCGAAGAGGAGGAGGATGTGGTAGGGATAGCGGAAGGCAGGGTTGCAATCTCACTTCTATGCGCGACATCTTGCTGTGGGCAGCACTCCTTAAGCTCCATCATTAGTCTCCTTCCAAACCGCATTTAGTCTCAACTCTTTCTCTTCTCCTTTACCTCCTCCTCCCACCTCTTGTTGATACTAAAGTTTTGAAGTGGGAACCACCATTCCCAAAAATTTCTTCTTCAGCTAAAATAGCTACCACCCCAACAATGGCATAAACATTCCCACAATTGGCTGCAGACTGTTCTTCCTAGAACAGTGCGTGTCTCTATGATATTCTCATTCGGCCCTGCTGCTACTGTGGGTCTGTGAGTGCTAAGACTCTAGGATCCTTGTTGGACTTCCAGTCCAATCCCTGCCACCAAAACTTACATAAACAAAGCAAACACCCAGATCCAGGGTGGCTTAATGACTATTTTCCTCAACATCCTTTAACACAGGCACAGCTCTGGACCTCTCTGATTAAACTTAGTAACTGTTATTCCAACTCACTGCCAGTGTTCTTCACACCTCACATTGTTTTCCCAATCATTGTTATGTGAAAACGTATTTAACAACATTGGAGACAATTGAGGACACCCATGCCTCCCAAATCTTCATCATCTCCCATTCTTATCCTGTTGATATTTTCTTCAATTGCATGAGACGCGCTGTGCATATGCAGTTTTAGGCCCCCAAGGCACTCACACACACACACACACACACCTGCCCCTCTGTAGAGAATTCTTGAGCCTCCCATCACATTCTCACAGGAAAACTAGAGATTTCTCCAAAATGAAGAAGAGCACAGAAGAGGAAAGGAAGAATCTCTCCTTTATTCCTCCCAACTTTGCTCCTTCTTGCAAAAAGATCACACTTCTGAATCCTTGTCGTGCCCTCTCTCCAAGACCCCAATATTAACAGCCAGTAGTTATTCAGTGCTGCCCCTGCTCTAAGGGCTGTGTGCATCCTCATGACTCAAGCAAGCCCCCGGGGATGAGTTTTTGTTTATCCTTCATTGTAGGAAAGCTGCACAGGAGGTATTATGATCCCAATTTATGCAGGAAACTGAGGCTGGATCAAAGTACTCCAGTCGTGAGCAAGAATGGCAGAGATGAACTCCACTCTGCCTGACTATGAAGCCTGACCTCTGAACCTTCTCTGATGTGCAGCAGGCCCTGCCGCAATTGCTTTGACCTGTTGTGGCCTCAGCACTGACCCTGGGGAACAGGATCTCAGCTCAAACTGGCACAGGCCCCTGATGACTGCAGCCAGTCAATAAGAACAGGAGAGAAAGCGCCAGCCAGCTGAGAACACAGAACAGTGCAAAGGTCCTTGGACAAAGCACTGGAGGTCCTTGTCCTTCTCCCTGAGTTTATTTGCCCAAAGAGAGTAACATGAAAGGGATAATATGGGTTTCTTGCTCTCTTCTGGGCTTTCTGCCATACTTACTTCACACACAATTTTCCCGGCCTAGCTCCCCTTTGTCCTTCTACTTCCTCTGACGTCTAGCACCTCGGGTTGAGTGACGTGAAATATTTATTTTCTGGAGTTTGTCAGAGTTGTGTCACAGGAGCAGAAGAACCTGGCTCAGATGCTGGACCAGGAGACACCAGGCAGGACTGTGTACCGTAGCTCCGTCTCTCTGCTGCAGAGATGGGCTCAGTTGCAGATCCAGCAAACACTGCTGCTGAGATGGGAGAAGGGCAGAGCCAGGGCGGCAATGAGACCAGAAATAGGCAGGTGTGTGGAAGTACCAGAAGCCAGGGTGGAGAGCTTCTGCAGCAAGGATACACAGGAGGCCTAGGAAAGATAGAGCCCTGTCAACAGGAGCCTTCTTGACCCAGGCTGTAAACCAGGAAAGGTTTTAAAAGCTTTGTTCTCAAGGTTCTAGGTTGGAGTTTAAAGCAAACACGTTCATTCAATAAGCATGCCTCATTGTGTGCCAGGTATTGTATGAGGAGCCAGGACTGTAATAAATACAACACAGCTCTTGCTTTCCAGGAATTCACAGCCAAGTCATTCAAACAGCAAATAATTACCATGTACTATGTGCCGAAAATCATTCTAGGTGACACATCTGTGAACTCCCCACTCCTTACAACAACCCTCAGAGGTACGGCACTGTTACCCTCATCACCACCATCCTCATCATGCTCATTTTACAGATGCAGGAAGTGAGGCAGAAAGAGATCAAGTAACTTGTCATAATTAGAGTCTGCTGAGGGCCAAACAGCATTGACTATACTAACAAGGAGCAATGTGTTGGTGCTGTGATAAAGGGACCCAAGGGAGAGGCCAGGGAGACTTCCAGGAGGGGGCGGCCTCTGAGGAGTGACTTGGAGGAAAAGAGACAGAGACTGACAAATACAGATAACACCCAAAATCAAATTTGAATTTCAGATAAAAAACACACAATTTCTTTTTTTTAAGAATGTGCCAAATATTGCATTTGAAATTTACAAATTTAAATGGGGCAACCTGTATTTTTATTTGCTAAATCTGGCAACACTACCCCTCAGTCAGGAGTTTCCTTGTACAACGACTGCTTGTCAGGGATTGAGAGTATGGAGAGGATGAAACTGTAGAGCCAGACGGGGACAGGTCATAGAGAGCCTCGGATGCCACGCTTAGCATTTTATACTTTACTCTCATGGAAGGATTTAAAAGGAGAAGGGATTAGAGGCCCAGATTAAATGTGTGCTTTATGAAGATCTGTCTCTGGACAATGTGGAGGAAGGATAGTAAAGGAAACAGGAAGTAGGGAAAATACTCTAACAGTCCAGGGGAGAAATTTCACTGACATGGACAGAGGATGGGGGCCTCAAGCGGAGGAGGCAGTTCCAAGAGGTAGTAAAGAGAAGGAAATAGGGAAGCTTCACTGAGGTGTCACCTGTGCAGTTACACAGGACTCTGCACTCAGAAGGGCCCCACACGAGGTTTAGTGCTCTGCTGTTGCCATCTTGAAATTCTTAATAATTTAATCTTTGAAATTGTGGGTTTTTTAAATTAAGATATAATTGACATATAACATTATATTAGTTCCAGGTGTAACACATAATGATTAGATATTTGTATGTACTGCAAAATGATCTCCACAATAAGTCTAGTTAACATCTATCACCACACATAGTTACAATTTTGTTTTACTTGTGATGAGAACTTTTAAGATCCACTCTCTTAGCAAGTTTCCAACATACAATACAGTATTATTAATTATAGTTACTATGCTGTGCATTAAATCCCCAAGACTTATTTATTTTATAACTGGAAGTTTGTACCTTTTGACAATTTTCATCCATTTCACCCGCCCTGTAACCCCTGCCTCTGGCAACCACCAATCTGTTCTCTATGTCTATGAGTTCAGGGTTTTTTTTTTAGATTCCACATATTAGTGAGATCATACAGTATTGGTCTTTCTCTGTCTGACTTATTTTACTTAGCATAATGAGTTACATGCATGTTGTTGCAAATGGCAAGATTTTCTTCTTTCTCATGGCTGAATAGTACTCCATTGTGTCCATATGTATACCATGTTTTCTTTGTCCATTCGTCCATTGATGGACACTTAGGTTGTTTCTTTATCTTGTCTACTGTAAATAATGCTGCAATGAACATGGGGGTGTATATATATTTTCAAGATGTTGTTATTGTTTTCTTTGGATAAATACCTGGAAGTAGAATTGCTGAATCATATGGTAGTTCTATTTTTAATTTTTTTAAGCACCTGCATACCATTTTCCGTAGTGGCCACATCAATTTACATTCCCACCAACAGTGCACAGGGGCTCCCTTTTCCCCACATCCTTGCCAACACTTGTTATCTCTTGTCTTCCTGATGATAGCCATTCTAACAGGTGTGAGGTGCTCTCCCATTGTGGTTTTGGTTTGCATTTTCCTGATGATTAATGATGTAGAGCACCTTTTCATGTAGCTATTGGCCATCTGTAGGTCTTCTTTGGAAAAATGTCTATTCAGTTCCTTTCTCTATTTTTAAATTGGATTGTTTGGAGTTTTTGCTATTGAGCTGTATCAGTTCTTTATAAATTTTAGACAGTAACCCCTTATCAGATATATGATTTGCAAATATTCTCTCCCACTCAGTAGGCTGCCTTTTCATTTTGTTGATTGTTTCCTTTGGTGTGCAGAAGCTATATAGTTTGATGCAGTCTCACTTGATTATTTTTGCTTATGTTGCCTTTCATTTTGATGTCGAATTCAAAAAATCATCTCAAAGACCAATGTCAAGGAGCTTATTGCCTGTGTTTTCTTCTGGGAATTTTATGGTTTCAGGTCTTACATTCAAGTCTTGAATCCATTTTGAGTTAATTTTTGTGTATGGTGTAAG
Organism: Dicerorhinus sumatrensis harrissoni; assembly: GCA_014189135.1. NCBI lineage: Eukaryota > Metazoa > Chordata > Mammalia > Perissodactyla > Rhinocerotidae > Dicerorhinus > Dicerorhinus sumatrensis. The sequence continues at coordinate 40,842,780 of JABWHU010000006.1, forward strand.
ATAGTGGTCCAGTTTCATTCTTTTGCATATGGCTGTTCAGTGAGCTTGTGCTTTTTTAAGTGAAATTCAATGGACCAACAGAGCATGTGCATAAGGATATATGTCCAATATGCATCTCTACCATCCCTTGCCTCTCCATTCACATACAGTATCTGTGATGCTCTTGGAGCACAGATTTCCAGTGGATCCATACGCATGTAAATTCAGCAAAACTCAGAGTGAGTAAGCAAGTTTCATCTATGACTGAGCAAGTGGGGGTGCTGACAGCCCCATTTAGAGGTTATGCTTCTCTTTGAACCAAACATTGCTTCAAATGCAAAAAGAAGTCAATGGAGTTCTAAGAAACACAATGCTATCATATCCTTTTGTGTGTTACTTCTCTGTATTTGCTACCATTTATGCTAAAAATAAGGACATAGAAGGTGAGGAAAAGATAGAGCAACCTGTAGTTCCTTTTCCTCCAAGTCCTTCCTTACTTATTAATAAGCCAAAGATAGTGTGGGTAGAATGTACATGTACCAAGAAGAGAAACAACAGTTGAGTTAGTTTTGTGCAGGGTTTCCACTGTTCTGCTAAGAATGGAATACATGTACAAGCTATAAAATACAAGTGATGCAAGTTTAATGATTCCACACATGATTTAAATATTCTTATATTAGCATTTAAAAGTAAAATTGCACATTATGAAGCTGAATGGTAAAATTCATGGTAATAATTAAAAATGCCTATGTTTCTTTACTTAGAACAATAATAACTAGGAAGTAAAAGCCACCATAACAAGTCCAGAGAAAGAGAGAGAGACACTATAAAAGAGAAAAGCTTTATATTTCAATACTTTTAAAAGCACTTGTTGCTTCTTTTTGAACAAGGGACACCGCATTGTCATTGTGCACTGAGCTCTGCCAATTATGCAGCCAGCCATGGATAGAAATGGCAGCAGGTAGAAGTAGGGTAGAGAGAATGAGTTTTCTGGCATGATCCCAAGGTCTTGATTGGTGTCTAAGGACGTCAGTGCCACTGCTGGGTCGGGGGAGCCAGGAGGAAGAGCATGGGAGACAATGATGGCAGCTCAACCTGCATTTTAGGTGCCTATGAGAAATTTAGACAGACACATCAGAGAGATGGAAAGCCACGCCTGGGATTGAGAGAGAGAGAGATGGGTTAAACAGAGAAGGGTGGCCTCATGCCAATGGCCAAGATCATTCAGGGAGCAGAGAGTGGGAGAAGAGCTCTAAGCAGGAGACCTCAGATGAAAGGGGGAGCTGTGTGAAAGGCAGAACCTGATGTTAGGGCAAGACTTGCCCACAACACACCTGAAGCAAGAAATATCATATTTCTTAATTTTTTTAAACATATTAAATTCTGTCCTATGATCTCATTTGCCAGATTGGCAAGAAGCCCTCTACCCCGTCACTTTGCAGGGCTCCATGTTCCTCTGCTGGTGGAGCAGCACTCTAGACGTTTACACAGTTTTGCAAACTCCTTTGGTTCACGTTTAGCTACCAAGCACCTTAGTTGAGAAAGGAAAATTGTGTAGGCAGCCTTCTTTTTTCTTTCCAGCCCATCTCCCTTGCTGCCCATCTTCTTTTGTAGGCATGAGAGGTGGAGTTAGAGTGATGCAAATAAAACCTAAGTTTCAGAGCCCCTTCCAAGGGCCTGTCCTTAACATATATGCATAATTTTGTATGTTTATCCTTAAAGTGAGTCCTAAAATTGTATGAGCTTCAGGGCCTAGGGAGGCACAATTTTTCCCCAGATACTGTGTAATGTCAGGGAAGAGGGAGAATCCCCCTCCACCCTTTCCCTTAAGGTTCTCATGGCTGGTCAAATAATTAAACAGGCATGTTAGCAGGAGAAAATCAAACAAAGTTTAATAATATGTATACATGGGAAAAACTCAGAAAGAGAACTGAGCCACTCGTCATTCTGACTAAGCTGCTCACTTAAGTATTGTCAGCTAAAGGCGAGGAGGGTGTTGAGGAGCATAGTGGTTTGGCATTTCAGAGGGGAAGAAGACAATTCACATGGAGATGGAAATGCAAATGTTTGTCTGACAACTCTTTTCAGGGCCACCTAGAGAATGTGGCCAGGAAAGACAGAATTTTTGATAATATGGGCTTGTTGGTGCCTTTCTTATCACAGCATCTATTTTACATTATACTATAGCCATCATATGGTAGTGGCTCCTTCCTGGAACAGGACTCATATGTTAAATTCTTTAGGCAGTTTGGAAGGGGAAGGTCAAATATTCTTCCTGATTCTTCTGAGCCTTTATTGTCTTCAGCTGAAAATAATCTGCATAGCAGAGTGGTGCATCTTGAGGCGGTCTGCCTTGAACACCATCAATAACTTACACACAAAAACCCCACACAAACTGATAAGGTCATGTGCTCTAGGCCTGGGACTATTGATTAGAATGTGAATGTTACAGAATTCCTTTGATGCCACTTTCTTTTTTATGTATTTATTTTTTTTTTGTGAGGAAGATCAGCCCTGAGCTAACATCCGTGCTAATCCTCCTCTTTTTGCTGAGGAAGACCGGCTCTGAGCTAAAATCTATTGCCAATCCTCCTCCTTTTTTTCCCCCAAAGCCCCAGTAGATAGTTGTATGTCTTAGTTGCACATCCTACTAGTTGCTGTATGTGGGACTCGGCCCCAGCCTGGCGGGAGAAGCAGTGCCTCAGTGCGCACCCGGGATCCGAACCCGGGCCGCCAGCATCGGAGCGCACGCACTTAACCGCTGAGCCACGGGGCCGGCCCTGATGCCACTTTCATCAGAGCTATTTGGAGGGGTGGCTACCAAGCTGGAAACAGTGAGGAAACTTTTTGAGATACTACCTCCTTGAAGAAATATTGGTATTTCTATATATTTTAGAATGTGGAAGGTATATGTATTGATTAATCTGTTGCTAGGTGGTACAAGGAATATCTTCCAAATTGTTGGAGGCTGACCCCAACAGTAATTGAGTTCTTGCTCATATCATGATCAGTGTAGTTACTTCAGCCTGGCAGGCATATTACACCGGTGTGACTCCTTTCATCTATCTCCCCATCCCTGAGAGCACAGAGTCCTCTGCATCTAGCCAGAATGAAGGAAGAGAAAGTCGCCATCTCCTAAAGGCTTTGGCCCAGAGAGAACACATCTCACCTTCTGCCCATATTCCATTGGTGAGAAACAGTCCCTGGACCCACCTCGATGCAAAGCGTGCAGGGAAATATATTCCCTGGATGGACAACTAATTACCAGTGAGAACTCTATACTATGGAAGGAAAAACTTGAATTTTGGTAGGCAGTTTTCTCAGCCTCAGGAGGGGAAGCTGTTATTCAGATCACATATTAAAAGCAAATCCCGCTTTCTGATTATACTGGAAAGATCAAATAAATGATGTAGACAACTTCTACTGGTTTGTTTTTTCTCTTTTCCTTTTTGCTCCTGTGGGGTTATTGTTAGCCAAAAGCAAGGTGTTCTCCAGAAATGTTAGTCTCAGCTCCAGGGATGGTAATTTCTAACTGACAGAGTCAGAGTACCTGTAAAGGCTGCTCCACGCACTGAATGAAGCACATACCTTTAAAGTCTGCTTCTCTTTGTTTCAAAAATAGACTGTACCTGAGGCCAATTTGTGGAATTGGAGAAGTTTGACTTCAGAATATCCAGTGTCCTCTTGGTACTCAGTTTCAGATGCCCAGGGCCTGCTGACATTTTAACCCTGTCCCTTATCAGACAAGCTTCTGCAAGGCAAGGCACTTATCTATTTCACATTAGCATACATGAAGGAATGGAGTTAGTGCCTGAAAGACAGGGGTGGGTGCCCAAACAATTGGTTGAATAAAAAGAGAAAGAGAGAGAGAGAGTGAAATTATTATTTACATTAAAATCTCATTTGCTCTACTTCTTTTCCATTGCGTTTGAAGTCTTTTATTTCTCTTTGTGGACTAAAAGGCTGTCTTCTTCCTTAAATAGACTTCAGGCAATAGGAAGTAGGTTGAAGTCTTTGCTGCGAGGAGGTCTTTCACCCTGGATTATTCTTTACCCAAATCATGCCCTGGAGTTAACCCTGTTTTCAACACTTTCCCTCTGAGGGAGGGAGAGCAAGAGCCCTTCCTCCTCATGTTCCTTCCCCAACTTCATGCTTAGCAAGATAATTAAGCTGCTCTGATGCACAAAATGGGGAAGCTCAGACCTAGCCAAAATATTCCCCCAACTAATCAGTAGCAAGGAGTTACAGTTATTATAAAAATAATAATAATGTTAATGACATTTACTCTGTACACGGTGTATGTGTAGTACACAGGTTTCTATTGCAATAGTGCCTCAAAACAAACATTAAACATGTCAGGAAATTACATCAACACTTATTTGTCTCCTTCATGGGTCTACAGGGTGACTGGAGTGTGGCTAGTCTGCGGTGGGCACTCCTGGGCTTGGTTGACTAGATTGGATTCCACACTGGAGACTGGTTTCCTGTCAACTCCAGATGTCTCTTTATTCTGAGACCGGGAGCTACAAGACATGTGCTTCTCCCAGTCCTGGCAGATGGCAGAAGCAAAGGAGCCAGGCCAAACCATTCAAGCACAATTTGAGCCTCTATTTCCCTGACATTCCATTGGCCAAACAAGTCAGATGGTCAGGCCCAAAGTCAATGAAGTGTGGCACTACAAAGACTCCTGGCTGACAACAGGAGAACTAGGGGCAGTGAGCCTGTCCACCACATGAGAGAGCTCTTACCATAAAAATAACATGTGCTAAACACACAAAACCAGAAACACACATACACGCACGTACACAGGCACACAGAGCACATATAATCCCACCGCCAAAGGAAACACAATTGAAGTACTTTACTCCTAGTCTTCCACCATCCAACCAGATACTCAAGGGAAAACCTAACAGTCATCCTTGTTTCTATCCTCCTCTCCCCTAGCATCTAATCCATCAGCAAGTCCTATCTCCAAATAAATCCAGAATCCGTTACATTCTACAACTCCATGGTTACCACCATGGTTCAAAGCTGCAACCTCATCTCTTGCATAGACAACTGCCCTTGTTTCCTAATTGGTCTCCCTCCTTCATACTTGCTCCTGCCCCAGGGACCCACCACAGGATAGACACAACAGGTACCCACTACATGGCAGGTACAGCATTCACGCACCACACAACAGACACAACATATACCCACCACACAACAGATATATCCTATACCCAACACACAGCAGATACAGCAAGTAGCCACCACACAACAGCCACACAGTTTCAGTTTCAATCTCTAATGCCATAAATATTGATAAATATAACCAAATAAGAAAAAGTTCTTCCAGGTCCTGAATAATTTTTAACTGTCTAAAGACCAAAAGCTGGACACTGCTGCTTTCCCACCCAACCTGAACCTTATGATCCATTTGGTCCAGTATTCACCTACTCAGCTGGGACCGGAAACCTTAGTCTATACTCAATAACTAAGTCCTGCCTCCTTGTTTACTGCAGGGACACCTGAGCCAGGCCAGATCCAGATGTGTCCTCACCCTTCATCCTTCTTCATCCCAGTTCTAGGCCTGGGGAGCATTAAAGTGTGGTCTGGAAATCCTGGGGGGGGGCTGGAAATGGATCATCAGGTCTTGGGACCCCTTAGCTTTAATAGTGGGGCTTGACCATGCCGACAGCTTTGGCCCCCTCCCACCACACTGGTCCTGCTTCCTCTGTCTCTGACCTCCATTGTGGTTTTCCCCTCGCTTCTTACATCCTAGTGTGTCCCATTGTCCTCAGCACAAGTTTACAGTGTCTGACATCAACTCAAAGATCAGGCTGAATGTGTCACTCTGATGTTAAAGTAGCAGGTTTTCTGCCTGTCACTTTCTCACTTTATTCTTGGTTGGGAGCCATGTGGCAGAACAAGTTTCTTGAGATTAGGCCTTGACCCATGGTTACAAGCAAATGAGTTACTAAAGCAACAGCCCAATGTGGGAGAGATGTGGTTGGGGCCTGAGGAGGGTATCAAGGGGGCCTCTGGAGGAGGTTCTCTTATGTGACCAGAGGGAAGAAGTGCCCATTTTCTTCCACAGGGTCCTGTGCTGTGGTAATAGAGATGGCCAGAGCTTCTCTACTTGGCTCTGATACAAAGGAATTGGTCTTGGTAGGTGTAATGGGTTCCCGCCCTGTGGAGGATCAGGACACTCTCAGACACTGTGACCCCTTGGGCCCCTGCGAATGCTGGGAATATGAAGAGGGGGCTGTCATCAGACCTCAGCATGAAGAAGGTTCTCAGGGGCCCAGAGAAGGGTGAACAGGGACACGTGTAGATGTGCAATCTGTCCCCCATGTTATAGAAGGAGACATCTCCAGCTTCATAATCCAGGAAGATGCCCACCAGGTAAAGGCGCTTTGTCAGGGGTAGAATCTTCTCAGGAGAGGACAGGGCACGGTACTAGTGTCCAAACATCTCCAAGGTCCAGAAGCCATTCTGAGGAACCAGTAGGATCTCCTCTTTCCTCTCAAGACTGTCTCCACAAACCCTAATGCCCACATCATCACATTTCCAACCTCTACCTTCCAGTAATGTCTCCCTGAGAAGAAGCTCTCCAGGCCCAAGACAAAAAGCCAAAAGATGAATCTCTCTGGGTTGTTAGGCAGGCTCTGCCTAGAGGTGCCCCATCTCATGCTTCTATGGTCCTCTGACAGGAAGAGTTTGGGATGAGTGGTGTCTGGGTCCAGGACCACATCAGCTGCAGAGGAAGTCTCAGGTTTAGGCTTGGAATCTCAGGATATTGTGTGATTCTTGTTTCCTAGAGGATCCCAGAAAGCTGGTGGGAGATCTCCCATGTGGGCCCTTGACCCTAGGTCCCAGGCAGCTCACTGACTGAGAATTACTGAGGCTGCACTTCTATCTCTTAAGGGACAGAAGTGTTGCCTCAGGTAGAAGATAATAGGGGATCTAGGAAACGTAGAAAGTTTAGCAAAGGAGGTGCAATTAAAGGATCCCACTTTCTCTCAACATTCTCAGATCTGCCTCTTTTCTATTCAAGACATATGATCTCTGGGACTCTCTGTAGTTAGAAACTTTCCTACTTGACTTAAACCAGCAAAGAGGCCCTATCCCTCTCCCAATGAAGCAATTAAGGCCAATTTCTCCTTACACAGGTTCCTGGGCGGTAAAGGGTCCCTTCATTGGTCCTCTGTGTTCCACCAGTTTAACCAGATGACAACTGATTTAAACGACTAACAAGGGCCCCCTTCACAGGGTAAAAAATGAGGATAATGTCCCCAAAAGTCAACCTGCTGCTTGAGAGGTGTGTATGGCAAAGGGTAGGGGGAACTATTTCCACCTAGTTTTTTTGCTTTAACAATATGGGTCTGAAGTCTGAAGCTTTGATCTCTCTGGATACAGGAAATGCTTCAGACCCTGACATTCTGCATACTTTCCCATCTCTAGTTATTATTACTTAGTCAATGTACATTTCTACTGTATTAAAATAATTTTCTTCTTTCCCTAAGTTGATATATCTGACAGTGACAATTTTAAAATTCAAGAGGAAGGAGGAAAGTTTAGAGTGCTGTTGTCTGGTGAAGCCTAGATTCTTTAGCGCTTTTGAGCACATGGTGACAAATCATAAACTGCCAAGTACTCATTAGGACCAGGCAAGTGGATTCCCTGCTCTTCCACTTGCCCACCTCCCCTCCTCTCGCAGGCTACACACAGAGCATCAGTGTTCTCTTGGAGCAGGAAGGCATTTCTGGCACCTGTCTGTGCACCCCTGAGACAGGCTTGGGGAAGCTTGTTGCATTTCCCACACATGGTTCTTTAGCTGTGCAGTTTATACCATCTCCCAGCTAAACCAGTATTTTCTTCTTTCAAATTAATCCAGAATCCACAGAACAACATTTACTAGAATATAATCTTTGGAGAAGTCCACTTGAATAGTAGAACTCTGTAATCATGGATTAAGTTATTCTGAGAAAGAATGTTTGGCGATGAACTAAGCCATAGAGTTGATTGAGAGCTCCACGGATTCCCTGACAGAAGAGCTGAGATACACCCTTTGGTAGCATACTTACAGAGAACCAACATCAGACCCCTGCTGACCCCAGCCAGCCTTGGGTCCTCTTGTTCATGTCTTCTACTGTGTCCTGTTGGCTGGAAGTGGGGAGGAAGCTCAGGAACTGAGGGAATGTCAGAGGTGCTCATCAGCATGTGAGAGGGTTCTTCTCCATCCTGCAATGGGACAGACAGACGGTGAGCTTCATGAGATAATGGCTAACCAAGCAGAAGACAAATTGTGCCTGGTGTAGTTCAGGAAATGCTAAACTTATGCAATTCCTCCTGAAGTTGTTCTGAAAAAATAAACAGAAACAAGTGAATGTCCTCAGAAGAACTAAGAGAATTTGCGTTTGTATTAAACGATGAAGGACTGGCCCTTTCTATGAACACCACCTTCTCCCCTCCCCCCTGCCCAGGGAATTGTCAAGATACCAGAAATGATATATGATCGTGTAGCTGGAGATTATCAGTACTGACTTAGGTTTGCTTTTGATCAACAATAGTGTTCCATGTAGCCAGGTTAATGGATGCAACATTTGATGAATGGATGCAAGCAGGCTCTGAGGACTGATTCCTAGGACATGAGAGTTCCAAGCCCTTCCTCTGCCTCTACTCATGTCCTCTCTGTTTCCCAGGCTTCTAGCTGTCAGAACTATGTCCTTTGCATGACAGTGAGATGTCCTCCTACTCTTTTACCTTTTATGTGAGATTCTTTCTCTTTTTCACACATTCTTTCCCCGGTTCCTTACCTGCAATTTCTTTCTCTTAATTTTCAGCCTTTATTTCCCTGAGAGAATCTTTTTTGCCCTGTGGAGTTTCTTGTTAAGACAGATGCTCCCAGTGATGAGGAGGAGCAGAGCAGGCATGATGATTGTCAGGGCCACCATACAAGCAGATGTGCTGAGAATAAAGGATCCTGAAAAGGGAGCCAGAAAAATCCCATTTAGTGAGAAAAAGGAGATAGGGGATGAGAGCGCCCCTCAGGGCACATATCTAAAGAGCTCCCACAGGTCCCTGCTTTGTTGGCTTCTCTCTCAGAACTTCCAAATAGAGAAAGAGCCACCCATAGTGATTGTCAGAGCTGGGGGCTCAGGAGACAAAAAGCGGAAACACCTGGAGTCACCATGTGAAAGACCAGAGTGAATAAAAGCTAACCAGCCATGCTGGATCACCACAGCTGCCACCCTGGGACAAGCTACCATTCCTTCTTCCCTAGAAGGCCATGCCCTTCTCCTGCTTCTGCCCACACCCTCTGCAGTCTATCTTCAGCACAGCAGCCTAAGTGAAATTATATTTATTATTTCTTGCTTTAAACCCTGCACTGTTTCCTACCTCACTCAGAGTAAAAGTCAAAGATCATTTGTGGCCCACATTGCCATTTACGATCTGGACCTATTGCCTCTCTGAATTTGTCTCCTCCTACTGTCCCTGCACTCCGCCACTCCAGCCACACCCGCCTCCTGGGGTTCCTTGAAACTGCTCAATGTTCCTGCTTCAAGCCCTTTTCATATGCTGTTCCTGCTACCTGGCTTTCTCAGTCCTAGAATACCTGCATGGTTCATTCCTCTCTTGTTGACTGCCATCTTTTTAATGGAGCCTTCCTTGACCATCCTGTTTACAATTACAACTCCCCCATAGCACTCCCTATCCCCTCCTTGATTAATTTTTTCTATAGTACTTATCAACGTCTGATATCATCTGCAGTTTAATTATTTCAGTTGTTTTAATTTATTTATGGCTATTTGCCACTCATTCTAGAATGTGAGCTCCATGAGTGCAGGGATCCTCATGTATTTTGTTCAGTGATTTATCTTTGGTTTCTATAACAGAGCCTTGAGCATAAGTGATGCTTGTTAAGTATTTGTTGAATGAATTGATCAATGTCTATAGATACAGAATTTCCCCGCTCTGTCCCTTGGGAAATCCCCTGGGCAGGAAGGGAGGGCTTCAGCAGGCAGCACTTCTGGGTGTAGACAGACACCCACCCACACCACTCTCCATGGTTAATGATTCTTCTAAATGTTTAAAAAGTTCTGCAGGGTAAGGGCCACAAGAAAAAACGATCAGATTTACCCTCAGAAAAGAGGCTCCTACCCATGTGTTTTGAGACTATTTGATTTTCCCCTTGTGACAAGGGGAGAGGTCACTACTCAGCTGCAGCCTCCTGCTCTTCACGGCCCAGGACCCTTCCACCCCACTCGCATACCTCCCCATCCCCACTCCAGGCTCCAATCTGTCTGCTGAGAATCCTGCCTCCACACAATGAGCCTCCAGAGGGCAGGAAACTAAGCTGGAATGAAAATCACAGTTTCCTTCTCCTAGCCAAGCAGTGTGTTGTTGATGGAGCAGGACACGTTCCTCACAGAGTGGTCCTTGATGACCACAGCCATGGTGACCATGAAGAGGCTGTCTGCGTCCACAGTGTAAGCCTCCTCCAAGGTGGGCATGATCTCACCAAACTGCTTGGGGCTCTGGGTACTAACCTACAGATGTGCACTGAGCCAGGTGCCCCCATCCTCATGGCCCTTCATTTCAATGAAAGGCTTACAGCCCAGGCCTGAGTAGAGAGACCAGAGCTCAGATAAAAAGGCAATGGTGTCTTAGCCAAAGTGTTTTAGAAAATCCACTCTTAATGGTGACAGCCAACAGAAGCGGGGTGAGAGCAAGGGTCCAGCCTCCAAAGCAACTGATTATGCATATTGCACAAATTCCTGCTGTACCTCTTCTGTGAGGGGAAGGAGAAAAAAAGGAAAGAAGGGAGGGATAGAGGAAGGGAGGAACAAGATAGGAAGGAGAGAATGAAAGAGGAAGGGAAGGATGAAAACTTGGACATTGTAGAGCACCAGGAGACCAATATGCCAAATAAATGGTGAGATCTCTAAGGAGAAAAGATTATATTGCACTTTTCTTTGTGAAAGATGTAATGGTACTCAGACCCATCACAGTATCAAGTATCTGCTTCCTAATAAATGTCTGTTGATTGATTTGTTCAGGTAGAGATTTTAACATTCTCACTTCTGTGAGGGTGTATCCACTCTGACCTGAAACAAGCAGGTTCAGGATTTTATGATCAGCCCTGGGAGGACTTTTCAGTAGCCTTGGCTTCCTGAGGCTCTAGGTTAATACAATAAGGACAGAAACCTGCCAGGCTGGCAGAATCTTAAGAAACATTTTATCCTTAAGAACATTATCCTAGCAAACTAAGATGGGTCAGGAATATGCAGTGTTCTATTTGTTGATGTGAGTAGTGGTTATATGGATTATAATTCACAATAAATCAGTAATCAGTACATTACTGTTTCATGAGATTTTCTGCATGTGTATTGTATTTAACAATAAAAATGTCTACATCTAAAACATGTTACTGAGGAAGACCCTCAGAGATCTGCAAGAAGCAACCATAAGAATTATCAGTAAGGATTCAACATTCTCCCCTATTCAAGGCCACAGCTGAGTTCTGTGTGAACTTCTCAAGAGGTGATGCCCACAGCTGAGCAGGGCAAACCCATTCACTTGGCCCTTGGGCAGGAGGAAGCCACCTTCCCTGTGTAAAGGGGGCTCTAGGCAAATATCTGCTGGTCTCCCATGGGCCTAAGGTTCGGAGAGCAACTCTCCACAAGAGTCACAACGTGATAAAGCAAGGGAATAAAATCAAATGACTTACCTGCCACCATCAGGCACATGATGGCCTCATTGTAGGATTCGCCTTCTTGGAAATAACAGTGGAAGATGCCGTATCGTGGGCTGTGATGTTGTGGATGATCAGCGCCATGCTCCCCTTGCTGATATCTCCCTTCACAAAGGCTGTTCTTCCTCGGTCCTCCTCCATCTGCTCCTCTGTCCTGTCTCATCTGCCCTCATACATAAGCACTGAGGGCGAGAACTGAGACCTGAACCACCTACTTCCATGTCCTCAGCACTTTTCTCAGGTGACAGGTGGCAGTGTAACATGCTGTTTCCTCCCACCGTGGCCAGGATTGGATCAGCTGGCCCCATGACAGTAAACTGGTCTGTTCAACAAGGGGGTAGAATCAGAGAGAGGCACCAGCCACCACATATCTAAGGAAGGAAAGGAAGTGCAAATTCCAGGTACAGACAGATTCTTTCTCTATTTCTAATATATTCTTTCAGACATATTCTTTCTAAGGGGCTTCCTGGGCTGAGGATTCTGAGGTTCAGCAGCTGTGGCTGGTCAGCAGCAACAGACACCCAGTAGGAGTACCTGCGGATGTTGCTGATGCTTCCTGAACAAAAAATGGAGAAGCATATACCGAGTACCCCCTGAGTGACCCTGTGCTTACAGAGGTGTCCTTCCATTCCCTAATCTAGCACGGTGCCTGGAGCAGAGTATAAACTTGAGCTGTCCAACATGGTGGCCACTAGATAGTCCTCATGGAAATGTGCTGAAATGTGAAATACACACAATTTTGAAAATTTAGAGAGCAAAATAATAAATATCTCACTGTTTATATTTTACATTAATTAGAATTTAAATAATAATATTTTGATTATTAGGGTTAAATAAGATATATTTAAATTTTATTTTATCTGCTTACTTTTTACTTTTTTACATGTAGCTACTGAAAAATTTTAAATTGTATATGCAGCTGGCCTCCGTGGCTTTCACTGCATTTCCATGGGGTGGCACTGGTATAAATTCAATGAGCATTTGCAGAAGGAAAAGATGAGGGAACACAATGGCAGCGCTTCTTCAGACTGCAGTGTTTTGCAGACTGAACTGTTGATTTTCCTCTCTGAGAAGCTGATAGGAGCTAGTGGCATGGACCCTACTTGAGACCAGTGCAAACAAGCTGAGGAGGAGGAAGAAGAGAAGGGAGCCTGGCAGGGAGAAAGGCAGGGAAGCAGCTGGCTCCATAAGCACCAAAGAGCAGCCACCCAGGAGGGGCAGGAACCAGAGACCTGGGGGCACAGACATAGAGAAGTCAGCCAAGGAGACTTCGCAGCACAGTTCTAATCGAGGTCAAGCTTTCCTGTAACCTGTGTTGGTATCATCAGCGTCCCAACTTTCGTCTTGGGCAGCTGCCTTCCTCTCTGAGATCAGGTATGTCACAATAGATTGATTAATTAAACATTCCATGGAATAAGCCAACAATACAAGGATTACGAAGGCAATTTTCTGCCCTCCGGCTCACCTCTCTGGCCAGAGTCGAGTTTCTTCAGTTGTCACTTCATATTCTTTCATGCTCTCCCTCCCTTCCCTTCCTCCTCCCCAGGAATCAGGCTGTTGGACCTGAGGTAAAGCCAGTCACGGAGAGCCTCCCCACCAGGAAGCTTCCTCTCTCCCTGGGACCCTGCCTGTCTCCTCATCTGGTTCCCTCCCTCCACGTACAGCCCCACCCACATCCCAGAGCTCTAGGGCTTCCCCTCTCTTTGTACCTTCTAGAATTAACTTCTGTTGTTTCTTTTCTCTGCTGATGCTCAAATGATGATTTTCTGTTTCTTCCTCTTCTCTCTAACCCTCTCATGGGCACAGTTACAACCAGACAACAGAAAAAAATTTTCTTCCTCCTTTCCCATTAGTCACAGTGTTCAGGACTGGAGGACTTGGGACTGGGTCCACTCTGTGACCACAATGTCCTAATATTTCCAATGAATGGTCTAGAGGCCAGGATTGGTCAGATGCAGTTCAGCCAGACAGTGGTGTCCCTGAGCCTACTTTCTCTCCAGTTACCAGGTAGAACACACAGAAATAGTTTAAGAATTAAATCCGAGATCTGTGAATAACATTTTGAGATAATCTGTCCTTTCTGTTTTATTTCTGTATTTTCAGAAGGAAGATATATTCCTTTTTTTTTTTTTTGCAAAACCTTGAGATTCCCTGTGGACTCTGGTGTTGCTGCTAACAGGGATGAGATGCCTCTGTGTGAAGAAGTTTATATGTAGTAATGGATGGGGTTGGGGGACGGAGAGGTCATGAGGCAAACATAAGCAACCCTGTTTCCAAAGCCAGAAAGATCTTGTTCACATTGTTCAACTTGTAGGGGACAGTGGAAAGAAAAAGTAGAACACAGGGAGGGGTTGGAGGGGTAGAGAATGAAGCAAGATGGCAGGTGCAGTAATAGACTCTAGACCTTGTCATTCACTCGAAAACTATGGAGGGAGTGATGCTGAGGACACTGAGAAGCAAAATCTCTTTCTTTTAGGGAAGTGGCATTCTAGTGGGGGCAGGAAGATGGCAGCAAACAAAGACTTTCTTGTTGGTCTTTATCATCTGCCAGTAGATGGACTGGTGAAGTCCAACTCGCTCTACACCCTCACAATGCTCCCCTCTCATGCCCCACAGACCCCAATCAGGCCATTGTATAGATTTCTTCTAGAATAATCTTCCTGAGACACATTTCTTCACATTTCCCTCAAGAGCCTAAATGCTTCCCCTGGAGGACTCCAATCCCATTCTGATTCAATTCAAAACTGTACAATTATCACACTAGCAATGGCTCCGCAGTTTCCTCCCAAGACTCAGTTGCTCTAAGGAAGGGACAAAAGAGGGGGCTGTGAGGGTCTAAGATCCTGGCCTGCATACAGACTCTATCTGAAGAAAATATGGCAAGGGGTTCTGGGGAAGTTTGTGCCAGAAGTATTCAGTGAAGCCAAGCCTCAGCCCCTGTGGTAGCTGACCTGAGCCAGAGGGAACCTTATGTGTTCTGAGCATGAGGAGGACCCATTGCCCAAGAGGCAGCTTAGCAGGAAACTAGATCCAACCAGGGTGTGCCACTTCAGATCATGGCAACCTGACCCAGTCATTCTCTGTCTTGAGAGGAATAAACTTGGAGTTTGTGTTCCTTCCTTTGAGTCACCTCCAGCTGTGGATTCCTTCCAGGTGAGGCCAAGACATCTTGGCACACAAAGGACATTCCTACTCTGTCCTGTTCGAATTCCAAATTACTGACTCATGGAATCAATGAACACAGTAAAATGGTTGTGTTAAGCTGCTAATTTTCAGGGCTATGACTATTATAACCAATGCATTCACTTTGTAACAAGAGAATAAATTTCACAGAACAAAAAGCAGGAATAAAACTGGACCCCAAAGGCACTGGAATCAAGGATGGGAAAGTTGCCCAAACTCTCTCCATCTTGAACCCTTCTCTCTGCACTTCTCCTTCAGTCCAATCTTTCTGTAGATCACCTTCGTTATGCTTCTCTAGACCACACTGTGGACAGAAAATGCCTTTCCACAGTTCCCATGCGTACTTGCTACTAACCAGGTATAACCAGTAACATATCACTGAGCCATTCAATCAAAATGTGCAAAGCATTCCCTCTGGCCTAGTCTGGGTCTGATGTCCCTCCGAAGTCTGGTCTTCATCATGGAGCAGCGGAGCCACATTATATGGGTATGTATTGGAAGACAGGAAGTCACCACTGCTAAATGGATAGGGGTTGAGGTAGGGCAGACAGATCTTAACAGGCATTCAGTATGTTCTCTGAGGCAGAGCCTTATAAACTGATGCTGTTGATGCCTAATCCCACAGCCTCTTGATCCACCTAGGGTAGACAGTTTCCTGCAAGGTCATTATTTCCCAGGTGCTTGCCTTTCTTCTTCTCTACATGAAAGCTTTCTCAAACTCCAGTGATGCTTGCTCCTTTGCATATACACAGCCCAACCTGGAAGTGCAGGGGAGTCAACCGCCCCCACCCAGGTGCAACCCTCAACTAATAGGGGCTGGGAGCTGTGGATGAATACCCCAGGCTCGCCACCCCCGCTAGGAGGATTCTGCGTATAACCCAAAATTTCACATGGTTTCTCAGAGTGTCCTGAGTGGGACCGAGCCCAGTTGCCCACATGATAACCAAATAATTTGTGTATGCCATTTTTAACTTAGTTGGCATTTCTCCTTTTATTTATTTCCAAACTTGGGTTTCATGTGATCACTTCCCAAATAGACTATCTGAACCCAATCCTTGACTCAGAGTCAGCTTTTGGGGAACCCAAACTAACAGATAGGATTAGGTAGAAATTTTACCACATATTGTATCCAACAGTGAGAATTATCTTTTCTGGCGAAGTACCTTCTGGCGTCTACACCTGAGTTTAGCAAGCGAATAAAAGGCTACAGATAAATTTCCCAAAAATTCACAGGACTCTCCAGTCATGCAGGCCCTTACTCTACATAGGCACCTACCAGGATGGAAGCCTCCTCTTCCTTCAAAGCGAGCCAGACCGTGACTACAGTGATTGTCATAGACTAAATAGTCTACACCATCATCTCTGCACCCCATGAATATGATACATTACATGGCAAAAGAAACCTTCCAAGTGTATTTAAGGTTTTGGACCTTAGAGTAGGAAGATTATCCTTGATTATCCAGGTGGACTGAATCTAACCACATAAGTTCTTCAAGGTGGAAGAAGGCAGAAGAGTCAGAGATTCAATGAAAGAAGAACCAGGAGAGAGTCTAAGATAGAGAGACACTCAAGTTGCCATTGCTGCTTTGAAGATGGAGGAAGACCATCATAAGCTGAGGGAGGCGGCAGCTGTTAGAAGCTGGAAATAGCTCTCAGCTGACAGCCAGCAAGGAGTGGCAACTTCAGTCCCATGAAACTGAATTCTGCCGACCATCTGAATGAGCAAGTAAACAGATTCTTCGCAATGGCTGTCATAGAGGAACTCAGCCTGCAGGCACCTTGATTTTAGCCTGTGAGACCCATGTTTGACTTCTGACCTACAGAAATGTGAGATAATTTATGTTGTTTCAGGTCCCAAAATTTACTATGGTAAATTTTGTGGTAATTTACTATGGAAGCAATAGAAAACTAATACGATAGGGATTTTGTGAAAATGTTGCAATGAGGTAAACTGTGAAACTGTGGTTTATAAACTGTTGGGGTTTAAAATCTAGAAACACTTCAGGGGAAGAGAGAAGATTATTAACAAATTTATTTAGCAAACATAACTTGACAACCACAATCCGGATAGAGGGAATATATTTAGTGGTGAACACTAATAGTGATGATAATGAAGAGTAGCTTTCCCCAGCATCCATCAGTTGAAAGGAACATCCTTCAACATCAATGAATGATCAGGGGTGGAAATATCCCTTTCCTGGAGATGGTTTCTGCAGTGTGATAAAAATACCACTAAACTTCATCTAGCTTCCTTCCTCCCGAATTCTTATTCCACAGACAATCTTTAAGTTAGGGTTCCTAGGGACCTTCAAAGTAGGACGATTGGTTCTGGCTCCATGATCACTCATTGCATTTACAGAGGGGGTACACAAGTGCCAGTTTTTAGTGAAGAGTTTGGCCTCTAGTCCCTTCACATCCTGTGTGATGCAGTCCCTGTGAATTCACTCTCTGGACCACGTCACCCTGCAGACTCAATCCAATGAAGTGCTGGACCTATGGCTCTAACAATTTACCTTGAAGGAACCAAGTGGGGTGTGGCCTCCATAGTCACTGACAGTGATCCTTACCCTGGGGTGCCTGGGAAAGGAACCTCAGGGCTTCACATGGTCCCTTCCCCACGGGGGTTATGGGGCAGGAAAAGAAGAATAGGCTAGGGCCTGAAGGTGGGACAGGGTTTAATCCCCTCCCAGGAGCACAACTTTCTATATGAATTATATAAATTAATTAACTTGGCCTTGTTTCAGTGTGCACATCCTTGAAATGAGACTACCTCACAGGGTTGTTGTGAGGATAAAATGAGTGAAACTCATTTAAAACATCTAGCACAGCACCCAGTACATGCTAAGTTATCTACAAATGTTAGTTATTGTAGTTCAAATTCCAGCTGTCATTCCCTTGCTGAGTCACCTTTAAAGTTAATTCACTTTTCTGCACCCTTGTTTCCTTATCTATACAAAGGAGATATAAAGTGGTACCAAACTCAAGTGTCATATGGAATAACAGAATTAATATTAGTGAAGCACTTCACACAGTGTGTGCATTTAGTAAGTATTTTATTGTTGTGATGTGTCGCTGTGAAGGAGGAGGCCCTCAGCTCCAGGCTAGGTAGGAGGAAGCAAGAATGTTACTTGAGCCTGAGGGTCCCCATTGCCATCTGCAGAGCCTGGGGTCACTGGAGTCTCCAGGGAAAGATCAGACACCAGGTAAGGAAGAAGGGAAATCTGCACTCAGGTCAGCGCTGGGCAAATGGTCAAGGCAGTGCCAGCCTATTTCTTAATTCTGCAAACAGGCCACAGAGGCTCAGAGAAGGGGGTGTGTGGGAAGGTGTTGATATGAGATCCATCTATGGCATTGTAGAATGAAATCTTACCAGTCTCATACTCCAGGCCCTACACTTTTAAAAGGGTTGGCAATTGACAGGTTGGTCTGGGGGTCAGTGAGAGCCAGATAATCATTCCCATCAGAGAGCCCCATAATCCAGAATCTGTTCTTGGGTGCTATATAAACACACTTTTTCCTCTCCACATTCTTCCTACACACCCCAACATACCACTCTTTCCTTTCCCCCATCTCCACTACCCAGAAATGTCTCTCTGATGTGACGCTCTTGAACCCAAGCACACAGTAGTGTGTATCAAATCTCTTAGGGTTGTCTGGCAGATTCTGTCGTTCCTCTGCCCACTGCAGGCTCCTCTGGTGTTCAGAAACAAGGAGGATGTGGTTTGCTGTGTCTTGATCCAGAATCACATCTAATGCAGAAAGTTTTGGGGTGGGCCATGGGATCAGCCATTGTTCCCAGACCTCAGAGCGTCAGCCTTCATGATCTGGGTCTGGCTGAGGATGTCCTAGTCCAGAGACTGGTGTCCTCATCCCGTCCTGGATCTGACCTTCTCAGCAATACCAAAAGAAAATCCCAGGAGATTGTGTTCAGTGGAGAAGAGTGCTGAGGTTAAGGTCTGCCTAACTCTACGTCTGTAGCTGGCTCATTCCTTCCAATTGTTTCCTACTTCCCTCCCCAAAATGATTATGCCTATTGGTGCCTTATAGTGACATGGATTTTCATTTTAATCTTTGCTCTACCACTCCTGACCTGAGAGACCTTTTCTTTTCAGCAGTCTCTTTTTCTACGGCCCCAAGCTATAACATCTTTGAGCTGCAATTTCTTTATCTGAAAAAATGCAGATAAAAATACTAATCTCTAGGGTAGAAATAGACAACACATGTTTTATATGTAGCCTAGGGCTGGGCAAGGAGGAAGTGCCCAATGTTATAATAGTTCCATGACTTTTCTGTACTAGAGGCCTTGTTGGGGGCTTTCTGTGCTCCCAGAACTTCCTTCTCTCTTTCTCTACCCTTTTCTAGGCCCCAGGAATCTATCCTCTATGGACAGCGTCCTTGGGCTCCCTTGCCTCTGGTTACCTGTTGGGTTTGACCAATAGGAGGTACTAGCTAATGATTGGAAGGAGAAAGAAAAGAGAAGCACTGCATTTATTTCTCCCACTTCCTCCCTACCAACGTTAGATGGTGATGCTCTAACAAAAGCATGACCCCTCTCAGGCAGCTCTGTCCTTGATCTACAGCTTCCTCTGGCCTCCGGTAGCTGCTCCTTTTCCCTATTCAAGCCTAGGGATGGTGACAGCTCCCCACTATTGTGAGCCTTGGGGCACTTCACATTCCCTTGTTGGTTTCTCTTAACACCACTCTCACTTTTGTAAAGAGTTCCTTTTCTGAACCTTCAACCACCCAGTTTGAGTATGCCATCTCTTTCTTGTTGGTTTTTTGACCAATACACATTCATTATCTCATTTAGTCTCTACCTCAACCCTCACATAATAGGGATTATGATCATCATTATCATCATTTAAAAATGAGAGACTAAAGTTCAGAAACATTAAGTAACTTGTGGACACACAGCAGCAGGAGGTGGCACAAGAAGCTTGGGAAACAAAGTGCATTGTCTTCTCTTCTTGGTCATTCCACATCGTCACCCTCCCTGCAGTATTTGTTCACTGCCTCTCCTTTCCCTCAGCTCTACCCTTTATGCCTCTTCCTTCCCATGAAGATCTGTGGAAGCCCAGGAAAGCAAATTTCCCTGGTTCTCTGGGCTCTCAGCAAGAAAGCCTTGGAGATGGGCACAACTTTGGGACCAGGATCTCAAGTCATCCACCTGGAACTCTCCCATTCATGGGGACTTTTCTTCCCAGAATCTCATGACTTGGAGAAGAAAAAGGGAATATGGTCCTTCAGGTTGTTGTCCTAGTGATGCCGGCCCTGATATCTGTTCCCCTATGTTGAACCCAGCATATATGGGGTTAAAAACCAAAAAGCACTCATTCCCCCTTCCCTGCTTCTCTAAGGTCCCTTCACATGTAGATAATGTTTTAGCCTTTGTATCCCTGAATTGCACAAGACAAATGGAGGTAATAAATTGTTAAAAGCCCCGGTGGCTACAAACTGAAATTCTGGCTAATTACCGTTCTTGAGTTTTGTTACAGGGAGACTCATATCCTGAAATTATCAAGAAGCTAAAGCTCCCCAGCTGCTGGTTCCTGGCGCTGAATCCACCATTCATCACAGGGATAGACGAACAGAGGACCCCTGCAGCTTCCCTAACTCAACTAAACGTAGGCTGATGGGAGGATGCCGGACTGAAAAGCCACAGCTCCTCCTCCCCTATCTAAAACCTTGTGAACTTGGTAATTGTTAATTTGCAGCTGTTGCTGTCCCCTCCCCAGGGCCCAATTTCAGATGACGCTGGAAGATTGATCACTGGAGCCCTAAATCACCTGTTGTAGATAGAGATAACAGCTGGCTCGGTGTCAGGAGGTCTGGCGCCCCACAACATTCTAATCACAGTCACAAAGAGCACATTCTTTCCCACAGACTTTCCTTTAAAAACTCCAACTCCTAATGCCTCAGGAGGACTGTGGATTTTGGGGCACGAGCCCACCGCAGCCTCAATTTGCTGGCCAAATTAAATTATTTTTCTTTTCCTCGATCCCTGGCCATTGTGTTCATTGATTCGGCTACGATGATAGGGTCCCGGGTTTTTCCACCTACACTAGGGAACATACAGGGATTCACTCACCAGATTGGAAGAGGGCCATCTTCCATTCTGAAAGGCAGGAGACAGAGATAAGGAAAGGGCATTATTTCTGTTCTTCCCGCACCCATTCTCCTCACTAAGCATTTCTTCTTCTCCTTTCTTCACTCTCTTCCAGTGTCCAGCTTCCTTCATCTACAGCTCTGCTGGGTCAGAGATACGACTTCTCCAAAACAGCAGACTTCCTTCCCTCCATCATGCTGGGGCCACAAGCAATATGGCCAGGTTTGCTAGTGTGGGCATTTGTGACAGCAGGGTGAGGGGTGGCTGAATATGCCCAGATGCTGTATCTGGAAGGTCCTCTCTGAGGCTCCAGAAAAGCAGGGGTGGTATCCCTCACAGAAAATGAGCCTCTAGGCTAGATCTGATTATTCCTACTGGGAATGCAAATGGGTCACATTGCAGAGAAAAGGTTTAAACGCTCAGTACACATGTGCCAGGAAACTCAAAGAACATCAGGGTCACTCACCAGCATAGGCCTGAGACTTCTCTCCACCTACAATGGAAGAAAGGTAGAGAGGTCATCTGAACTGTCATTTCTGAGTCATGTCCTTTCTCTTCCTTTGTACGCATCTAGACTTTTTTTTTGACCACTCCCATTCTTCCTACCTTCTTCCTCTACCTTTTCAATTCTCTCCTCCGCTCTCCTCCTTATTATCAAGTCTGAGAACTTCAACTGCATGCTGATGATACCACAGGCACCATATAAGTGCTTTCCCAGCTGAGACCCAGCGGATATATTTTGTATGTATCTAGACTCCCATACCTGGGCGTAGTTGTCACTGTGTGTGTCACCTATGTGTGTATGTGTACTAGAATCCATCTATCTTAAGCTATATTATTCCCTGCACACTTCAGAAAAGAATTGGGCAACTTCATGCGGAAATCTCAGATATTATTTTTTTAAAAGCAGGTCTAATAAATCTACCACAACTGACCCACTGTGGCCACTCCGTTTTTAAGAGACACTTTTTCTCTCCTTCTCCTATGATTTTCTTATTCTTTTAAATCTTACATTCTTTGTTTTCTTCTTATCAGCCTACAGATTATGTAAAGCAACTAGTGAGGTTCCCAGTGTGGGGATCACAATTGGCCACCCCAAAATGTGTCTCTTTGGCGTGAGGATTATTACTTTTAAAAATTGCAGACACAGCTGGGGCCAGCCCCGTGGTGCAGCGGTTAAGTGTGTATGCTCTGCTTCAGCGGCCCGGGATTCGCAGGTTTGGATCCCAGGCACTCACCAACACACTGCTTGTCAAGCCATGCTGTGGTGGCGTCCCATATAAAGTAGAGGAAGATGGGCATGGATGTTAGCCGAGGGCCAATCTTCCTCAGCAAAAAGGAGGAGGCTTGGCATTGGATGTTAGCTCAGGGCTGATCTTCCTCACCAAAAAAAAAAAATAATAAGTTAAAAAAAAAACTGCAGACATGGGGGAAGTTCTGAAAGGTAGAATTTACCCTTTGTAAGAGATATTTACATTTGTAAGGGAAATTTCCATCTGTAAAGATTTGTCCCTCTCTGTACCAGGAAGAAGGGGATGACCTTATCTCTAGGAACTCATATCAATGCTGAAGGCAAGGACTTAAATCTGCTTAACGACATTATTCTTGTTTGCTGTGCTTTTCTGGTAATCTCCCACAACTGACTCCCCCTACCCTCGACATCCTCTTTTGTCTTTATCTGAAGATGCTATTTAAGATGAGAACCTCCACCATTTTGGCAAGTTGTTCAGTTTCTCCTGACTTTCTCCCATGTATACATGTTATTAAAGTTTGCTTTATTTTCTCCTGCTAACCTGCCCTTTTAATTATTTGACCAGCCATGAGAACAGTAGGGGAAAGGGCAGGGGCAGATTCTCCCTCTTCCCCTACACCAGCGTAGAGAAGGCACTTCATCTAGAGAGTTCCACCCCCTCCTCCTCCTTTCCTTTCAAGTACATCCTGGATATTCCCTGGTGCCTTGCTGGGCTGAAGAGTCTGTGGGCTCCTCCTGGAGAGAGACTGAAGGCCCTTTTCTCCATTAAAAAAACACAACTCCCTGTGCCTCCCCACCAATCAGTCACCCTTATTTCTTTCCCTCAATAAATGGATCCAGGATATTTCTCAGCCCTTGGTAGAGTTAGGGGTGAGGAAAGGGTCTTGGAAATATCAAAGCAGAGAGTCTTAGATGTGAATTCAGAGAACATGTCAGAGCCACTCATGAGCCATGTACTGGATGTTTCTCCACTCTGCAATGGAAGAAACATGAAGGATCATTAAAAAGCTTAAAGCTGCAGTACCCAGGGGTGCCTGGGTCCATGGGAAAATAGGAACTTACTGAGTTCATGCTGGAGCTCCTCTGGAAAATAAGCAGGAAAAAAAATTACTGATATTTAGATGGAACAGGGAGGATCTCTGGAAAATAAACCTTACACATGACCCAGTGCAGGGGTGGATTAGCAGGGTGGGGAGAGGGTGAGGTCACTGGGCTCCATCCCTTAAGCTGGGGCCTTAGCTTCCCTCCTTGGCATGATACCTCTTGCCCTTCGTTGCAGATCCTTTTCTGCTTGCTCTCTTTCTTTCTCCTTCTGCTGTTGCCACAGGAAGTAACCCATCGCTGCAAGAATCAATAGCAAGACAGGCAGGGTCCCCACCAAGGTTGAGATCCAGGGCCTGGCCCTCTGAAAGGGGTCTGCAATGAAATGGAGGTTTAGTCTCTCATCCCCAGGGCGGGGATCACAGAGTTGATCTCAGGACATTAAACGATCCTTCTCGTCCTAGTGACTCAGCAAATTTCTGGTGAGACAGGTGTAAACTCGTACTATAACATAATACTATTACTTGCGTTGAACTGTCTGCTTCTCACATGAGAATATGAGTTACTTGACCAGCAGAATTATATGTCTTTTCCAATTTAATTTTTCAATAGGTTACATTTACATGGTTCAAATATCAAAAAAATATAAAAATTCATCCAAGTCTCCCATCCACTCCTTCCTCGCTCCCCCCACTTATTAGCCTCTCTTTAGTCAGATTAATATGGTGGTTAAGAATATGAACCTTGGAGAGCCGGCCCTGTGGTTTAGCAGTTAAGTGCGTGCGCTCCGCTACTGGCGGCCCGGGTTCGGATCCCTGGTGTGCACTGTCGCACTGCTCCTCGGGCCACGCTGAGGCCACATCCCACATACAGCAACTAGAAGGATGTGGAACTATGACATACAACTATCTCCTGGGGCTTTGGGGAAAAAAACAGGAGGAGGATTGGCAATAGATGTTTGCTCAGAGCCGGTCTTCCTCAGCAAAAGGAGGAGGATTATCATGGATGTTAGCTCAGGGCTGATCTTCCTCACAAAAAAAAAAAAGAATATGAACCTTGGTGCTGAAGGGTCTGTGTTCAAATTCTGGCTCCTCCACTTGACTGGCAGTGTCATCTTGAACTAATTCACCGCTCTGTTCCTTTTGTCCTAATCTGTAACATGAAGTAATAATAGTATCTCACTCATAAGGTTAAAAGATTAAATTAATGCTTATAAAGTGCCTGACACATAGTTAGTGCTATGCAAGAGTGTATTAAATTTTAAAAATATAAATATATTCTTATTTCTTCTAATTTACACCAAAGATAGTATTCTATAGAAACTGCTCTGTGTGGCTTTTTCTGTTCATCTTGGAGATCTAGCCAGATAAACACAAAAGGAATGTCTGTGTTTTCTTCTGCAGCTATGCAATATTCTGTTGCATAAAAGCCCCCCATTGATGGACAGTTGCATAGTTTCCAACTTTTTGCTATTACAATTAATGATACAAAAAATAACCTTTTATATGGGTCATTTCATACAAATGCAAGTATATTTGTCAGAGAAATTTCTAGAAGTGGAATTTTGGACCAATAAATAAGTAGTTTGGGGAAATACTGCTATATTGCTCCAATAGAAATTGTGCCAATTTACGCCCAAAACAGACCAAATTATACCAACAAATGTCTAAGAGTGATTGTCTCCACACAATCCTGCCATCAGAATGTGTAATCTACCACCTCGGTTTTGTTTTGCTGCCGATTACACAAGTGGAACATGTTTTCATACACATTCCTCTATTAAGTGAGATTGGAGGTCGTCTCATGTGTTATTCCCTTTTCTGTGAACTTTGCTCATTTCTTTACTGGGAATTTCATATCTTATATAAGTTTTATATCCTAAGGAGCTTAGCACATTCTCTATGATATGAATTGTACATATTTTTTCCCATTTTGTCATTTATCTTTGCTTAAGGGTCTGATCTTTACCATTTCCCCCCAATTCCCATGGCCAGTCGCAGTTTCTGGCACACAAAATACTCAGTAATTATTTGTGAAATAAACAGCTCTATGGGGAAAAGAAAATCCCTGGAGTAGAAGGAGGCTCTGGATCCCTGCTCTGTGCCTTATATTCACTGCAGAGACCCGAGTCAGCATCAGAGAATCACACATCCTCCTTCTTTCAACAGCCGCAGCTCAGCACAGTACACGTGAGGCTAAGCAGGGTCTTGACCTGCAGTGGAAATCATGGCGGTCTTTTTCTGGCTGAGAAGGAGATTTCTGATGATACAGGATAGCTCTTCCCCAGAGCTGCCTTTCAGCATCACAGATACTGTGACTGCATACAAACTGGCTCCATCAGCAACCAAAGTTGCAGCCACAGCTGGCATGTCCTCTCCCTTGGGATCTCACCACTCTGTTTGGGGCTGGGGATACCAGCTGGTGGACATGCACTCCAGACAGATCCCTCCATCCTCATAACCCTTCATGTCAACCTGAAAATCAGAACCCAGTGCTGTGGAAGGAGAAATGAGCCTGAAACCTTGGAACCTCCTCTATCAGCGAGGGTCTCAAAAGGAATTGAAGGACGCACCCACATTAGATAATGCAAAGGTGGTTTCACTAAGGAGATGTTACCAAAAGAGTGTTCATGATGAGGGGAAAATTACATGGGATAGAGCAATGCCTCAGGGCCAGGAACAGTGGACCTGTTACTACCCACCCCTAAACCCAAAGGAAGGCAGAGTGGAAATCATTTTGAATACCTAAAAGAAGAGACTCAGGTAGAGAGGGATTTCTTGAGAGGATCTGGGATCTTCAGGAGGGGAATACTGCCAGCAAGAGGTTGTCCTGCAGGGGGAAGCCCGGGGAATATGTACCTACATGTCTCTTTCCTCTCTCCCTTCCTCCACCTTCTGCTATGGCTCCCTATTGAACAAACCAGCCAGAACCCACAAGGCAAGAGTGTGCCCTGAGAAAGAGAAATGCAACCCTTGATATCTGGACATCAGCATGGTCTCGGCATTCTCCTGTTGAACATAAGCAATTTCATGGAACATCAGCATCAGACAAAAGCACTTTGTCACTATGAAGGGTGAAGACAAAAACAAGACCACTCAACAATCATATTTGAATATAGAGAAAAACATGAACACTGTCCAAACTACAATCATGACCAAACATTTCCCTATCCTGTTTATGAGTGACTGCTGCTCCCTGACCAATTATAGCTTTAGCCTCACTCTAGTCTTCCTCCTAGATAAGACTTACTAAGACACTCAGCCACAGAATCACACCCCCCACCTTCCTGACAGCATCCAATCCAGAGCAAAGCCCCACTTCCATAAGTATCCCTACACTCCCCTAACACAAGCCCAAATTCTATACCAAGTCTTCTCTAACACCCTCTTACTGAGACACCCTATGATTCCCACATAGCATGCATTTTCCCTCCCTGCAATGTGTAATAACACAACTTGGTCAACTCCAGGTGTGTTCCTGAGGGCTTTTGGTTGGAGAAAATTGGAAGCACAGATGCTGTCCCACAGTTCAGCCTCCCAGGGCCCACAGCTTCGTTCACCTGGTGGGGCCACAGGAGCGATCCAGAACACAACTGAACCCAAATAACGCGTGTGCCATCACTGAGAAGATATTTTCTTATCCTTCCTATCCACAATCTTCCACTTCCCTGCTTAGATGCTGGTGGCCAGCATGAGGGAGTTCTTTATATTATAGGGTACAGGAGAGATTCTTCCTGGAGGAAAACTTGTGTCTTTCCTAAGACCCTCAAAGAAAAAAAGTTGGAAGGCAGTGGAGGAAAGTTCTACTGACCAGCCAGGAGTGCTCTGAGGTGGATTTGGGGCATGAACTCTGACTCTGCCCCCAGGTTCCATGGAGGAACCAGCTGAGAACAAAACCTGGAGGCTCATCTGCAACCTTCAGCTCCACCATGGTTTTTTCAGAGAAGCTGTCATCTTGGAAATAACACAGGTATTTTCCACTGTCAGAGGTTCTGATGTTGTAAATTCAGAGAATAGCCTTTCCTTCAGTGATGCCATCTCCTAAAATCGAAGTTCTTACTTGATCCTCTGCCAACTGTTGGCCTTCTACTTCTTTCCCATTTGTGTACGTGTATACCACCTCCCTAAGGCTGGATCTCACCCGCATCAGCTCCATGGCCTTGGCGCTCATCACTGGGGATGGATGGCAAGGCAAATCAGCGTCTTCACCCACCATGACCAGGATGGGTTCAGGGGGTCCAATCACAGAAAACTGAGCTGGTTAGTAAAAGGAGAATCTCCATCAGAGGGAGTTGGGGCCATGAGGGTAAGGGGTAAGATCTCAGGCAGGGAGGATGAGGTACAAAAACCCTAAAGAGGAATATGATCCCAGCAGAAGAACAATTTGTCTTAATGGCATGTGCACTTTCAGTTTGGCATGAGACTTCCAGGCCTGAGAATTTGTCAAAGGTTCTGACAGGGAACTAATAGGTAATTGTCTGCTTCAGAAACACAAAAGCAGAACGTTTCCTACCTGAGCAAGGGGTAAGCAGCTGGACCGAGACAAGAGAGACAAGAAGGTTGAGCAGAGGGAAGTCTAGGGAACTTGCCATTTTCCTCTCTGCTGCAGAGAGATACCAAAAAGAGTCAGGCAGAAACTATGACCTGGAAGAAGATGGCGAATTCCACATCAAACCTCCACCTCCCTAGGGCCAACTCAGTGTAAAACACACAGTCACTAATGTGGTGACTCAAGATTCTCCTCTGCAAAAACGTGTGCTTGGGAGTCTCTTAACTTTGTATTCTAACATGGAAAATCACCAGAAAAATATATAATGTTAAATGTACATACATTTAACATATAAATGGCATGTATGCAGTGTTAAATGCACATACTTTAACCCTAACCCATCAGGAAATCCTCGGCTCTACTGCCCAAATATGTTCAGAATCCTTCCACTTTCCCACACTTCCTCTGCTACAGCCTGGTCCAAGCCTCCACCATCACACTCTGGTTAACGCAGGACCCTCCTCTCTGGGTCCCCTGATTCCACCTATATCATCTACAGTCTGTGCTCAACATAATAGCCAGATTGTTCCTTCAGTCATATCATGTCACTCCTCTGCTCAGCACCTTCCAATGGCTCCCATTTCACTCAGAGTAGATGTTGAAGTCTTCACAAAGGTCAATATGACCCTCCAGGACCTGGACTTCTCATTTCATCTCCCCTGTTCTCCTCGTCTGCTCTAGCCACACTGCCCTTCTTGCTGGTCCTTGAACAGACTAAGATAGAGGATCTTGGCCCTGACTTTTCACTCTACCTGGAAATTTCTTCCCCTGAATATCAACAACGCTCACTCCCTCACCCCTTTCAAGTCTCTCCTCTAAAGTCAGTTCCTCCATGAAGTAGAGGTGGAGAGTTCTGAAGACAAGCATCTGCCTCCATGTGACATGCTCTTTTATCTGGCTTAGAGAACAGACCCTGTCCTCCTGTGCTCCCACTGGGACTTGCCTATATTAATGTATTTATTCCTATTTTTTAATAAAGTGATTTGAAGAAGCAACCATTTCCTGGATATTCACGTTACTACTAGGTGTGCCTCAGTGAGCTCTTTTCACAATTGTTTTTTGGGGGAGAAACATCCCTGGGAACAAATTATTCATTTCCTGTCTTCCCTTTTCCCAGGTGTTCATCCTTGGCAGATGGCGTCTGGGCTCACCAGGAATGGATAAGTTCCCTGGTCTTAGTCTTTCCACTGCTAGAGAAGTGCCTTTTCAAGGTAGAGATGTAAGAGCTGGCACTTGCAAAGAAGGAGTAAATCTACCAAGCTAGTAACACCTAACAAAGCTCATGCCTCTAGGAAGTACTGAGGTTCTACTAGCTCAGAGGCAGGGACTCTGCAACTCCTCACTCCCCGCCCAGTGCTCCCAACTGTATCTTGGCTCAAAAAAGCACCTCCACCATCTTTTCGGCATGGTTTGTGGATCAATGTGAATCTTTATGATAAGTGAAGTATAGGGAATAGGCCACCTGGCAAGGTTTGATCTAGCTGGAGTTTTAACTTGACTTACATCCTAACCACCCCAGAGTTGACTGCATCTCTAGATAGTGGAGAGCATGAGAGCAGGCCTAGGTGGATTACTAAGAGGCATGACTGACATCTCTGGACCTAGCCATCTCCCTTCTCCCTTGGTCCTCTTCCATCATATATCTTCTCCTTACCTGAAGATGTCAGGTGGAATGGGGCGCTGACAAATGCCTTGAGGGTGTGCCCATGTGGGGAGCAACACTGCGGACTGCTCTAAGCCCCAAATGTGGCCATCACCAAGTTCAAATCACGCTCCCATCAGACTCTGGTTAAGATCCAGGCAGACTCCCTGGTGGAGGCTCTGGAGTCAGTCAGAGGCTGAACCCATCACTTCTCAATTGCAAGGCTAGTGAATGCGAGAGCTAGGAATAAGACCAGGTCTCATTTATCTTTTCATTCATTCTTTCAACAAATATTCACTGAGCACACACTATGTGCCAGGCCCACTATGTGTTAGGTATAGGAGCAAAAAGGGAAACTAGGTAGTGGCTCTATGATTTACAGGCTGTGTGATCTCAGTCATGTGACAAAGCCTATCTGAACTCTAGTCATTCGTGAAACAATGTGAAATATAAACTTTAGAATGTGCAGAATTGACCCAGAAATTCTACTTCCAGATATCTAGTCAAGCAAAGCACATGCGTGGGTCCAGAGAGAAGCATGTGTGAGGATGACACTGCAACATTGTTCATAAAAGTAAAAAAGGGATCAACAATGTAACTGGCCACCCACAGGAGATTGGTTAGTTGAATCATTGCTTATCCCTCTGAAGGAATTTAAAGGGGCAGTTACCACTAATATATAGTCACTAACCCAGATAGTCAATACATATTAAGTGAACAAAAAGCAAATTGTAGGAAAATATTAATGATTCCATTAAAACACAAAAGCAAAGCTGTAAATTTGTATATACACGTTTGTGTAATTGCCTTAAAAAAGGTCTAAAAGGACACATGCCACACTGAGAATTGGGGATTGAGTGAAAGATACTTTTGTCTTTTGTGCCCTATCCTTTGAAAATTATTTGAATGTTTTAAATTTTTAAAATTTGCATATATAACTTAACAGTTACAAATTGTTACAAGTAATTATGGTGACTGCAACATATTAGTTGTTCAGAAAATACCAACTCCTCCAAAACACACCAGCATGAAGCCCCAGTCACAGTACCTGCAAGTCCAGGAACTGCCGGGGGACAAGGGAGCAGAAGTCTGTGCAGCTGGCTCTCCTTCAGACCCTTGTCTGAAACCTGGACACACCCTCAGACAAAATATTGCCTTTTAGAAGATCTCCTCTTCAAAGTGTTCTCTATGATGTTAGAGAGAGAACAGTAATAATAATATTATAATAGGTAACAATTTCTCAGCTGTCCTCTGAGTGGGAATATGTTTTCATGTATTTGTTGGATATTTACTGTTGTTTGGTCCTGATTACAGCCAATTTTAAAATGGAGAAAAGTATAAAAGAATCAAATTTAAATAATCTGTAACGGTAATCATATACTTTCCTTCACAGGAATGTAAATATCTCTGAAAGTATTTTGGCCATATACATATATATATATATATATGCCAAATGCCTTAAAAATGTTTCATCCTTTGACCCAGAAATTCCACTTGTAGGAATTACTCTTAAAGACAAAAAATCAGATTTTAACACAGAGATTTATGCTTAAGGCTGTTCATCATAGTAAAATCTATAATAGCAAAAGGTAATTACAATTTAAATATCCAAATTGGATCCAGTTTTGTTACAATGATAAAGAAAAAGTCTTTACTAAAAACAAAATTCCTAATGATTGTGTGGAAATCCCTTTATGATTGAAGAATATGTTGTTTATCCAACCTCCAACTGTTGCATTTGTATATGTATGTTGTATGTGGAGGTTGGTTCATATTATTCTGTATTACAAATATTTCTGTAATGATCATCTTTACATATAAATCTTTAAGATATATCTCTTTTTAGAATCTCTTAGAATACATTCCCAGAGATGACCAGGAGAGATTATAAGAGTCAAGAGTCCTTTGCTCCTTTCTGACCATAGTAAGTTCCTAAGAAGACACAGTTGGCAAGTTTCTTCATTCAGGTTGTCTCCCTCTCACCAAATTTCCCAATGCAGGTCCTGACCTTGTGCACTGCCTCCTACCCCCACCTCTCATCCCCTCACCACACACACAAGCACCAAACCCCTTTCTCTGGGTGAGTATTTCTCTCTACTCACTCTCAGGTTTTTAGCCTCTCTCCTTCCAGGACCTGTGGCCCTGGCTTTTACCAATTTCCCCACTTACCCCTTGCCGCTCCCATCTAAATATCACAGCGCACAGAATAAAGGTATTCAATAGTTCTCCATTATAGCTAACAGTGTGCTCTGGAAGAAAGGGCAAAGAAAGAAAGGCTGCTCACTCTGGGAAACAGTAACAGAGTTCCTCTTTGGAAGAATTAGTTTTCTGATTGGCTCAGAGGGGTTTTCTTATCAGTTGCTGGACAGAAACCAGTGGAGAAGGTTAGAATGAAAACTGAAACTGTACAGCATTGTACAAAATGAAGAAAAATTACAGCCTTAATTCCCACACTGTTTGTGTCTCTCTCTTTACCTATTTGAGTCATTCATGTGTATGTTTGTGTATAATCAGTATTTCATTATGTACACCTGTTTTATGTCCTTTATATCATAATAGATTTATCAGCAGACTAAACAGAAAAATTACTAGATTTTAATGTGTGAACAGAGGAAGATGTGCATCAACTGAAACGTTTCTGTGGCCATTTGCTGACATCCATGTGCATGTAAGTGGGCACAAGGAGGAGGACATCTTTTACAGCAGAGCCAAATGGAAGTATGAACGGAAGGAAAACCAGATCCACTCCACCTTTTCAGCACCTCTGAAACTCAAGTCTCAGGTCCACGACCAAATCATATAATTTTCAGGTTTCCAGAGGCAGTGCTGCCAGTGACTGATGGGCATGTCTTACATTTTCAGAAAATTCTTATTTAGAGGGTTGCTGAGTAGCTTCCTTCACCCTCTGGGCCTTATTTGTGCTACATTTGTATTTTCACGTGTATTTGTTTCTATTCTGCCCTCAGGATTCTGTATTCTCTGAGGTTAGACTCTGGATAGGATGTGAAGGCTGTTTCTATAAGGTGTCTTTGGGACAAACCGGTCCTATCTGTGGCCTAGAGCCTCCCAAGACACTTTAGAATCATCTCGAGTCCGTGGTTAAAGCTCCTAGGGCTTTGATGTGACCCTGGCTGATGGAATTTGATTATATTCCAACAGTTCAAATTTAGGCTCTGTGGTAGACATGTGCAATATCAACTCCCTGCTTCTTCTTAGCAATCAAACTCAATTTTAGAGAGAGTCTTGCCATATGCCCATCCCGCTTATAGATAGGAGAGACCAAGGGGCGAAGTTTGAGCCAATGATTTGTAGGTGGAAGTTGTTGAGTTGTGTTTCTCAAGACAAGACAATACTCTTCTGACTTACTCCTTCCTTTTGCCTAGAACATGGTCCTTGGGGCTGGAGTGTAAGGACCATCTAGCGAGCATGAGGCTACCTTGAGAATGGAAGCCACATGCTGAGATGGCAGAGAATAAAGACAGAAGGAGGCTGGGGTATGGATGCATCTCTGAGCTGCCAGTCCAGCTCTGGGCTGCAGCCCTCTAAATTCATTTTATGTGAAAAGAAAGCAATTCTTGTTTTCTTTAACCCAGTGGTACTTCTGGTCTCTGTTATCAGCAGCAAAATTCAATTCTTCCTTCTCCAACCGCACTATCAACATTTTATCCTGAAACTTTTCAAACACAGCAAAGTTAAAACTTCTTCAATGAACACCAAATATATCTACTATCAAGATTGTACAGTGAACATTTTACCATACTTGCTTTATTATAATCAATCCTTTTGTTCATTTTCTATCCATCCTTATGCATTTATTTATTTCAATCATTATTTATTTATTTGGCACCTTTTAAAGTAAATTGCAAACATCAATGCACTTTCCCCTGGTTACTTCAGCACACGTATTACATAGAAGAACACAATTCTGAGATGCTTAAGGCACCAAAGCTGTGCTTGAAACACAAATGTAGGAAGACCTTTCAGTTATATGATTTAAATGATCAGTGGGGTATTTTTATCTGGGGATCTCAAGCTCCTAAATGCCTTACCATCCCCAGTGATATTGACAGTCTGGCCTCAGGCACCAGGCCCCTCCTAGTAAGAGTCAGGCTACCTCCAGGAGGCTGTGTCAGCAGGAGGCTCCAGGACAGCCTCTCAGGAACAGCTTGAGACAGGGACAAGCACTGCCTCAGGTACTTTTTGTCCATTCATTGGCATCTGCTGAGAGAAGTGCTCTCTTCTCTGCTGATAACACAAGAAGGGAATCGATGTTCTGGAGGACCTGTAGGATGTAGGGCCCCACAAGTCACTTGAAGAAGAGTAGGCATAAAATCACTTGTGGAGGAAGCTGAGGAGAGGCATGGGGTTGAGTTCAGAGACAAAATAAAAAAGGAGAGTGGGCATTACACTACAGAGGGATGAGAAAGTAAAAATTAGCTCAGAATGTAACAATCTGCCTGCTGGTCATCAGGCTGGTGTAAGAGACATATTTTGTAAAGCCAACTACATAGTTAACAGAAATAACATTTCTCCCCAGATCATGCTGCAGCTCCAAAGGGGTAAATCAACTTGCTTCTCTGAGTGCTTCCTGCTTTCTTACTCACTGAGAAACTTTCTTTTAAAAATTCAATCTACTTTCATTCTTTTGCACGCGGCTCTCCATTTTTACAACGTCATTTACTGAAGAGGCTTTCTTTTCTCTATTATATGTTCTTGGCTCCTTTTTTGAAGATTAACTGTCCATCATCTTACAATATACAGAAAATTTAACTCAAAAAGGATTAAAGAATTGAATGTAAGACTGGATGCCATTAAATTCCTAGAAGAAAATATAGACAGTATTGTCTTTGACATTGGTCTTAGCAGTATCTTTTCAAATACCATGCTTAAGTAGGTAATGGAAAGAAAAGAAAAATTAAACAAGTGAGACTATATCAGACAAAAAACCTCCTGGAAGTCAAAGGAAACCATCAACAAAACAAAAAGACAACCCACCAACTGGGAGAAAATATTTGAAAATCATATAATCGACAAGGAGTTAATTTCCAAAATATATAAATAACACACAGCTGAACAACAACAAAAAATGAACAACTTGATGAAAAAATGGATAGAGGATGCAAACTGACATTTTCCCAAGGAAGATATACTGATGGCCAACAGGCACACATAAAGATGTTCAGCATCACTAACTATGAGGGAAATTGATCAAAACTACAATGAGAAACCACCTCACACCCAACAGAATGGCTATAATTAATAAAATAAGAAATAAGTGTTCGAGATGATGTGGAGAAAAGGGAACCTTCAGACGCTGTTGGTGGGAATGTAAACTGGTGCAACCATTATCGAAAACAGTATGAATATTTCTCAAAAAAAAAAAATAGAGATACCATATGATCCAGCTATTCCACTATTGTGTATTTACCCAAAGAACATGAAATCAGTAATTCAAACAGATTTATACACCCTTATGTTCATTGCAGCATTATGCACAGTACTAAGGACATGAAAGCAACTCAAATGCCCATCAATGAATGAAAGGATAAAGAAGATGTGGTGTATATGTACAATGGAATACTACTCACATGGATGGACCTTGAAGGTATTATGCTAAGTGAAATAAGTCAGACACTGAAAGAAAAATAATGTATGCTTTCACTCATATGTGGAAGATAAACAAACAAATACATAGATAAAGAGAACAGATTAGTGGTTACCAGAGGAAAAGTGTGTGGGGGGAGGGTGAAAGGGGCAAAGGGGCAAATAGGTATGGTGACAGATAAAAACTAGACTACTGGTGCTGAAAAAAATTAATTAATTAACTTAAAAAAAATAGAAAGAAGAGCCTGGAAATCTAGCAGGTGAAATGTAGTTGGGAATCTCAGCATAGAAAGAAAAATTTTGTATTAAAATATTATATTTAAAAAAAAAAACTAAGGTCCTTAAAAGCTATGCATTTTTATCCAAGAACTATTTTGTGGCTATATCCATGAATATGTCCTGGTTTGATGTCCTAGTTGCCTTATTCTCAAATAGCCTGTAACTACAGTTTTAATGTCCTTTCCTATATTTGTTATTAAGGAGAATTTATAGTTATTTACTTACTTTGTGCCTGTTTCTGTGTTCTAGAGAATGTGGCTTGTACAAGTTCTGGTTTGGGGAATTTATTGAGGTTGTGACTTAGTGTATAATAATGATAGCTAATATTTATAAAAAATTTACTATTTAGAAATATTTTAAGAAGTTCTTTACATGCAGGTTTTATTTAATTCTCACACTAATCCTATGATGTAGGTATGATTATCATCCTAATTATACAGATGAGGGCACTGATGTTTAGAAATGTTGAATGATTTATCCAAGATTACATAGTTGTAAGAGCCACTAGTTACGCCTAAGATAAAAGCGAAATTAAGGATCAAACAAATTGGCAATGACCCAGGGTACCATTTTATAAGGGGGGATGTACTAGTGTGCAAAGTACCAGGCACTGCCGTAGAGGCTTAAACAACAGAAAGATTATTGTCTCGCAGTTCTGGAGGCTAGAAGTCAAAGATAAGGTGCTTTCAGGGTCGGTTTCTTCTGAGAGACGTGAGAGAAGCCTCTGTTCCATGTTTCTCTCCTAGCTTCCGGTGGTTTGTGGTCAACCTTTGGCATCTCTTGGCTTGTAGAAGCATCGCTCTGATCTCTCCCTTCTTCACATCTTCACATGGCGTTCTCCCTGTGTGCATGTATCTGTGTACAAATTTGCCTTTTTTATAAGAACACCAGTCATACTGGATTAGGGCCCACCTTAATGACTTCATCTTAACAAATTACATTTGAAATGATCCTATTTTCAAATAAGGTCACATCCTGAGGTACTGGGGGTTAGGACTTCAATACATAAATTTTGGGGGGGGGATACAATTCAACACATAACAAGTGACATATTCCCATACAAAAGAATCAAAAATCAGTTTCCAGATCATTGAGGTTTCCAAGCAAAGCTTCTTAAGTCACTGCTGACCTGTAAACTGGTTCTACTCTGACAGAATAGACAGAACTTTGAGAAGGCATTAAAAAACAGACAAAAACTCCTTTCCAGCGTTGGGCTGTCTCTTCTATTTTTTTTTTGCAACAAGTATGGGTAAGTTATTGGAAGTGACCATGGGCAGTGCCACTACCTCTGTGATTACCTAGGGCTTGTGCCTGATGTTGTTAGTAGCAGCAGCTACAATTTTGAAACTAAATGGGGCAGAGTGCTATTTATTAATAACCAATCATTTATGCTATAAAAATAAATTTACACATTTCAGAAGTCCTCCCAAGAAACTAACCTGTCATAATACAATGTTTGGAAATGAAGGCAATAGATACCCAAAGAAATGCATATCTATGTTCCCCAACAACCATACACTGAAAAGTTCATAATAGCACCATTCCAAATAGGAAACAACCTGAATCTTGTCCACAGACTGACAGGTCATCAGTATGATGACTGTCACGAACATAATGAGGAGCAAAAGAATCCAGACACAAAAGAGTATGTACTGTATGATCCCACTAATTTAAGTATCAAAACAGGGACAAGTAGTCAAAGGATGTCAGGAGCACTTATCCTCAGGGGAGGTTGTGACTGGAAGGGACAGGATGGGGCAGTTCTGGGGTACTGGTGATGTTCTGGTTTCTGATCTGGTTGCTGATTACATGATACATTCAGTTTGTGAAAAATCATTAGTCTACAACCTTATGACATGTATATTTTTCTTTAAGTGTATTATACTCCAACAAAAAGTTAAAAATAAATGAGAATACTAAATCTCTAAAAGAATGAATAAAAAACTAAAAAAATTTATAATAGTTAAAATCTGTCAGTAGGGAGTTCATTTGTCATTGATGGGATTATAAACACAGCAGTGAGCTTGGGAACTGGAACCGCTCAGTGATGATTGATTAGGAGGATATTAACCAGGTGATTCAGAGTCTGCTTAGGTTGTGTTTGTATAGATTAAAAATGACATTAAAGCAATTTTTCAACAATTTGAAAATTCTTTTATAATTTACAAATCTCCATAGCATCCCCCGCCCCAGTAAGACTACAGAAGGCCATGCGAAGTCACAGGAGGTTTGGGAACTCAGACGAATGTAATCAGCTCTCTGTTTTAGCACGTTCACTCTGAGACTCTAGACTCTGGCGAATACTGTAACAACTTTCCAAAGCAATGTGTCCTTTCTGCTGGTTGTTTTCCAGATTTCTCGTCTGTTTACTGAAATTTATTAAAATTTTTAAGAGAACAAAGAAAACAGGAGCTCTTTGGGGAAGGGAAGCACAAACCAAAGAGCTAGAGTGGTTTGTGGGTGAAGCTGTGAAGAGAGGGGCTGTGGTAAACTGAGTCCCAGGGACCTGTGATAAAAGAAGAGAGATAATTGGAGAATGCAATCCATGCTGAGAAAGGGCCCTGGGCTAAGCAGTAGAAAGCATTTGCCCTGAGGGGTAGGAGGGAAAGGAACCCACCTTGGTGGATAGTGGCAGGCTTGATGAATCAAGGGTGCACAGGAGGAAGAGCAGGCTGACAGGAAAGGACATGGAGTTCAGTTTTGGACACAGGTTGTAAAAACCTTTGGGGCCTCCATGAGGTGTTTTGTGTAGGAGTGAGCAAGGGCTGAGAGTAAAGAATCAGAATAAATACACCTATTAAATGAGGCAGATGGAGTCTTAGATTAAAAACAAAAATTCCACGTTACTCACCATTCACTTTCTGGGCTTTTCTCCAGCCTGAAGGAGAACAAAGATATCTCATGAGATAACTGACACTTGAGAGGGTCTCAAATTGTACACAGAGGAGAGGGAAGCACAGAACTTCCTGAACCCTCTTTGGAGTTTCTCTGCAAAAGGACAAGAAATTAATTGATAGTGTTCAGCACAGAGGAGCCAGGTCTACTGGGCAAAGAGGCCTCTGGGAGACCCCTTCCTGGGCCGTGTGTGCAGTGGGTCCTGGGAGCTGTCCCAGAACTAGGAACACTGGGGCACAGTCAGGGTCACAGTTGGGGAAGGAAATGGAGCAGGGTTGGTGGTAGGGAGTGAGGAAGGGCTGCATTAAAAACCTCAATTACAAAATCCCCTGATCCTGTTCATCTTTGTCCTCTCCCTTTCCCTCTGTCCAACCTCCTGTTCCACAGTCTTCTTTGGACCTCACTGCCTTGATCTTTGGATTGCTTTACTTTTGGTCCAGAATTCTCTCTCTTTTTCGCGATGAAGTTTCCAGAGGAAACCCAGTGCACCCACCAGGATAGGTCCCAGAAGAAGCAAGAGTGAAGTCTGAGATGCTGCCCAAGGAAAGTCCTTCAGGAAGAGGGTGACTGAGCCAGAACTGCTGAGCAGTATTCCTGCAAAAAACAAAAAACAGGAAAGGGTCAAAGAGGCCAGAGTGCTGGGGCACAGATAGGATGCCCCAAGGACTCTCCAAGATTCCTCGTCTAGCCCAGTGGTAGGGAGGGGCCTGGCTAGGATAGTGACTCCAACTGTGTCCCATTCATTAGCACAGGATTGTTGGGAAACCAAGAAATCTTGAGAATCATAGTGAAAACCAAAAAAAAAAAGACCCTTGAACTTAAATCAGGGAGTCATAAATCATCCATGAATATGGAACTGATACTGAGATCTGAAGGAATGGGTGGAAATTGTTTCTTTTTCCTCAAATCATGGGAAGGGGAGCCTTCCACTGAGAATCGCCTTGAATCACCTAAAGACTTCTTACTTCTTTGGCTAAGATGCTTTAAGTTACTTGTCCAAGCTCAGAGCTTGTTGGTTTACTGATTTCTAGCCTAGAGATCTTTCCCTGGCCCCAAGCTGCTTCTGCTTAACTAGAGGCTTCTTAGACAGAACCAGTACCTGGTGCCCGGTATGTGGAGATCTGAACCTGAGGTTTTGCTTTTGAATTTAGTCAGGGAGGATCATTCCATGCGTAGAAGATGAAGGCATATTCTGTATGGTACAAAGTTGGGGCCTAAGACAGGACAGGGGAGTGCTGGGCACAGGAGAGGAATGCACCAAAATGTCCTGGAGACGTGGGGTCTGAAGAGGAAGAGGATGGGGTGGAGAAGGTGGAGGCCAGTGTTGCAGTCTCACTTCTGGCTGCAACTTCTTGCTGTGGGCAGCACTCCTTAAGCTCCATCATCAGTGTCCTTCTAAACTATATCCAGTCTCAACTCTTTCTCTTCTCCTCTATCCACTCCTCCCGCCTCTTGTTGCTACTAAAGCTTTGAAGTGAGAACCACCATTCCCCAAAATTTCTTCTGTAGCTGGAATAGCTGCCACCCCAACAATGGGATGAACAGTCCCACAATTGGCTGCAGACTGTTCTTCCTAGAACAGTGCATGTGTCTAGGATATTCTCATTCAACCCTGCTGCTACTACGGCTCTGTGAATGCTAAGACTCTAGGATCCTTGTTGGTCTTCCATCCAATCCCTGCCCCCTCAACTTACATAAACAAAGCAAACACCCAGATCCAGGGTGGCTTAATGACTCTTTCCCTTAACATCCCTTAACGCAGTGACAGCTCTGGACCTCTCTGATTAAACTTAGTATCTGTTATTCCAACTCACTGCCAGTGTTCTTCACACCCACGTTGTTTTCCCAGTCATTGTATTGTGAAAACTTATTTAACAAAGTTGAGGATCATGAAGGATATCCATGCCTCCCAAATCTACATCATCTCCCATTCTTTACTCTATTGATGTTTTCTTCAATTGCATGAGAAGTGCTGTGCATGTGCAGCCTTAGGCCCCCAAAACATACACACATATCTGCCCCTCTGTAGAGAATTCTTGAGCCTCCCGTCACCTTCTCACGTGAAAACTAGAGTTATCTGAAGTGAGGAAGATCACAGAAGAGGAGGGGAAGTATATCTCCTTCATTCCTCCACACTTTGCTTCTTCCTGGGAAAAGATCACATTCCAGAATCCTTGTTGTGCCCTCTCCCTAAGACCCCAATAATAACACCCAGTAGTTATTCAGTGCTCCCCCTGCTCTAGGGGCTGTGTGCATCCCCATGACTCAAGCAAGCTCCAGGGAGTGAGTTTTCATTTATCCTTCTCATTGCACCAAACCTGCCAGGGAGGTATTATGATCCCAGTTTTTGCAGGAAACTGAAGCTGAGAGAAGTTGAATGACTGGATCAAAGTACTCGGCTACTGAGCAGAAATGCCAGGATTGAACCCGGCTCTGTCTGACTGCGATGCCTGACCTCTGAACCATTTCTGCTGTGCAGCTGGCTGTGCCCTCATTGCCTTTGCCTGCCGTGGGCTCCCACACTGTCCCTAGAGAACAGGACCTTGGCTCAGACTGGCTCAGGCTCCTGATGACTGCAGCTGACGTAGGAGAGCAGGAGAAATTGCCATCTGGCTGAGAATCATCACACAAGAGTGCACAGTTCCTTGGCTAAAGCACATGAGGTCTTTTTCCTCCCCTCCACCACCCAGAGTTTATTTGCCCAGAGAGAGTAACATGATAGGGATAATAAGGCTTTCTTGTTCTCTCTCAGGCTTCTCCCCATACTTACTTCACACATAATGTTCTATACCCATCTCCCCTTTGCTCTTCTACTTCCCCTATCTTCCAGCACCTCGGATTGAGTGATACAAAATATTTATTCCCTGGAGTTTGTCATATTTGGGTCACAGGAGCAGAAGAGCCTGGCTCAGAGGCTGTGTAACCGA
Source organism: Dicerorhinus sumatrensis harrissoni (assembly GCA_014189135.1). Lineage (NCBI taxonomy): Eukaryota > Metazoa > Chordata > Mammalia > Perissodactyla > Rhinocerotidae > Dicerorhinus > Dicerorhinus sumatrensis. The sequence continues at coordinate 40,883,976 of JABWHU010000006.1, forward strand.
CTAGGTGCCTCAAGAAACTCAAAGGTGAGTTTGGAGGCAATTAACAGTTTTTCCAAGTTGTTTCTTTTCCTTTTGTGTGTTAAGGAGATGTAGCCACCAGCCAGGCTAAAACTGACCAAGCCTCACCCTCACCGCAAGAGCTATGCCCATGACCTTTGCTTTATTTTTAATGCAAAGATCTCTCCAGGAGGAGCTTAGGCCTCATTATGTGGAAGCATGTTCTCCAACTGAGCCGTGCAAGTGAATACCTGCCTTGCCCTTTTGAATATTCATTCCCCAAGGGAAACGAAATTCCTTGCTTCCCTTTGGTTGGGGACGCCATGACTTTGGAAATGATTCCTCATGGCCTCCTATTTGCTGCAAATACACTTTATTTTGTGAGAAAATTTCCCTTGGTGTAGAGTCCTATTTACCTCACCAGGAGGTCAGCTCACTTGGTTCAGTACCAGCTGGACCAAGAGAGACTAGGCAGGGGGTGCACAGTAGCCCCCTTTCTCTGCCTGCAGAGATGGGTCAGCTGCAGATCCAGGAAACACTGCCACTGAGACGGGAAAAGGGCATAGCCAGGGAGGTGATGAGACCTAGAAATAGGCAGATGTGTGGAACCAGGAGAAGCCAGGATGGAGAGCTCCCTCAGGAAGGACACCCAGGGGGCCTGGGAAAGATAGAACCCTGTCAACAGGAGCCTTCTTGACCCAGGAAAAGCCTGTAGGCTAGGTAAGGTTTTATAATCCTCTTTCTCAAGGTTCTAGGTTAGAGTTTAAAGCAGACAAGTTCATTCAATAGCCATGCCTCGTTTGTGTGCCAGGTATTGTATGAGGACCCAGGGTGCAATCAATAGAACACAGATCCTGCTGGCCAGGAATTCACAGCCAACTCATTCAAACAGCAAATAATTACCTTTTACATGTGCTGGAAATCATTCTAAGTGGTTTATACATGTGTGAACTCCTGAGTCCTTACAACAACCTTCAGAGGCAGGCCCTGTTACTCTCATCACCACCATCCTCATCATGCTCATTTTACAGATGCAGGAAGTAAGGCAGAAAGAGATTAAGTAACTTGTCACAATTAGTGAAGAGTGATTCTTTCTACACTTTGAAAACAGGCTATTGAACCCCAGAGTCTCCTGGATGCCAAACAGCACCGACTATACTAACAAGGAGAAACGTATTGGTGCTGTGATAAGGGGAGTGATGGAAAAGGCCAGGAAGACTTTCAGGAGGGGGCAGCCTCTGAGGTGTGACTTGGAGAAAGACAGAGAGAGGCTAATACAGATAATACCCAAGATAAAATGTGAACTCCAGATAAATAACAAATAATTTTTTTAAGTATGTGCCAAATATTGCATGGGATAAATGTAAATAAGCATCCTGTATTTTTATTTGCTAAATTTGGCAAGACTACCCATCAGTCAGGCATTTCCTTATATAAAGACTGCATGTCAGAGGTTGAGGGTGTGGAGAAGACGAGACTGTAGAACCAGATGGGGCAGGTCACAGAGGACCTTGGACACCATGCTTAGCGTTTTATACATTATACTCATGGAAAGATTTAAAGAGAGAGAGGATTAGAGGCCCAGACTAAATGTGTGCTTTATGAAGATCTCTCTCAGGATAATGTGGAGAAAGGATAGTAAAGGAAGTAGGAAGTAGGGAAACTATTATAACAGTCCAGGGGAGAAATCATAGTGACTTGGACAGAGGCCAGGGTGCTGAAGAGGAGGGTGCAGTTCCAACAGGTAATAAAGAGAAAGAAATAGGGCTGGCTTCATAGGGGTGTGACCTGTGCAGTTGCACAGGACCCTGCACTCAGAAGGCCCACACACTTGGTTTAATGTTCTGCTGTTGACACCTTGAAATTCTTAATAATTTTATCTTTGAACTTGTGGGTTTTAAAAATTAAGATACAATTGTCACTTAATATTCTTTTTTTTTTTTTTTTTTTNGAGGGGATCAGCCCTGCGCTAACATCTGCCAATCCTCCTCTTTTTTTGCTGAGGAAGACTGGCCCTGGGCTAACACCCGTGCCCATCTTCCTTTACTTTATATGGGATGCCACCACAGCGTGGCCTGGCAAGCGGTGCGTCAGTGCACGCCCGGGATCCGAACCGGCGAACCCCTGGCTGCCACAGCGGAGCACGTGCACTTAACCGCTTGCAGCACCAGGGCGGCCCCTGTCACTTAATATTCTATTAGTTTCATGTGTACAACATAATGACTAAATATTTGTATATATTTGAAATAATCACCAAAATAGGTCTAGTTAACATCCATCACAACACATAGTTACAAGTTAGTATTTCTCGTGAAGAGAAGTTTTAAGATCTACTCTCTTAGCAACTCTCTAAAATACAATAGAACATTATTAATTATTAGTCACCATACTGTACATTAAATCCCCATGACATTTATTTTATAACTGGAAGTTTGTACCTTTTGACTTCTTCACCCATTTCACTCACCCTCCACCCCCTTCCTCTGGCAACCACCAATCTGTATCTATGAGATTTTTAGATTCCACATATAAGTGAGATCATATGATATTTGTCTTTCTCTGTCTGACTTATTTCACTTAGCATAATGAGGTCCATCCATGTTGTTGCAAATGGCAAGATTTTCTTCTTTCTCATGGCTGATTAATATTCCTTTGTGTATATATATATTTTTATAGCTCCAATGAACATGAGGGTGCATATGTCTTTTCAAGTTAATGTCATTGTTTTCTTTGAATAAATACATAGACGTGGAATTGCTGTATCATATGGTAGTTCTATTTTTAATTTTTGAGGCACCTCCATACTGTTTTCCATAGTGGCTGCACCAATTTACATTCTCACCAACAGTGCACAAGGGTTCTCTTTTCTACTCATCCTCACCAACACTTGCTATCTCTAAACATTTTGCTGATAGCCATTCTAACAGGTGTGAGATGATATCTCATTGTGGTTTTGATTTGATTTCCCTGATGATTAGTGATGTTGAGCACCTTTTCACTACCTATTGGCCATCTATACGTGTTCTTTGGAAAAATATCTATTTAGTTCCTCTACCCATTTTTAAATACAACTGTTTGATTTTTGCTGTTGAGTTGCATGAGTTCTTTATATATTTTGGATAGTAATCCCTTGTCAGATATGTGAGTTGCAAATATATTCTCCTACTCAGTAAGTTGCCTTTTCATGTTGTTGATTTCCTTTGCTGTGCAGAAGATTTTTTTTTTGTGAGGAGATGGGTCCTGTGCTAACATCTGCCAATCCTCCTCCTTTTTTGCTGAGGAAGACTGGCCCTGGGCTAACAGCCATGCCTCATCTTCCTCCGCTTTATATGGGATGCCGCCACAGCATGGCTTGCCAAGCAGTACGTTGGTGCACGCCCAGGATCCGAACCGGCGAACCCCGGGCCACCGCAGTGGAGCGCGTGCATATAACCACTTGTGCCAGGGGGCTGGCCCCTGTGCAGAAGATTTTTAGTTCGATGTAGTCCCACTTGATTATTTTTGCTTTTGTTGCCTTTGCTTTTGGTGTCAAATCCAAAACGTTATCCTCAAGACCAATGTCAAAGAGCTTACTGCCTATGTTTTCTTAGGGAATTTTATTGTTTCAGGTCTTACATTCAATTCTTTAATTCATTTTGAGCTAATTTTTGTGGATGGTGTAAGATAGTGGTCCAGTTTCATTCAGTTGCATGTGGTTGTCCAGTGAACTTCTGTTTTTTAGGTGAAATCCAATGGACCAACAGAGCATGTTCATGAGGAAAGGGTATATACACAATACCTGTGTCCACCATTCCTCCACCCTTCATTCACAGGTAGCAGTTGTGATGCTCTATCAGCACAGATTTCCGGTGGACCCACATATGTGGGAGTTCAACGAAACTCAGGGTGTATACAAGGTAAGCTAGTTACATCTATGACAGTAAATGGGGGTTCTGACAGCCCCTAGAAGTCAGATTCCCTTTTGAACCAAACCTTGCTTCAAATGCAAAAAAGAAGTTAATGAAGTTCTAAGAAATACAATCCTATCACATCTTTTCGTGTGTTACTTCCCTGTATTTGAAAAATTTGTGCTGAAAATAATGACATAGATGGTAAGGAAAAGATAGGGCAACCCGTAGTTTCTTTTCCTTCCAGTCCTTCCTTGCTCATCAGTAAGCCACAGACAGTGTTGGTCATATGCACACATACTAGGAAGAGAAATAAGAACAGTTGAGTTAGTCTTGCCCAGGGTTTCTACTGTTCTGGTAGGAATGGAATACATGTACAAGCTATGAAATACAAATGATGCAGGTTTAGTGATTCCACACACGAGTTCAATGCTCTTATTTTTGCGTTTAAAACTGACATTGCACATTAGAAAGAGGAGTGGTAAAATTCATGTTAATAGTTAAAAATTCTAATGTTTCTTTATTTAGAACAGTAATAACTAGCAAATAAAAGTCACTATGACAAGTAGTGAGAGAGAGGGAGAAAGACTGTGGAAGAAAGAGAAAAGATTTGTATTTTAGTACATTTGAAGTTACTTTCTCCTGCTCTTTGAATAAGGGGCCCACATTGTCATTGTTCATTGAGCCCTTTAAATTACATAGTCAGCACCGGCTAGCAATGGCACCTGCTAGAGGTGGGGTAGAGAGAATGAGTTTTCTGGAATGATTCCAAGGTCTTCGTTTGATGACTGGAGATGACAGTGCCACTGCTGGGTCAGGGGATCCAGGAGGCAGAGCAGGGGGAGATAATGACAGCAGCTAAGTGTGGAATGAGGTAAAATCAGAAACCCTCCAGAACAGAATAATCCAGAAAAATAAAATGGACTCTGTGTGGCTAACTAGGACCTAACAGCAAAACAGTCAAGTGACCACGCCAGGACAAAGGTGCTGTCACATACTCTGTTCACAGAAAAACTTCAGGCTGTACTTGAAACCAAATATTTCCTTTTGTATCTAGGTCACTCAGCTCAGAGAGCCTCACACTAACCCTGGAACAAATCAGTACAAGACAGTGGTTTCTATGTCAGGGTAAGCTAGTAGAGGAACTGCTAAAATATCCCTGTGGCTTCTGTGGTTTTAGCCTTTAAAACCTTGACTGCTCCTCCTCCTCTTGGGAATATACTTTCAGTTTGCCCTGAACGCTGTGCTTCCCTGGTTTGCAAACTGTTCATGCAAATGCCATAAAGTTTTCATTGACCAAATTCCTATTTTCCAGAGATTTTTGTTAACATCAGTATATGTTGCATTTGAGGTGCCTGTAGAGCTTTTAGACAGACACATCAGGGAGTTGGAGAGGCAGGCCTGGGCTTGTGAGAAAGATGGGTTATGCAAGGACAGCCTCTTGCAAATAGCCAAGATCCTTCAGGGAGCAAGCAGAGAGAGGGAGAAGAGCCCTGAGGGGAGACCTCAGATGGAATGGAAAGCAGCCCAGAAGGCAGAACCTAATGTTAGGGCAAGACTTGGCCCACAACACTCTAGGTGCAAGAAATGTCATATTTCTTAATGTTTCTAAATAAATTAAATTCTGTTCTGAGATCCCATTTGAAAGATTGGCAAGAAGCTCGCTACCCAGTCATTTTGCATGGCTCCACATTCCTCCGCTGGTGGAGCAGCACTCTCGAGGTTTACAAAGTTCTGCAAACTGCTTTGGTTTCACAGTATTCCTAACAAGCACTTTAGCTGAGAAAGGAAAAATATGTAGGCAGTCTTTTTCTTTTTTGGCCTGTCCACCTCCCTTGCTGTCCATCTTCTTCTGTAGCCATGAGAGGTGGATTTAGAGTGATGCAAATAAAAATTTAAGTTTTAGAGCCCCTTTCAAGGGACTGTACTTAATTTATATACATAAGTTTGTATATTTCCCTTAAAAAGGGACCTAAAATTGTAGAAGTTTCAGGTTCCCAGAAGGCATATTTTTTTCCCCCAGATGCTGCATAACATCCTCCACAAAGCCCCGAACACACTGATAGGGTCATGTGATCTAGGCCTGGGTGTCTTGATTACAATGTGAATGTTACAAAATTCCTCTGAGGCCATTTTCATCAGAGCTATTTAGGGAGGACCTACCAAGCTTGAGAAAGTGAGGAAACTTTTTGAGATACGACCTCCCTGAAGAACTATTGCTATTTCTATAGGTTCTAGAATGCGCAGAGGTATATGTTACTTAAAATATTGCCAGCTGCTGCAACAAATGTCTTCCAAAATGTCAGGGGCTGAACCCAACAGTAATTGATTTCTTGCTCACATCATTGTCAATGCATTTGCTCCTGTCTGGCATGCAGGTTTCATGGGTGTGACTCTTTTTATCTGTCTCCTCATCTCCAGAACACAGAGTCCTCTGCATGTAGCCAGAAAGAAGGAAGAGAAAGTGGCCACCTCCTAAGGGCTTTGGTACACAGGGGACAAACTTCACTTCCACCCATATTCCATTGGTGAGTACAGTCCGTGCACCCACCTAGATGCAAGGGGTGCTGGGAAATGTATTCCCTGGCTGGACAATTAATTACCAGTGAAAACTCTATATTATGGAAGGAAAAAATATGAATTTTGGTGGACAGTTAGATTTCTCAGCCTCAATGGGGAAAGCTGGTATTCAGACCACACATCAAGAGCAAATCCCACTTTCTGATTACACTGAGAAGAGTAAATAAATGTTGCAAACAATCTCTTCTGCTTTGTTGGTTTTTTTTTTATTATTATTATTTCTGTGGGGCTATTGTTAGCCAAAAGCAAGATGCTCTCTAGAAATGTTGTCTCATCTCCAGGGATGGTAACTTCTAACTGACAGTCAGAGCACTTGTGAAGGCTGCTCCAGACACTGGATGAAGCACATACCTTTAAACCCTATTTCTGTTTGTTTCAAAAATCGACTGTACTTGAGGCCAATTTGTGGAATTTCAGAAGTTTAACTTCAGGATGTTCAGTCTCCTCTTAGTACTCAGTTTCAGATGCCCAGGGCCTGCTGACCTTGTAACCCTATCCCTTATCACACAAGATTCTGCAAGGCAAGGCCCTTATCTATCTCACATTTGCATACTTGAAGGAATGGAGTTAGTGCCTGAAAGACAGGGGTAGGTCCTCAAACCATTGGTTGAATAAAAAGAGAGAGAGGGAGAAATTATCATCTTTGTGGACCTTAGAAACTCATTTGCTCTACTTCTTTTCCATTGCATTTGAAGTCTTTTCTTTCTCATTGTGGAATAAAAGGTTCTCTCCTTCCTTAAACAGACTTCAGGCAATAGGAAGTGGGTGGGAGTCTTTTGGTGCAAGGGAGTCTTCTCACCACAGGATTACCCTTTATCCAAATCCTGTCTTGGGGTTAATCCTGTTTTCAACAATTTCCCTTTGGGGGAGAGCAAGAGCCTTTCCTCCTCATGTTCCTTCCTCACCTTCATGCTTAGCAAGATGATTAAGCTGCTCTGATCCACAAAACGGGGAACCTCAGACCTAGGCAAAATAGTCCCCCAATGAATCACTAGCAAGGAGTTATCATTATAATAATAATAATAATAGTAATAAAACTTAATCTTTACTGTGTGCATGTGTATTAGACAGGCTTCTATTGGAATCATGCCTCAAGACAAACACCAAACATCTTAGAAAGTTATGTCAACATTTATTTTTCTTCTTCATGGTCTGTAAGGTGACTGGAGAGCAGCTTGTCTGGGGTGGGCTCACCTGGGATTGGCTGACTAGGTTGGATTCCAGGCTGGAGGCTGGGTTCCTGTCAACCTCAGAGGTCTCTTTATTCTGAGACCGGGAGATACAAGACATGTGTTTCTCCCAGTCCTGGCAGATGGCAGAAGCAAAGGAGCCAAGCCAAATCATGCAAGCATATTTAGAGCCTCTATCTCACTGACATTCCATTGGCCAAACAAGTCACATGGCCAGGCCCAAAGTCCATGAGGTGTAGCACTGCAAAGACTCATGGCTGACAACAGGAGAACTGGGGGCAGTGAGCCTATCCACCACAGCAGAGAGTTCTGACCACAAATGTAACATGTGCCTAACATAGAAAACCAGAAATACACACACATGCACATGCACATGCACACAAGCACAGAGAGAGCATACATAGTCCCACCACCAGAGAAAACACAATTGAAATACTTTTTTCCTGGTCTCCCCCCATCCACCCTGATGCTCAAGCTGAAGCTTAAAAGTTATCTTTGCTTCTATCCTGCTCACACCCCCAGCATCTAATCCATCAGCAAGTCCGATCTCCAAATAAATCCCAAAATCATTACATTCTGTAGCTCCATGGTTACCACCATGGTCCAAACCTGCATCCTCATCTCTTGCATAGACACTACAATTATTTCCTAATTGATCTCCCTCCTCCATACTTGCTCCTGCCCCAGGTACTCACCACACAACAGACACAGCATGTACCCAACACTCAACGGACACAGTATCTACCCACCACACAGCATGTACCCATCACAACAGACACAACATGTACCCACCACAGGGCAGACACAGCATGTACTCACCACACAACAGATAGAGCGGACTTTACCATGTCAGGCTTCTACCTATACCCACCAATGGTCCTTGTAGGTGATTCCTTACAATACTCCACAGCAGTGCTTCTCTAAGTGTAATGGGGAGATCAGTCACCTGGGTAGGGATCTTATTAAAATGTAGACTGACTCAGTGAGCCTAGGTTGGAGCCTGAGATTTGGCATTTCTAGAGAGCTTAGTGCTTTTGGTTCACACACTCTAGTGGAAGACCCTATCTGATCTGGCCCATCCCTTCCTTTCAGCCACATCCCGTGTCAGGCCTTCTCTCTATTCCTCTCCCACAGGATCTCTTCCTGCTCCAAGGGCTCTGCTTGCTCTGCCTGGTGCTCCCCTCTCAGCTCGTCGCCTGGCCTAATCCTTGTCATTCGTGTTCAACTCAACTATCACATCCTCAAACCCAGGCTATTCCTGACCACCCAAGCCCGCAGCCCCAACTTGTTTGGGAGTTTCTCAGCCTCAGAACTGTTGACAGTGGGGAGCTGTCCTGTACATTGTAGGATATTTAGTAGCATCCCTGGACTCTCCCCTCTAGATGCCGTAGCATAACCTCCCCTCCCCATTTGTAATAACCAAAAATGTCTCCAGATGTTGCCAAATGTTCCCTGGGGGGCCAGTATCCCCAATCACCAACTGAGAACCACTGCTCTATCTTATCACCCTTTTATGTCCTTCATACCTCTGGTTTATCATTCTCTGTCATTATCTTGTTTACTTGTTTATTGTCATTCTAGAGTGTGAACCTGTGTATGTCTTGGTCACCTCTGTCCCCAGCACTTTGAATAGTACCTGATGCATAGGAGGTGTTTGGTGAATATTTCTCAAATGGATCAATGAATGAATGTGCTTTTCTTCCAAATGAATTCTTAATGTTTTGTGGCCTGGCTTTTCATATTTAGCAATATGCTAGGAAGATTTTCATGCCATTTTTTAAGTATATTTTAAAACATTTTATTATGAAAGTTTTCAAACATACACAGAATTAAAGCAAATAGTATAACAAATCCCTCATGTGTCCATCCCCAGCTTCTGCAACTGTAACATTTTGCCAGATGGAAAGTATTTTCTCTCTCCACCCTCACTTTTCTCCCCACATACCATACAATTTCATCCATAAAGATAAATCTAATATAGATAAGGAGATTTTTATATAACCACAATGCCTTTATTATGCCTAATAAAAATTAATTGTACTGTAGTTTCTTTGAGTCTTCTAAACCTAGTCATGTACGAATTTCCCCAATTTTGTCAAAAATGTATTTTACAATTGGTTTGTTCAAATCAAGGTCCAAGCAAGGTCAGGTCATTGCCATTTAGTGTGTATCATAGTCAGTGGTGTGTGGGGGGGTGGGGATGAAAACTAGTTTTATTAACTGTTGATTACTGTCTTATTCTTTTACAGGCACTATGCTGGTGTTTTATACCGGCATTGTCACACATGATCCTGAAAACATCACTTTTCAACGGTAAATGATGAACTCATTCTACAGATGAGACGCCTGAGGCTCAGAGAAGCTGAGTAACCTGCCCCAGGTCACTGAGAGAGGAACGAGTTGCTGAGATTTAAAGCCAGATTTCTTATCCCAAAGTTTCTGCTCCTAACCTTTATGCTGTTCTGAATCTGCATGGTAACAGAGAAAACATTGGACAATTATTCAGGTTATAGATATTATAATACAAATAAACCATGAAGGAAAACATTTTGGCTTTATGAAAGTCATGCAGAAATGTGCTATACCACCTGCTGACTGGTTGTGAGCATGATGTAATGTAACAGCTGTATTTCCACCAGACTGTAAACTCTATGCTTTTTTTTTGACTTTTTCATTTTTTTAATATTTTTTCTGCAGTAACATTGGTGTATAATGTTATATAAGGTTCAGGTGTACATCACTATATTTCAGTTTCTGTGACGATTACATCATGTTCACTACCCAAAAACTAATTACCATCCATCACCACACACATATTCCTAATCCCCCTTTCACCCTGCCTCCTTCCTCTCTGGTAACCACCAATCTAATCTCTGTATCCTTGTGTTTGTTTGCTGCTGTTGTTAAACTCTAAGCTTAATCTCCAAAATGACCAACAGAAGATTTCTACAAGGATTTACTGAGTGAATGTGTATCATTCGATATATGTCAGATTAACTTATGGGTAAATTTTAGTTGAATCATAAAGTGTGAGATTTGGAAAGAATTATAACACTCAGCTAATTTAGTTGCCCACAAAGTGCAGAGACTCTTGCAACTACATCCTTCATTGGCATCTATCATATTTCTGCTTAAACATTCTCCACACGGGGAACTCACTACCTCACAAAATGGACAAGGCTAACTGTGAGAAAGTTTCTTCTCTCACAGAGCAAAATCTGCCTCTGTACCTTTCACCTTTTGTTTGTAGTTCTGCTCTGTGGAGCTAAACAAAATTAATCCAATCCTTCAAACATTACAGCTCAAATGTTTTGATTACAGTAATAAACTCTCTCAATTTCTCTTTGCATTGTTCACATTTAGGGAGCACTTGCTAAGGCCTACAACAACTCCTTTGTTCCTCAGCTGAACCCTATGAGGTGGGACTGTTGTCCCCATGTCACTGATTGGGAGACTGCTCACAACCCTCCCTGACCACTCCCTCCGCCCTGCCCCTCTTCATCTCTCTTCATGATTAATTTTTCTCCATAACATTTAGGTCACCATCTGACATGCTATATATGTTACTGACTTATTTTCTCTCGCCCTCTCACCAGCATGCCAACTCCCTGAGGGTAGGCTATTTTTGTAAATTTGTTTTATTGAGGTCATATTGGTTTATAACATTGTGTAATTTCAGGTGTACATTATTATATATCAGTTTCTGTATAGACTGCATTGTGCGTACCACCAATAGCCTCGTTTTTATCTGTCAACATACATGTTTGCCCCTTTATCCCTTTCGCCCACAAACCACCCCCTTCCCCTCTGCTAACTACTAATCTGTTCTCTTTATCCATGTGTTTGTATATCTTCCACATATGAGTGAAATCATATGGTGTTTGTCTTTCTCTGTCTGGCTTATTTTGCTTAAAATAATACCCTTAAGGTCCATCCGTGTTGCAAATGGGACAATTTTGTCTTTTTTATGGCTGAGTAGTATTCCATTGTGTGTGTGTGTGTATATATATATATATATATATATACCTCATCTTCTTTATCCATACATCAGTTGATGGGCACATGGGTTACTTCCACATCTTGACTATTGTGAATAATGCCACAATGAACATAGGGCTACATAGATCTCTTTGTATAGTTGACTTTATGATCTTTGGAGAAATATCTGGTAATTAGATGGCTAGAATGTATGGAGTTTCTACTTTTAATTTTTTGAGAAATCTCCATACCGTTTTCCATAGTGACTGCGCCAGTTTGCACTCCCACTAGCAGTGTATGAGGGTTCCTCTTTCTCCACATCCTCTCTGTCACTTTTATTTCTCATCCTGTTGATTATAGTCATTCTGACAGGTGTGAGGTAATAGCTCATTGTAGTCTTGATTTGCATTTACCTAATAATTAGTGATATTGAACATCTTTTCATGTGCCTGTTGGCCATCTGTATATCTTCTTTGGAAAAATGTCTGTTCATATCTTCTGCCTATTTTTTCATCAGGTTGTTTGTTTTTTTATTGTTGAGTTGTATGAGTTGTTTATATATTTTGGAAATTAACCCCTTGTAGGATATATGATTTGCAAATATTTTTTCAGTTATTGGGTTGCCTTTTTGCTTTGTTGATGGTTTCCTTTGCCTTGCAGAAGCTTTTTAGCCTGATGTAGTCCCATTTGTTTATTTTTTCTTTTGTTTCTCTTGCCCGAGTAGACATGGTATTCAAAAAGACACCCCTAAGACCAACGTCAAAGAGTGTACTGTCTATATTTTCTTATAGGAGTTTTATGGTTTCAGGTCTTACATTTAAGTCTTTAATCCATTTTGAGGTAATTTTTGTGTATGATATAAGATAGTCTAATTTTATTCTTTTGCATGTAGCTGTCCAGTTTTCCCAACACCATTTATTGAAGAGACTTTCCTTTTTCCACCGTATGTTTTTGGCTGCTTTACGGAAGATTAGCTGTCCATAGATAACGTGGTTTTATTTCTGGGCTTTCAATTCTGTTCCATTGATCTGTGTGACTGTTTTGTGCCAGTACCATGCCGTTTTGATTACTATAGCTTTGTAGTATATTTTGAAGTCAGGAATTGTGATGCCTGCAACTTTGTTCTTTTTTCTTAGGATTGCTTTGGCTATTCAGAGTCTTTTGTTGTTCCATATAAATTTTAGGATTGTTTGTTCTATTTCCATGAAGAATGTCTTTGGGATTCTGATTGGGATTGCATTGAATATGTAGATTTCCTTAGATAATATGGATGTTTTAACTAAGTTTATTCTTCCAGTCCATGGGCATGGAATATCTTTCCATTTCTTTATATCTTCTTTGATTTCTTTCAATAATGTTTATAGTTTTCACTATATAGGCCTTTTACCTCTTTGATTCAGTTGTTTCCTAGATATTTTATTCTTTTTGTTGCAGTTGTACATGGGATTGTATTCTTTACTTCTCTTTCTATTAATTTGTTATTATTGTATGGAAATGCAACTGATTTTTGTAAGTTGATTTTGTACCCTGCAACTTCACTGTAGTTGTTGATTATTTCTAATGGTTTTCTGATGGATTCTTTAGGGTTTTCGGTATATAGAATCATGTCATCTGCAAACAGCAAGAGTTTTACTTCTTCCTTTCAAATTTGGATACCTTTTATTTCTTTTACTTGCCTAATTGCTCTCGCAAAAACATCCAGTACTATGGTGACTAGGAGCGGCGAGAGTGGGCACCCTTGTCTTGTTCTTGTTCTCAGAGGAACAGCTTTCAGTTTTTCACCATTAAGTATGATATTGGCCATGGGTTTGTCATATATGACTTTCATTTTGTTGAGGTACTTCCCTTCTATACCCATTTTATTGAGAATTTTTATCATAAATGGATGTTGGATCTTGTCAAATGCTGTCTATGCATCTATTGAGATGTTCCTGTGATTTTTCTTCCTCATTTTGTTAATGTGGTGTATCGCAGTGATTGATATGTGGATGTTGAACCATCCCTGCATCCTTCATATAAATCCCACTTGATCCTGGTGTATGAGTCTTTTAATGTATTGCTGTATTTGATTTGCCAACATTTTGTTGAGGTTTTTTGCATCTATGTTCATCAGCGGCATTGACCTGTGATTTTCCTTCTTTCTGTTGTCCTTGTCTGGTTTTGGTATCAGTTTAATGTTGGACTCATAGAATGAGTTATGAAGCATTCCATCTTCTTCAATATTTTTGAATAGTTTCAGAAGGATAGGTATTAAATCTTCTTTGAATGTTTGGTATAATTCTCTAGAGAAGCCATCCTGGACTTTTGTTTTTTGGGAGCTTTTTGGTTACTGTTTCAATCACTTTAATTGTGATTGGACTATTCAGATTCCCTATTTTTTCTTGATTTAGTTTTTGGAGGTTGTACGAGTCTAAGAGTTCATCCATTTCTTCCAGGTTCTCCAATTTGTTGGCATATAGGTCTTCATAGTATTCTCTTGTAATCCTTCATATTTCTTTGGTATCTGTTGTAATTTCTCCTCTTTCATTTTGAATTTTATTTATTTGAGCCTTCTCTCTTTTTTTCTTGGTGAGTCTGGCTAAGAGTTTGTCAGTTTTGTTTATCTTCTCAAAGAACCAGCTCTTAGTTTTGTTGATCCTTTCTATTGTTTTTCTAGTCTCTATTTTATTTATTTCTTCTCTAATTTTTATAATTTCCCTCCATATGCTGACTATGGGTTTGTTTCTTCTCCTTCTTCTAGTTCTGTTAGGTGTAATTTAAGATTATTTATTTGAGATTTTTCTTGTTTGTTGATGTAGGCCTGTATGCCTATAAATTTCCCTCTTGGCACTGCTTTTGCTGCATCCCATAAGAGTTGGTATGTTGTGTTTTCATTTTCATTTGTCTCCAGGTAGTTTTTGATTTCTCCTGTGGTTTCTTCATTGATACAATGATCAGTAGCATGTTGTTTATTCTCCACATAATTGTGACTTTCCTAGCCTTTTTCTTGTAGTTGATCTCTAGTTTCATAGAATTGTAGCTGGAAAAGATACTAGATATGATTTCAATCTTCTTAAATTTGTTAAGGCTTACCTTGTTTCCCAACATATGGTCTATCTTTTAGAATATTCCATGTGCATTTCAAAAGAATGTTTATTCTGCTGTCTTTGGATGGAATGTTCCATATATATGTATGAAGTCCATCTGGTCTGTGTTTTATTTAAGGCCACTGTTTCCTTGTTGACATTCTGTCTGGATTATCTATCCATTGATCTAAGTGGGGTGTTGAGGTCCCCTACTGTTATTGTGTTGCTGTCAATTTGCCCTTTTAGGTCTTTAAATAGTTCCTTTATATACTATGATGCCCCTGTGTTAGGTGCATATATATTTGTAAGTGTTGTTTCCTCTTGTGGAATGCCCTTTTTATCATTATATACTGCCCCTCTTTGTCTCTCATTGTCTCTTTTGTCTTGAATTCTGCTTTGTCTGATATGAATATGGCAATGCCTGCTTTCTTTTGCTTGCCATTTGCTTGGAGTATCATGTTTCATCCCTTCACTCTGAGCCTATGTTTGTTTTTAGAGCTAAGATGTGTTTCCTGAGTGCAGCATGTTGTTGGGTCTTGTTTTTTAATCCATCCAGCCACTCTGTGTCTTTTGATTGGAGAATTGAATCCATTTACATTTAGAGTATAAATGTAATTATTGATAAATGCAGGCTTAATAGTGCCATTTTATCTTTTGTTTTCCAGTTGTTCTATGTTTCCATTGTTTCTTTTCTGTTGTATTTCTGGCTGCCATTTCAGTTTGGTGGTTTTCTTTGATGGCTTTCTCAGTTTTCTCTTCATTTATGATTTGTGGCTCCACTCTGATTTTTTGTTTGGTGGTTACCATGAGGTTTGTATAAAAGGTTTCATAGATGAGATGGTCCATTTCCTATAGCCTCTTATCACCATTAGTCTAAGCAATCTCCATCTCTTTCCTCTTCCCCTTCTGAGTTATTGATGTCACAAATGGTTCTTTTCTGTGTTTTGGGTTTGTGACTAAATTGAAGTATTTATAGTTATTTTTGATGCTTTTCTTCCCTTTGTATTTTATGTTACAATTGTTTACAAACCCATTCTGATATTGAGCTGCAATTTTCTGATTCTATTTGTCTATTTATCTCATTGCTCAAGGTTTTATAGACCTTTACTTTTTAGTTTCATATGTGAGGGCTCCTTTCAACATTTCCTGTAAGGCAGGCCTAGTAGTGATGAACTCCCTCAGCTTTTGTTTATCTGAGAAAGCTTCTATTTCTCCATCATATCTAAAGGACAGTTTTGCCGGATAGAATATTCTTCACTGAAAGTTTTTGTCTTCTAGTATTTTGAATATATCACTCCATTCTCTCCCAGCCTGTAAGGTTTCTGCTGAGAAATCTGCTGAAAGCCTGATCACAGTTCCTTTGTAGGTTATTTTCTTCTGCCTTGCTGCCCTTAATAATTTTTTTTTGTCATTGACTTTTTCCAGTTTTAATATTATAAAAGGTCTTTTTCATTGATGTAATTAGGAGTTCTATTGGCTTCACGTACTTGTAAGTCCAATTCCTTCCCCAAGTTTGGGAAGTTCTCAGCCATTATTTCTCTGAACAATCTCTCTGCCCTTTTCTCCCTCTCTTCTCTCTCTGGAATATCTACAATCCTTATGTTGTTTTTCCTAACTGAATCAGATATTTCTTGAATAATTTATTCATTTTTTTAAAGTCTTATTTCTCTCTCCTCCTCTACCTGAAGCGTTTTTACATTTCTATGCTCTAAATC
The DNA here is from genome assembly GCA_014189135.1 of Dicerorhinus sumatrensis harrissoni. Lineage (NCBI taxonomy): Eukaryota > Metazoa > Chordata > Mammalia > Perissodactyla > Rhinocerotidae > Dicerorhinus > Dicerorhinus sumatrensis. The sequence continues at coordinate 40,900,388 of JABWHU010000006.1, forward strand.
ACCCACTTTGTCCTCCATAATGTCAGTTCTATTTTTTACGGATTCTAGATTATTTTTTATCTCATTATTTGTGTTCTTTATATCCGGAATATCTGTTTTTCTTTTCTTTTTTTTTTTTAGAGTTTCAATCTCTTTGGTGAATTGTTCATTCTGCTTATTAAATTTATTCCTGAGCTCATTGAACTTTCTGAGTTTTCTCGTAACTCGTTGAGATTCTTTATGATGACTATAGTTAATTCTATGTCATTTATATTGTAAATTTCTATGACATCAGGATTGGTTTCTAGAGACTTGTCATTTTCATTCTACTTTGAAGTGTTAATGTAGTTCTTCATGTTGTGTGATGAACTGATCCTCTGCCAGCACATTTATGGTAGTGTCATGTGGCAGATTTCCCCTGCCTTCACTGGGGGTGGCAGGAACTGTGTTTGCTGATCCTACCCTGTCTGCTGGAAGTTGTGCCAGTTGGGCTTCTCGGCATTTGTGCACTGGCCACAGCCAATTGTCAGTTTACACACATATAGGCAGGCAGGGCTTCACCATTGAGTCACTCTCCTGTGGGACTTGTCCTGTGGGACTGCTCCACTTGGCAGGAGGGGAAGGGCAATTTCTTCCAAAATTCAGGCAGGGTCTGAATGTGTAGGCAGTTTGATAGGTTGCTGCACGTGGTGGGGGCTCCTTCACAGGGGCTGAACCATGCCATTTAGGGAACATTCCCATGGGTGGGCCACTGTAGCACAGTGGCCACTCTTATGGGCCAGGCTACCACTCGAAAGCATATGCGCACTGGCCAGGCTGCCCACCTCTCTTACACCAGCTGCTGTATGAGGACCCATGACCAAGATCACTGCCACCAGGGAGGGGGAGGCATCTGCTCACCTGGTTCCACTGCTTCCTGGGCATCCAGACCCCCAACTTCAGATGTATGGCTGCGTGGGTCTCTCAGACAACCTATTGTGCTGTGAAGGGAATACTCTGTTGGTTAATAAATGTCAATTTAGTTGGAACTTAGAGGGGAGAGACAAAGGGAACAGCTCACTCCACCATGATGCTGATGTTATTCCCTGCAATTCTTTTCTGGTTCAATTCAAAACTATGCATTTAACACACTAGCAATGGCTCCACCAATTCCTCTCAGGACTGGGATGCTCTGGGGAAGGGATAGAAGAGATGGCTGTGAGAGTCTAAGAGCAAGGCCTCAACCCCTGTGGTAGCTAACCTGAGCCAGAGGGGAACACATGTGTTCTGAGCATGAGGAGGACCCACAGTACGGCAGACATGGCATACACCCACCACACAATAGATACAACATGTACTCACCACATGACATACAACATGTACCCATCACACAACAGACACATGCTGTATCTTTTAGATACCATAGACATATCACATGCCCAACACACTGCAGATACAGCATGTAGCCAGGTATAACTGGTTACATATCATTGAGCCATTCAATCAATGCAAGGTATTCCTCTGGGTTAGTCTGGGTCAGATGTCCAACCTAGGTCCAGTATATGCCAGGAGGCAGCAGGGCCACATTATATGGACATACGTTGGAAGACAGGAAGTGACCCCTGCTAAATGCATGGGGGTGGAGTGAGGGCAGACAGGTCTTCCCAGGCATTCAGTAAATTCTCAGAGGCAAAGCTTTATAAACAAATGCTGTCAATGCTCGATCCCATAGCCCCTTGGTCTACCACAAGGTATCAATTTCCCAGGTGCCTGCCATTCTTCTCCCTGAGAGCTTTCTCTACGACCAATGAGCTTTCCTCCTTTGCATTTACATAGCCTAGCTGGGAAGCTCAGGGAAGTTAACATCCACAGGGGCAACCTTCAACCAATGGGGAATGGGAGTTGTAGATGAATGGCCCAGGCACCTCGCCTCTGCTAGGAGGATTCAGAGGTATAGCCTACAATTTGACATGGTTTCTTAGACTGTCCTGTGTAGGACTGAGCCCAGTTTCCTATGTGATAACTAACAAATTAACATATCCTCTACTCCATTTTTCACCTGGTTGATTTTTCTCCTTTCATTAATTTTCAAACATGGATTTCCTGGGATCACTTCTCAGATACCTGAACCCAAGTCCTTGACAATGAATAAGTTTTCGAGGTACCCAAATTAAGAGATGGGATTAGGTACAAATTTTATTACACATTGTATCCAACAGTGAGAATTATCTTTTCTGGAGAAGAACACTCTGACATATACACCTGAGTTTAGTAAGCGAATAAAGAGCTACAGATAAAATTTCCAAAAAGAGTCACTCTCACTAAGATTCACAGGAATTTTCAAACATGGAGGCCCTTAGTCTATACAGGGGCATACCAGGATGGAGGACTCCTTCACTTTTAGAGTGAGCAAGGCTGTGACTATCATAAGTGTAGTAGGATAAATAGTCCACACCATCATCTCTGCAATCTGTGAATGTAATACATTACACACGACACAGGAACCTTACAGATGGAAGCAAGCCTTTTGGAGCTTAAAGTAGGGAGATTACCCTGGATTCTTAGGAAAATTGTCCTGGATTATCTGGGTGGACTCAATCTAAGAACATGAGTTCTTAAAAGAGGAAGAAGGCAGGACAGTCAAAGAGATTCAACGAAAGAAGAACAAGGAGAGATTCAAAGATTGAGAGGGACTCAAGTTGCCATTGCTGCTTTGAGGATAGAGAAAGTACACCATGAGCTGAGGAAGGTGGCAGCCTCTGGGAGGGGGGAATAGCCCTCAGCTTATAGCCAGCGAGGAATGGCAGCCTCAGTCCTACAACTGCAAGAAACTGAATTATGCCAAAAATCTGAAGGAGCAGGCAAAGAGATTCTTCCTTAGGGCCCCCAGAATGGAACATAGCCTGCAGACACCTTGATTTTAACCCAGTGAGACCCACGTTGGAGTTCTGACCTATAGAAATGTGAGATAATAATAAATTTTTTATTGATTTAGGTCCTAAAATTTGTTATAATTTATTATGGTGGCAGTAGGAAACTAGTACAATAAGGATTTTGTGAAAACGTTGCAGTGAGGTAAACTGGGAAACTGTGGGGAATAAACTGTGGGGGCTTAAATTCTAGAAAAAGCTCAGTTGACAAGTGAAGATTATTACAAATTTTTTTAACAAATGTAACTTGACAATCACATGCGGGGTAGAGTGGAGGCAGTGGTGAACGATAATAATGATGATACTGAAGAGCAGTCCTTCCCCGGTATCCATCAGTTGAAAGGAACATCCGTTAACATCAATGAATGATCAGGGGTGGAAATTTCCCTTTCATGGAGATGGATTCTACAGGTGATAAAAATACCAGTAAAGTTCATCTAGCTTCCTTCCTCCCAAATTCTTATTCCACGACATTCTTTAGGTGTTAAGTTAGGCTTCCTAAAGAGCTTCAAATTAGGAGAGCTTCTTCTGGCTCCATGATCATACATCACTTTGACAGAGTGGGTACCCATCTACCTCTTATTAATGAAGAGTTTGGACTCTAGTCCCTTTACATCCTGTGTGATGTAGTCTGTAAATTCATTCTCTGGACCATGTCACCCTACAGACTCAACCCAATAAAGTGCTGGACCTATGGCTCTGACAACCGACCTTGAAGGAACCAAGTGGGTGGTGGCCTCAATAGTCACCTACAGTGATCTGTACCCTGGGGTGACCTGGGAAGGGAACCTCTGGGCTGCACATGGTCTCTTCCCCAGAGGGTCAATGGGGCTGGAAGAGAAGAACAGGGTAGGGTGTGAGGGTGGGACAGGGGCCAAAACCTCTTCCAGTAGCACAAATTTCTGTATGTATTGTATAAGTATTATACCTGGCCCTGCCTCAGTTTCCACACTCTCGAAATGGGACTACCTCAAGGTTGTTGTGAGGATTAAATGAGTGAAATTTACTTACAGCATTTGGCACAGTTCCCAGTACCTTTTAAGTTATCTATAAATGTTAGTTATTGTTGTCCAAATCCCAGCTGTCATTTACTTGCTGAGTCTCCTTTGGAAAGTTAATTCACTTTTCGGCACCCCTGTATTCTTATCTATAAAAAGGAGACAATAAAATGGTACCAAACTCAGCTGTCATAGAAATAATGGAATTAATATTAGTGAAGTGCTTCACACAGTGTGTGCATTTAGTATTTTATTGTTGTGATGTGTTGTTGTTAAGGAGGCCCTTAGCTCTAGGCTGGGCAGGGGGAAGCAAGGATGTTACTTCAGCTTGAGGGTCCTCATTCTCATCAGCAGAGCCCGGGGTCACTGGGGCCTCCAGCGAAATGTCAGACACTAGGTCATTAACAAAGAAACTCTCCACTGAAGTCAGCACTGGGAAAATGGCTAAAGCAGTGGGATCTCACTTCTTAATTTTGAAAACAGGGCACAGAGGCCTGGAGAAGGAGGTGTACAGGAAGGTGTAGACATGAGATCAATCCATGGCATTGTAGAATGAGACCTCACCAGTCTCGTAGTCTAGGAAGACTCAAACTCTTTGAAGAGGGTTGGCAGTTGTCAAGTTGGTCTCGAAGTAAGCGAGAGCTTGATAGTATCTCCCATGAGAATGCCCCATAGCCCAGAATCCATTCTCCGGTGCCATTTTAACCTCTAATATTCTCTCCACGTTCTCTCTACAAATCCCAACACGCCACTTTCCTATCCCCCACCTCTGTGTGGCAGAAATGTCTCCCTGATGTGAAGCTCTTGCAGTCAAGCACACAGTAATGTTCATAAAATCTCTTAGGATTGTATGGCAGGTTCTGTCATGTGTCTGCCCACCGCAAGCTCCTCTGGTCCTCAGAAACACGGAGGATGGGTTTTGCTCTGACCGGACCCAGAATCACAGCCACTGCAGAAAGTTTGGGATGGACGTGGGGTCAGTCATTGTTCCTAGACCTCAGAGCCACAGCCTTCAAGACCTGGGTCTGGTTGAGGAGGTCTGAGCCCAGAGCCTGGTGTCCCCAACCTGCTCTCAATGTGACCCTCTCAGCAATACCAAAATAAAGGCCCAGGGGTCTTGTGTTCAGTGGAGTAGAATGCTGAGGGTCAGGGTTTGTCTGACCCGACATCTGGAGTTGTATCTTTCCATCCATCTTTTTCCTACTTCCATCCCCAAATGACTCTGCCCACCTGTGCTTTATAGTGACATAGATTTACATTTCAATCTTTGCTTTACCACTCATGAACTGAATTATTTTTCCTTTTCTGCAGTCTCTTTTTCCATAGACCACACTTATATAATACCTTTGAACCTCAATTTCCATATCTGAAAAATGGGGATAAAAATACTATTCTCTAGGGTAGAAAAAGACAGCACATGTTTTATGTGGCCCGGGGCTGGGCAGGGAGGAAGTGCCTCATGCTATAATAGCTGACATGACTTTTCTGTGCTCGAGGCCATGTTAGGGGCTTTCTGTGCTCCCCGATCCACTCTCCTCCTTTCTCTACCCTCTTCTGGGCCCCAGGAATCTATCCTCTATTGACAGCATCACTGGGCTCCCTTGCCTCTGGTTACCTGTTGGGTTTGGCCAATGGGAGGTACTAGCTGAAGATTGGAATGAGAAAGAAAAGAGAGGCACAGCATTTATTTCCCCTACTTACTCCCTGCCAGCATCGGATTGTGATGCTCTAACAAGGCGTGACTCCTCTCAGGCACCCCTGTTCTTATGCTACAGCTTCCTCTGGGCTCCAGTAACTGCTTCTTCTCACTATTGCTTCAAGCCTAGGTGAGGTGACAGCTCCCCACTATTGTGAGCCCCGGGACACTTCACATTCCCTTATTGGTTTCCTTTAACCCCACTGCCATTGTTGTAAAGAGTTCCTTTTCTAAACCTTCTGCAACCACCCAGTTTGAAGGTGTCATCATTTTCTTGTTGATTTCTTGACCAATACACATTAATTACCTTATTTAACATTTACCTCAATCCTCACATAATAGGAATTATGGTTATCATGTAAAAATGAAGAAACTAAATTTTAGAAACCTTGAGTAACTTAAGGACACACAGCAGCAAGAGGTGACATAAGAAGCTTGGGAAAAGCAAAGATCTCTGTGCATTGCCTTCTCTCCTTGATCATTCCACATCCTCACTCTCCCTGCAGTATTTGTTCACTCTGCCTCTCCTTTCCCTCAGCTCTACCCTTTATGCCTCTTCCTTCCCACAAAGATCTGTGGAAGCCCAGGAAAGCAAGCCTCCCTAGTTCTCTGGGCTGTCAACGGGAAGGCCCTGGAGATGGGCACAACTTTGAGACTAGGACTTCAAGTCATCCACCTGGAACTCTCCCAGTCATGGGGACTTTTCTTCACAGAATCTCAAGAGCTGGAGAAGAAAAAAGGAATATGGTCCCTCAGGTTGTTATCCTAGGGAACACATGGTGATTCACTCACCAGCTTGAAAGAAGGCCATCTTCCATTCTTTTTTTTTTTTTTCCTCCCCAAAGCCCCAGTACATAGTTATATATCCTAGTTGTACGTCCTTCTAGTTCTTCTATGTGGGATGCTGCCTCAACATGGCTTGATGAGCAGTGTCTAGGTCCATGCCCAGGATCCCAACTGGTGAATCCCAGGCTGCTGAAACAGAGCATGCTATGCCACCGGGCTGTCCCCGCATCTTCCATTCTGAAAGGCAGGAGACACAGATAAGGAAAGGGTATTATTTCTGTTCTTGCTGCCACCCATTCTCTTCACTAAGCTTTTTCTGCCTCCCTTTCTTCAGTCTCTTCCAATATCCAGCTTCCTTCATCTATACCTCTGCCAGATCAGCCATGCATCCTCTCAAAAATGGTGTACTTCCTCCCCTCCGCAATTCTGAGCCTGCAGCCAACATGGCCAGGCTTTGCTAGGGTGTGGGCATGTGTGCTAGCAGAGTGAAGGGTGGCTGAAAATGCCCAGACACTGAATTTAAAAGGTCTTTTCTGATGCTCCAGAAAATCAGTGGTCATATCCTTCACAGAAAATGAGCCTCTGGGCTAGACCTGATTATTCCTACTGGGAATGCTAATGGGTAAAACAGTAGAGAAAAGGTTTAAATGCTTAGTACACATGTGCCAGGAAACTCAGAGAACATCAGGGTCACTTACCAGCGTAGTCCTGAGACTTTTCTCTGCCTACCATGGAAGAAAGGTAGATATATAACCTCTGAGGAGTGTCCTTTCTCTTCTTTTGCACCCACCTAATCTTTCTTTTTGACCCTCACCTCCACCATTCCTACCTTCTTTCTCCCTCTGCCTCTTCAATACTCTCCTCCTCTCTCCTCCTTAATATCAAGTCTGAGATCATCAACTGCATGCTGATGTTACCACAGGCACCATGTAAGTGCTTTCCCAGCTGAGACCCAGCAGATATATTTTGTATGTATCTACACTCCCATACCTGAACTTGGTGTCACTATGTGTATGCATGTACATGTATGTGTACTAGGATCCATCTATCTCAGGCATTATGATGTCCTCCCTACTTCTAAAAAGAATAGGCAACTTAATGAGCAAATTTCAGATACTATTTTTTTAAAAGTAATTCTAATGTGTCTGTGACAACTAAGCCACTGTGTGGTACTCCTTTTTTTAAATGCACTTTTTTCTCTCCTTCTTCTCTGATTTCCTCATTCTTTTAAATCTTACATTCTTTGTTTTCTTCTCAGCACCCTACAGATTATGTAAGGCAACTAGTGAGTTTCCCAGCATAGGGAAGGCACTTCTTCTACAGAGTTCCATCCCCCTCCTCCTCCTTTCCTTTCAAGTGCACCCTGGATATTCCCTGGTGCCTTGCTGGGCTGAAGAGTCTGTGGGCCCCTCCTGGAGAGAAATTGAAGGGCCTTTTCTCTATTAAAAACCATGACTTCCCTGCACTTCCCCACAATCAACCACCCTCATTTCTTTCTCTTGGTAAAGGGATCCTGGACTTTTCTCAACACCGGGCCATTAAGGGTGAGGAAAGGAGCTGGGAAATATCAGAGCAGAGAGTCAGATATGAATTCAGAGAAAACGTCAGAGCCACTCACAAGCCATGTAGTGGATCTTTCTCCACTCTGCAATGGAAGAAACAGGAAGAGTCATTAAGTTGCTTAAAGCAGTGATAGGGAGACATATATGGGTTCTTGGGTGAGTCGGAACTCACTGAGTTATGCTGGAGCTCCTCTGGAAAATAAGCAGGACAAAACATTACTGATGTGGGGATGGAGTGGGGAAGACCTCTGGAAAATAAACATTACACATGATGCAGGGCAGAAGTGGGTGCCAGGGGTGGGGAGGGGTGAGGTCCTCAGGGGCACTCTCCCCTGAGCCCATGCCTTGGGTTCCCTCCGTGGTTTGATACCTCTTGTCATTCCTTCCAGATCCTTTTCTGCTTGCTCTCTCTCTTCTTCTGTTGTCGCCACAAGAAGTAACCCATCCCCTCAGGAAGTAGCAGCAAGATGGGCAGGGTCCCCTCCAAGGCTGTGATCCAGGGCCAGGCCCTCCAGAAGGGATCTGCAATGGAATGGAGCTTTAGACTCTCACCCCCAGGGCAGGGATCATGGAGTTGATCTCATGACATCAAATGATCCTTCTCTTCCTAAAGTCTCAGTGAACTTTGGCTAAGGTTTCAGTAAATCTTTACCATAACATAATACTATTACTTGTCTTGAACTGTCTGCTTCTCACATCTGAATATGAGTTACTTGAGCATCAGAATCATATGTTTTTTCTAATTTAATCTTTCAATAGGTTACATGTACATGGTCATATATCAAAAAATATATAAAACCTCCTCCAAGTCTCCCATCCACTCCCTCCTCCCCCTGTCATTTATTAGCCTTTCATTTGTCAGCTTAATATGGTGGTTAAGAATAGGAACTTTGGAGCTGGAGGGCCTGGGTTCAAATTCTGGCTCCTCCACTTTTCTGGCAGTGTGATCCTGGACTAATTACTTAATTGCTTTATTCCTGGTGTCCTAATCTGTAACATGGAGGTAATAATAGTACCCCCATCATAAGATTAAAGGAGTCAATTAATACTTATAAAAAGTCTGACATATAGTGAGTGCTATGCAAGTGCATAGAGTACTATGTAATAAATTTTAAAAATATAAAGATATCTTTTCTTGTTTACACCAAAGATAGATTTCTATACAAACTGCTCTGCATCTGGCTTTTTCTGTTCATCTTGGAGATGCTGCCATATTAGTACAGAAAGAATGTCTGTGTTTTCTTTCCCAGCTGTGCAATATTCCATTGCGTAAAATTTCCCCATCGATGGACATTTGCATAATTTCTGAGTTCTTGCTATTCTAATTAATGATACAATAAATAACATTTTACATGGGTCATTTCATACAAATGCAAGTATGTTTGTGAAATAAATTCCCAGAAGTGGGATTTTGTATCAATAAATAAAAAGTAGTTTGGAGAAATATTGCTCCCAAAAGAAGTTCTCCCAATTTATACCAAAAATACACCAAATGATACCAACAAATGTCTAAGAGTGACTGTCTCCCCACAATCCTCCCATCAGAATGTGTGATCTACCACCTCGGTTTTTTTTGTTTTGTTTTGTTGCTAATCTCACAAGTGGAAAACCTTTTAATACATGTTCCTCTATTGCGTGAGATGGGATATCATCTCATGTGTTATTTCCTTTTCTGTGAATTGTGCTCATTTTTCTACTGGGTTGTTTTCTATTTCAAGGAGATTAGTTCTTTCTCTAAGATGAGAGTTGTAAGTAGTTTTTTCCCCATTTTGTCATTTGTCTTTGCTTAAGGATCTGATCTTTACCATTTTCCCCCAATTCCCATTGCCTGTCACTGTTTCTGGCACATGGGAAATATTTAGTAAATATGTGTGACATAAACATTTTTATGGGGAAAAGAAATATCCCTTTAGTAAGAAGGAGGCTCTGGATCCCTGCTGTGTGCCTTATATTCACTGCAGAGACCCGAGTCAGCAACAGAGAATCACTCATCTTCCATTCAATAGCCACAACTCAGCACAGTTTACCTGAGGCTAAGTGGGGTACTGAATTGTAATGGAAATCTTGGTGGTCTTTCTCTGCCTGAGGCGGGGATTTCTGATGATACAGGTTACCCCTTCCCCAGAGCTGCCTTTCACAGTCACAGATGCTGTGACTGCATACAGGCCATCTCCATCTGTAACCAAAGGTGCTGCCACAGCTGACATGTCCTCTCCCATGGCATCTCTCCATTGTATTATGGGCTGGGGATGCCAGCCGGTGGACACGCACTCCAGATAGATCTCTCCATCCTCATAACCCTTCATTTCAATGTAAAGATCAGAACCTAGCGCTGTGGAAGGATAAATGAGTCTGAATTCTTTGGAGCCTCCTGTATCGATGAGAATCTCAAGAGAAATCAGTGGCACACTCATATTAGATAATTCAACGGCTGTTTCATTATGGAGCTGTTTACAAAAGCGTGGTCATGGTGAGGGGAAAACTACATGGGATGGAGCAATACCCCAGGGCCAGGAACAGTGGAGCTGTTACCACCCACCCCTAAACTGAAAGGGAGGTGGAGAGGAAGCCATTTTGAAGACCTGAAAGAAGAGCGTCATGTAGAAAGGGCTTTCTTAAGAGGAGATGTGATCTTCAGGAGGGGAATACAGCCAGCTAGAGATAGCCCTGCGGAGATAAAGCCGGGGGGATAAGTGCCTAGTCCTCTCTCTCCTCTCTCCCTCCTTCCATCCTCTGCTATGGCTCCCCACTGACCAAACCCAGCCAGAAGCCACAGGGCAAGAGAGTGCCCTGAGAAAGAGAAATGCAACCCCTAACATCTGGACATCAGATTGGTCTTAATGTTCTCCTGTTGAACATAAGAAATTTCATAGAACATCAACATCAGACAAGGGCCCTTTGTCACTATGACGGCTCAAGACAAAAAACAAGACCACTCAACAAGTATGTTTGAACACAGAGAAAAAAATGAACATTGTCCAATCACGACCAAACATTTCCCTATCCCGGCTATGACTGCTGCTCCCTGACCAATTATAGCTTTAGCCTCACTCTAGTTTTCCTTCTGGATAAGACTTATTAAGACACCCAGCCAGAGAATCACACCCCCCACCTTCCTGACAGAATCCAATCCATAGCAAAGCCCCACTTTCATGAACCCTCCCCCATCTCCCCTAACACAAGCCCAAATTCTATGCCAAGTTCTCTCTAACACCCTCTTGGACACCACATGGTTCCCACATGGTGTGCATTCTCCCTCCCCGCAACAAGTAATAAACACACCTGGGTCAATCCAGGTGTGTTGCTGGGGACCTTTGGTGGGGGAACATTGGCAGCAAAGATGCTGTCCTACAGCTCAGCCTCCCAGGGCCCACAGCATCGTGCACCTGGAGGGGCCACAGAAGAGATCTGGAACACAACTGAATCCAAACAACTGTGTGCCATCACTGAGGAGATATTTTCTTATCCTTCCTATTCCCTGACTTTCCACTTGCCTGCTTAGCCCCTGGTGGCCAGCGTGAGGGAGTTCTTTACTTGATAATATAGGGTACAGGAGGCATTCTTCCTGGAGGAAAATTTGTGTCTTTCCCAAGGGCCTCAGAGAACTAAGTGGGAAGGCAGTGGCAGCAGTTCCTAGTGACCAGCCAGGATGCTCTGAAGGGGATTTGGAGAGTGAACTCTGCCTCTGCTCCTAGATCCCAAGGGGGAACAATCTCAGAACAAAATCTAGAGGCTCACCTGCAACCTTCAGCTCCACCATGGCTTTTTCAGAGAAGTCATCATTTTGGAAATAACACAGGTAGTTTCTGCTGTCAGAGGCTCTGACATTGTAAATTCAGAGTAGCCTTTGCTTCAGTGATGCCATCACTTACAATTGAAGTTCTCCCTTGGTACTCTGCGTTTTCTACTTCCTTCCCATTTGCAAGCAAGTATACTACCTGCCCAAGGCTGGATCTCACCCACATCAGCACCACCGTCTCCATGCTCATCATTGGAGACAGAGGACAGGGCAGATCAGCACATTCACCAACTAGGGCCAGGATGGGCCCAGGGGATCTAATCACAGCAAACTGAGCTAGTCAATAAAAGGAGAAGCTCCATTAGAGGGTCTAAGTGCTATGAAGGTAAGTGGGGGGAGTATCAGTCAGGGAGAGTGAGGTGTGAAAATCTTAGAGAGGAACATGATCCTAACAGAAGCACAATTTGTCTTAATGGCATGTCACCTTCAGTTTTGGATGAGACTTTCAGGTAAGAGAAGTTATCAGAGGTTCTGACTGAGCACGAATAGGTAATTGTCTACTTCAGATACAAAAAGCAGAATGTTCCCTACCTGAGCAAGTGGTAAGCAGCTGGACCAAGACGAGGCAGACAAGCAGCTCAAGCAGAGGGAAGTCTAGGGAACATCCCATTTTCCTCTGTGCTGCAGAGAGATGCCAGAAGGAGTAGGGCAGAAACTCTGACCTGGAAGAAGATGGTGAATTCCACATCAAACCTCCACCTCCTCAGGGTTGACTCAGGGTGAAACACACAGTCACTAGTGTGGTGACTCAAGATCCTCTTCTGCCAAATTGTCTGCTTGGGAGTCTCTTTACCTTTGAGTTCCAACAGAGAAAATCATTCATAAAAATATGTAATGTTAAATGTACATACATTTCACACGTAAATGTTATTTATGTAGTATTAAATGTGCAAACATTAACCATAACCCCTCAGGAAATCCTTGGCTCTCCAGTTCAAATATGTTCAGAATCCTTCCACTTTCCCACACTTCCCCTGTTACAGCCAGGTCCAAGCCTCCACCATCACATTCTGATTAATGCAGGACCCTCCTCCCTGGGTCCCCTGATTCCACCTGTGTCCCCTACAGTCTATGCTCAACACAACAGCCAGAACATTCCTTGAGTCACATCATGTCACTTCTCTGCTCAGCACCTTCCAGTGGCTCCCAGTTCACTCAGAGTAGATGCTGAAGTGCTCACAATGGCCATCATGGCCCTCCAGGACCTGCACTCTCACTGCATCTCCCTTACTCTCCTCTTCTGTTCCAGTCATGTTGTCCTTGCTGGTCCTTGAACAGGCCAGGGCCTCGGGCCTCGGGCCTCGGCCCTGACTCTTCTCTCTACCTGGAACCCCCTTCCCCCTGATATCCACAAGACTCACTCCATCACCTTCTCCAAGTTTTTCTTCTGAATTCAGTTCTTGCATGAAACCTTTTCTGACCACAAGATTATGGCAAAGAGCTCCCATCTTTACTCTCTGTCTCCAACTGCTCTAATAGAACCTCCACAAGGTAAGGGCATTGGTCTGTTTTGTTTCCTAATGTGTAATGAATCCGAGGAACAGTGTGCAGATCACATGGAACCCTCAATAAATTTTGTTGAATGAGTGAATGGATGAGGAGTAATGTATTAACCCATCAATACTCACTAGCATTTTAAATTGAGTTAGATGATCAGATTAACTGGTTGTCATCACACAGGAGGGGAGGTGGAAAGTTGTGAAGACAAGACCCTATCTCTGTAGTGATCTGCTCTTTTGGTCTGTATTTGAGAGACAGCCTGTCCTTCTACGTTCCCACAAGGACTTGCCTATATTAACTCAGGACTCGCCTTTATAAATGTATTGCCTATATTACTCTTATTTTTTAGTAAAGTGGTTTTAAGGAGCAGTCATGCCCTGGATGTGCATTGAAGAGTGTTACAACTCAGAGTGCCTCAGTGAACTCTTTTCACAATTGTTCTTTGGGGGAGAAACATCCCTGGGAAGGAAATTATTCATTTCCTGTCTTCCCTTTCACCATGCATTCACTAATGCTCCTTGGCAGATGGCCTCTGGGCTCACCATAGATGGATAAGTTCCCTGGTCACAGTCTTTCCACTGCTAGAGAACTGCCTTTTTGAGGCAGAGATTTAAGAGCTGGCACTTGCAAAGGAGTAAATATGTGAAGCTAGGAGCACACAGCAGCCCAACCAAGCTCATGCCTCTACAACGTGCTGAGGTTCTCTCAGCTGAGAGACAGGGCCCTTGCAACTCCCCACTCCCTGCTCAGTGCTCCCAACTGTATCTTAGCTCAAAAAACCACCTCCACCCACTTTTAGCCATGGGCTGTGGCATCACTGTGAACCTTTGTGATAAGGGAAGTATGGGGCCCTCGTCAGGTGGTAAGGCCTAATTCTAGCTAGAGTTCTAGCTTCGCTTCCATCCTAACCACCCCAGAGTTGACCGCATCCCTAGATAGATAGTGGAGAGCCTGAGAGCAGGCCTAGGTGGATTACTCAGCGGCAGGACTGAGAACTTGGGACCTAGCCCCTCCCTTCTCCCTTGGTCCTCTCCCATCATGTATCCTCTCCTTCCCTGAGGATGGCAGGTGGAACGGGGTGCTAACAAATGACTTGAGGTGTCTCCATCTGAGGAGCAACACTGCGAACTCCTCTAAGTCCCAACCCCTGGCCATCACCAACTTCAAATCACGCCCCATCAAACTCTGGTTAAGATCCAGGCAGACTCCCTGGTGGAGGCTTGAAGTCAGTCAGATGCTTAACTTGCTACTTTCTTTTTTTTTTTTTTTTTGGGTTTGATTAGCCCTGAGCGAACAGAAGATTAGCACTGAGCTAACATCTCTTGCCAATCTTTTTTTTTTTGCTGAGGAAGATTTGCCCTGAGCTAACATCTATGCCTGTCTTCCTCTATTTTTTATGTCGGTCACTGCCACTGCATGGCTGACAAATGGTGTATGTCCGTGCCTGGGATCCAAACTCTCTAACCCAGACTGCCAAATCACAGTGCACCAAACTTAACTAACATGCCACACGGACTGCCCCGGAACTGCCACTTCTTAATCATGAGGCTAGTGACTGGGAGAGCTAGGAATAACACCAGGTCTTATCCATCTTTTCATTCATTCATTTAACAAACATTTACTGAGCACACACTATGCGCCAGACCCACTATATTTTAGGTGTAGGAACAAAAAGCATGTGGAAACCAGGTAATGGCTCTATGATTCACAAGCTGTGTGATCTCAGTCACATCACAAAATCTATTTGAACTCTAGTCACTCATGAAAGAAAGTGAAATATGAACCTTAGAATGTGCAGAGTTGGCCCAGCAATTCCACTTCCAGATATCTGGTCCAGCAAAGCACTTGCGTGTGTCCAGAGCGAAGCATGTGTAAGGATGACACTGCAGCATTATTTTCAAAAGTAAAAAAGCAATCAACAACCTAACCAGCCATGCATAGGAGACTGGTTAGTTAAATACTGGCTCATCTCTATGAATGAATTCAATGTGTCAGTTAAGACTAGTTGATAGTCACTAACCCAGGTAATCAAGACATAGCAAAGGAACAAAAAGCACATTGCAGAACTATCCTAATGATTGTATAAAAGCCAAGGTATAAATTTGTATATGCATGTTTTTATAATTGCCTTTTAAAAGGTCTAAAAAGATACATGCTAAACTGAGAATTGGGGGATTCGGTAAAAGATACTTTTGTCCTTTGCACCCCTTACCTTGAAAATTATTTGAATGTTTTAAATTTGGAATGTTTTCATCTATGACTTAACAATTAATGACTGTTACAAGTAATTATAGTGACTGCAACATATTAGTTGCTCAGAAAACACCAACTCCTCCAAAACAAACCAGCATGAGGCCCCCAGTCACAGTACCTGCAAGTCCCGGAACTGCTGGGGAAAAAGGAGCAGGAGTCTGTGCAGCTGGCTCTCCTTCAGACCCTTGTCTGAAACCTGGACACACCCTCAGACAAAATACTGCCTTTCAGTTCATCCTCTCCTCTTCAAACTGTTTTCTATGCTGCTAGAGAGAGGACAGTATTATTATTATCATAGGTAACAATTTCTCTTCTTTCCTCAGAGTAGGGAAAATGTTTTCACTTATTTTAATGGTATTCCTTGTTTTTTGTTCCTAATTATAAACAATTATAAAATAGAAAAAATATAAAAGAATAAAATTTGCACAATCTGTAATGGTAACCGTATTCTTTGCTTCATGGGAATGTAAACATTTCTGGAAGCATTTTGGCCATATGTATATACCAAATGCCTTAAAAATGTTTCATCCTTTGACCGAGAAATTCCACTTTTAGAAATTACTCTTAAAGAAAAATAATCAGATGTTAACATAAAGATTTATGTTTAAGGTTATTCATCATAGTAAAATCTACAATAGCAAAATGTAGATGCAATTTAAATATCCAAATTGGATCCAGCTTTCTAACAATCATAAATAAAAAGTATTTGTTAAAAACATGATTCCTAATGACTATATGGAAATCCCTTTATGACTGGACAATACGTTGTTTATCAGTCCTCCAACTGACATATATGTATACGTATGTTACATGTGGAGGTTGGTTCAGATGTTTCTATATTACAAATCTGTAACGAACATCTTTACATATAAAGCTTTAAGGCACACTTCTTTTTTAGAATCTCTTAGAATACATTCCAGAGATGACCAGGAGAGATTAGAAGAGTCCTTTGTTCCTTTCTGACCACGGTAAGTTCCTAAGAACATGCAGTTGGCAAGTTTCATTCAGGTTGTCACATTCCCACCAAATTTCCCAATGCAGATCCTTACCTTTTGCACTGTCTCCCGCCTTCCCCACACGTCCCCTCAGCACATACACAAGCATCAAACCCCTTTCTCTGGGTAAGTACTTCCCTGTAGCCACTCTTAGCTTTTTAGGCTCTTTCCTTCCAGGGCCTGTGGCTCTGGCTTTTACCAATTTCCCCCACTTACCCCGTGGCATTCTCATCTGAAAATCACAGCCCACAGAATGAAGGTAATCAATAGTTCTCCATCATAGTTAACAATCTGCTCTGGAAGAAAGGGAAAAGAAAGAAAGGCTGCTCACTGTGAGAAACATGAGCAAAGTCTCTCTTTGGAAGAATTAGTTTTTTCATTGGCTCAGTGGAGGCAGTTGCTGGGCAGAAAGCAGTGGGAACATTAGAATGAAAACAGAGAGTGCACTGGATTGCACAAAATGAAGAAAACTTCCAACCTTAATTCCCACGCTGCTTGTCTCTCTCTGTGTTTACCTATTTGAATCATTCATGAGTATACTTGTATATCATCAGTACTTCATTATATACCCCTGTTTTATGTTGTTTATATCATAATAGATTTATCAGCAGAACTAAGTAGAAAAATTACAAAATTTTAATGTGTGGAAAGAGGAAGATGTGCATTAATTAAAATGTTTCTGTGACTGTTTGCTGACATCTGTGCTTGAAGGTGGGCGCACGGAGGAGGAGATCTTTTACAGCAGAGCACCATGGAAGTGTGAACGGAAGGAAAACAAGATCCCCTCCACGTTTTTAGCACCTCTGAAACTCAGGTCTCAGATCCATGATCACATCATATAATGTTCAGGTTTCCAGAGGCAGTGCTGCCAGTGACTGATGGGCACATCTTACATTTTCAGAACATTCTTATTTAGAGGGTTGCTGAGCAGCTTCATCCACCCTCTGGGTCTTATTTGTGCTACATTTGTGTTTTCACGTGTATTTGTTTCTCCTCTGCCTGCAGAATTCTCTGAGGTTAGACTCTGGATAGGCTGTGAATGCTGTTTCTATAAGGTATCTTTGGGACAAAGTGGTCCTACCTGTGGCCTAGGGCCTCCCAAGACACTTTATAGTCATCTCAAGACAGTGATTAAATCTCCTAGGGCTTTGATGTGAACTTGGTTGATGGAATGTGATCATATTCCAACAGTTTGAATTTAGGCTCTGTGGTTGACATGGCTGGTTGCTTGTGCAATATC
Organism: Dicerorhinus sumatrensis harrissoni; assembly: GCA_014189135.1. Lineage (NCBI taxonomy): Eukaryota > Metazoa > Chordata > Mammalia > Perissodactyla > Rhinocerotidae > Dicerorhinus > Dicerorhinus sumatrensis. The sequence goes on from JABWHU010000006.1 coordinate 40,918,105, forward strand.
TATTCCTTGTTCCTTCTTAGAAATCCAACCCAATTTGGGGGGGTCCTGCCGTGTGCTCATCTCCCTTACAGATAGAAGTGACCAAAGGACTAAGTTTGCACCAATGATTTATAGGTGGAAGTTGCTTGGTTGTGTTTCTCAAGAGAGGTCCATAGTCTTCCTACTTCCTCCTTCCATTTGCCTAGAACATGGTCCTTGGAGCTGGAGTGCAGGGCCCATCTAGTGACCATGAGGCAACCTTGAGAAAGGAAGCCACGTGCTGAGAAGGCAGAGAATAAAGACAGAGGGAGGCTGGGGCATGGATGCATCTCTGAGCAGCAAGAACAGCTCTGGATTTCTGCCCTCTGAATTCATTTTATGTAAGAGGATATCAAACCATTGTTTTGTTGAAGCCAGTGGTACTTCTGGTCTCTGTCAACAGCAACAAAATACAATTCTTCCTTCCCCATCCCTGACTATAAACAGTTTATCATGAAACTTTTCAGAGAGCAAAGTTAAAACACCTCCTCAGTGAATTTCAAATATACCTACTATCTGGATTACACAGTGAACATTTTACTATACTTTCTTTATTATAATCTATCCTGCTGTTCATCCCCCATCCATCCTTATTTATTTATTTATTTCTATCCTTATTTATTTATTTATTTGATGTCTTTTAAAGTAAGTTATGAACATCAATGCACTTTCCCCTGGAAACTTCAGCACACTTATCACGTAGAAGAACACAGTTCTGAAATGCTTGAGGCACCAATGCTGTTTTTAAAACATAAATGCAAGAGTACCTTTTAGTTATATGTTCTAAAATGGTCAGTGGGGTATTTTTATCTGGGAATTTCTAGTTCCTAAATGCCTCGCCATCCCAATGATACTGACAGTCTGGCCCCAGGTACCTGGTCACTCCTAGTAAGAGTCAGGTTACCTCCAGGAGGCTGTGTAAGCAGGAGGCTCCAGGACTGCCTCTCAGGAACAACTTGAGACAGGGACTGCTCTGCTTCAGGTCCCTTCTGTCCATTCCCTGGCATCTGCTAAGAGAAGTGCTCTCTTCTCCACTGATACCACAAGAAGGGAATTGATGGTCTGGAGGATCTGTAGGATGTAGGGCCCCACAAATCACTTCAAGGGGAGCAGGCATAAAATCTTTGTGAAGGAAACTGAGGAGAGGCATGGAGTTGAGTTTTGAGACAAAATAAAATAGGAGAGTGGGCATTACACTACAGAAGATTGAGAAAGTAAAAATTAACTCAGAAAGTAACAATCTGCCCTGCTGGTCATCAGGCTGGGATACCAGACATGTTTGCTGAAGCCAACTACATAGTTAACAGAAATAATATTTCTCCCCAGGTCATGCTGCAGCTGCAAAGGTGGAAAACAACTGCCTTCTCTAAGTGCTTCCTGCTTTCTTACTCACTGAGAAACTTCCTTTGAAAAATTCACAGTCTACTTTCATTCTTTTGCACGTTGGCATCCAGTTTTCCCAACACCATTTGTTGAAGATACTTCCCCTTCTCCATTGTATGTTCTTGGCTCTGTTGTTGAAGATTAGTTGTGCATTTTCTTACAACATACACAAAAGTTAACTCAAAATGGATTAAAGAATTGAATGTTAAGACCTAAAACTGTTAAACTCCTAAAAGAAAACATTGGCAATATTCTCTTTGACATTGGTCTTAGCAGTATCTTTTCTAATATCGTGCCTATTCAGGCAAGGGAAACAGAAGAAAAAATAAACAAGTGGAGCTACATAGACTAAAACCCTTCTTCATGGCAAAGGAAACCATCAACAAAGCAAAAAGGCAACCCACCAACCGGGACAAAGTATTTGCAAATCATATATCTGACAAGGAGTTAATTTCCAAAATATGTAAAGAACTCATACAACTCAACAACAACAAAATGAACAACCTGATCAAAAAATGGGAAGAGGATATGAACAGACATTTTTCCAAAGAAGAGATACAGATGGCCAGCAAGCATATGAAAAGATATTCAACATCACTAATTATTAATAAATACAAATAAAAACTACAATGAAATATCACCTCACACCCATCAGAAGGACTGTAATTAATAACACAAGAAATAACAAGGGTTGGAGAGGATGTGGAGAAAGGTAACCCTCATACACCGTTGGTGGGAAGGCAAACTGAAGCAACTACTATAGAAAACAGCATGAAGATTTCTCGAAAGTTACAAAAGAAGTACCATATGATCCATTATTCCACTATTTGCTATTTATCCAAAGAACATGAAATCAATAATTCAAAAAGATTTATGCACCCCTATGTTCATCGCAGCATTATTCACAATAGACGAAAACTTGAAGCAAGCCAGTGCACATCAGTGGATGAATGGATTAATAAGATGTGGTATATATGCATGATGGAATACTACTCACCCATAAAAAAGACACAATCATGTCATCTGTGATGACTGGATGGACCTTGAGGGTATCATGTTAAGCGAAATAAGTCAAATAGAGAAAGACAAAAATCATATGATTTCACTCACATGTGGAAGATAAACAAATATAAAGATAAGGCGAACAGGTTACTGTTACCAGAGGGAAGGGGTGAGGGTAGGGTGAAAGTGGTAAAGGGGCACATATGTATGGTGACGGAAAAAAACTAGACTGTTGGTGGCTAACATAATGCAATCTATACAGAAACCGAACAATAATAATGTACCCCTTAAATTTACACAATGTTATACCAATATAACCTCAATAAAATAATTTAAAAATAAAAATTCACAGTCTATCAAAAGCTTTGTTGCTGGAAATTATATCAATAAGAATGAACCATTCCATTCCTGTCTGGAGGATCCAAGTTATTTTGACACAGAAAACCAGACTTAATTTCCATCCTAGATGCTGAACTTCAGACAGGGGGTTTCTAGGCACAACACTTTGTATCTCTCAACTTTATAGTTTCCAAGGAAATAGGTCCCCAAATCTACTCTTCATTCATGCCTTACACGAAGCCCATGGAGAGAAATGCATGTGAAAAAGAGCAGGAAATACTTCATTAATTCAACAAATTTTTATTGAGAACCTACCATCTAGTAGGTATCAGGCACTGAACTAAAAATTGGTGAGGAGAGGGGGCATGATGGAGTAGTTAAACCATAGACTCCGAAGCCAGGTTGCCTGGGTGAGCTTTATTAGCTGTGTGATCTTGGGGTAGTTTCTTATCCTCTCTGTTCCTTAGTTTTCCTATCTGTAAAATAAGGATAATAATAACATCTGCCTTTTTGGGTTGCTGTTGTGAGGATGAAATGAGATAATTCAGGCAATTTTCTTACAACAGTGCTTCATGCAGAGTAAGCCATAAAAATATATGTTAAGTAAAAAGTAGATTCGGTCCTACTTCTCAGAGCCGATAGGTTGGAGTTTTCCTTGGAGGAGAGTGAGATGCCTGGGACTGATGCTGAAGGAATGCAAACCTGAAGGGTGGGCTTCTACTGTTAACCTCAGGAGATGACCCTGATAGATACCAAAATGTATGCAGAGACTTCTTTCCTGTAGGAAATAGATAGGTGTGCACACACACTTAGTAAAAATTCAAGTCCCTTTTATACTCTTTCAAGTGTCCCAATTGCACATACAAGAGTTTGTCCTAATGACAAATGCCATTTGGAAATTTATTCTGTGGAAGTGACCAGAGCTATGCAAGATGATTTACAAACAAAGATGATTATAGCAGCATTATTTGTACAGCAAAGAAAGGAAACCATCTTCATTATGAATAATACAAGATTAGTGTTTAAGGTTTAGTGTCATAAAAGAAGCATGTCATGGGACAATATGCATAGTAAGGTCCAATTTTCATTAGAAAAACTGTGTGTGTGTCTATTTCTGTACACATAGAAAAAGGTTAAAGAATATGTGCTTCACTGTTGATGAAGTAATATATTTTAAAAGTAGGAAGTTATTTAGGGAAAGAAGCAGTAAACCAATTCACAAAATGGAAAAGAAAACTTGAAAAATCTGGGGTGAACAGTGTCATTAAAAGAGTCATTGAAATTGCTTGATAAGGAATGACTGGACTCTCAGAGGTGGTAGGATGTGGATCAGATGTAAGAATGTTGGATGTATCATCAAGTCCCAGACCAGGAGGTGACCTGGAGAATTGACTTTTCTCTGTGCACTTTATTTAGTGTCTCCAAGGGTTGCATGTGGGTCAAAATGAAATAAAGCCTATGCATGAAAGACTTGAAAACCCCAAAGCCCCTTCCAGATCCAGCTTCCTGCCATTGTTCTGTTGTGCAGGCATTCAAGACAACCACTACTTGTGGGCGTTGGCCTTTCTTTGCTTTATGACATTTCCAGGAGAACAAGGTCAGAGATCAGTCTCCAGGCCACTAGTCTTTAGTCTTTCCATCAGCATTTCTTGTCTCTGCTTTCTCTTGAGGTTTGTTTTTCAGTTTCTAGCTGGGGTGGCAACACCAGAAAGACTCTCTTAAAAAGACTCTATAGGGTTGCATCAGCCTTTCTGGCCTTCTGCACCACCTGGCCCTGGAGCATTATAAGCTATCCCCAGCCTTTTTCCAGTGACCTGGATGAATTGGAAAGATGTGGTTGCAGCTCTGAGACCAAAGTTCAAAGGGGATCCACTTCCACCACTGGCTGGGGTGGATCCCTGGGGGAGTTGTGCCTAGAAGTGGCTCCTCACCTCCAGTTCCCAGTTCTCCCCTGGAGGTTCAACTGAGAGAAAGTCTGGGGACTGATGGCCTCAGTGGCAGGTGGTCTGAGGGGTTGGGTGATAGAACCAGAGGCAGAGGAAAAGTCAGAGAGGCCCGGAGAAAGAAGCCTGGAGGAACGTGTAGATGTGGGACCCATCAGCTACACTATAGAGAGAGACACCCCTGGCCTCATAGTCCTAGAAGATCCCCACCCTGCTGGGGGGCTCAGTCAGGGGGAGGAGGGTCCTATGGAAGGTGAGGGCCTAATATTTAGTAGCATGTAGTTTCAAGGCCCAGATTCTATTTTGAGGTGACTTTGTGATTCCCCAAGTCCTTTCCACGTTCTACTAACAAACCTCTAGCTCCCAGTAAGTCTGTTGCCCACTTTCACCTCCTAGTAATGTCTCCCTGAAGAGAAGGACTCGATGCCCAGCACACAAGGGTCAGGAAAAAACCTTCCAATTTTTTTCATGTAGATCCTGCCTTGTATGTTTCCACCTCTCACTTCGGCAATCTTCAGACAGAAAGAGTTCAAAGTAGGCAGTGTCTTTATCCAGAATCACATTTTCTGCGGAAAGAGCAAGATACAAGAGAGAGCCAGGTCAACTCTGGTATCCCAGGGCCCTCAGTGACTGGGAAAGAAGCTGACCTTCACCCATGAAGTCCCCTTCTTTCCTCCTCCAAACAGTTAGAGTGATAAGCATCTCCCCAAATGTCCTCAAGAACAGGTTTCAAAGAGCCACTGGGAGATCTCAGAAACTTTTACAAGGAGGAGATAATGCAGATTCCTGAAATTCAGAGGTCCCAGGTCCCTGTAACAGGTGTCTAATCAGGAATCCCCTCTTCCCACCCCACCCTCTCCTCTCTCGCCACATTTTGTACAAATCCCTCATGCACCCCTGCACTGATATTATTTGTTTCATATTCTCTCCTCTACTAGACTAGGATCTGAGAAAGTAAAGACTATGTGTGTGGGGGCCGGCCTTGTGGCTTAGCAGTTAAGTGCACACACTCTGCTACTGGTGGCCCGGGTTCAGATCCCAGGCGCCCACTGACGTACCTCTTGTCTGGTCGTGCTGAGGCGGCATCCCACACACAGCAACAAGAAGGATGTGCAACTGTGACATACAACTATCTACTGGGGCTTTGGGGAGAAAAAGGGGAAAACAAAAAGACTATGTGTGTTCATTGCTGCATTCTTACTGTCTAGCACTTTCTGCCCTTGGTTCCCAAGTGGTGTTTAATAGCGTTTGTAGAGTCAAGGAACAGGGAAGGTCCTATGGAGAGCCTTCAGCCACCCCTCCTGCCAACCTGAAGCCCAAGGGTATCATGCACAGGGGCTACTTGGCCAGGGCTTTTCGGCCAACTGTATAGGATCCCTGATCTAATAATACCCGTCTTTAATGGGATTTTAGGATCTCATTGTTTAGAAGTGTCATATGGGAGAAACTGTTATATGTTCACCAAACCAGAGTACCCTGTTTTCCTGGGGACACAACAAGATGACATTTCCCAGCCTCCCTTGGGTACCCAGCAGAAGAGTTGGTCCCTTCTAGGCCTGGATCATGAGAAACCTTTTGCATAATATTTCCACCCCTTCTTCCCCATCTGCTGGCTGAATGCAGAGGAGAGTGAGGCCCTAGAAAATCTGTGTGGAACAGAGCTCTCACCCCCCCACATGATCTGTTTTGAACTCTGAAGAGATGGAGAAATACAGTTTATTGTGTTTACCTAATGAGATGATGGGGTTGTTTGTTACAATAGTTTAGTCTTCTCTGACCAATACAACCATAACTGAAAGTCAGCTCCCTTACAGGCTGTTTCTGTGGACAGTTTTCCTATGTGCCGGATACTGAGGACTCACAGATGGTAACACACAGTCCCTGTCCTGTCAAGGAACTCAATCTTGAGACAAACAAAGAAGCAAATAACACCACTTCGAAGAGAAAGTCTATGAAATCCTGTCAGTTTTTCCTCCTAAAAGCCCTCAAGTCTGTGTTTTGTTTTCTGTTTGTTTTGAGAATCCTTTATAAATGATTCCTTTCCTCTTATGTATATTTATATATGTTAGTCTTCACAGCTCAAACTACCACTTTAGCAGTTCATCTGGAGCCCACGCCACAGAGCTAAGCCCCTCTTTCCTGGATCAGGGCTTCCCTGCCTGGCTGAGCAGTAAAACCAGCCTAATCCTCACTATGTATCTGATTCTTTACTTGTTTTTCATCAAAGTTCAGTGCTGACCTTCATTTTGTCAAATCCAATTGTCAATTTTCAGTTCCCACCTTATTCAATCTCTCAGCCACATTTGACACAAACGTTTCCTCCTTCTTGATGTATTTTTTTCCTCAGATTCTGGGACACATAGCCTCTTGGGATTTTCTTCTTATTCCACTGGTTGCTTTTCTCAGTCTCCTTTGTTGGATCTTCCCTTCCCAAACTCAGAATGGTGGTGGGGCATGGGGGGACTGGAACTCAGTACTTTGAACTTCTCTTCTTTTCTCTCTGAACACTCTCCCTAAGGAATCTCAACAAATCCCAGGATTTTAAATACCACATGTGCACAGATGACCCTCAAGTCTCCAGGTCTAGCGTCTTCCAGGCACTCCAGACTCATACACCCAATTGCCTACTTGACTCCAGTCCAAAGGAGAACTTTTAATTTCCTCCTAGAAATTCCTTATTATTCCACCCAGTTTCTTAGGCCAAAAACCCAAGAAGGACCTACCAAATGGACCTATCAGGATTTTTCAACTCTTCCTTCAAAGCATAACCCTAATATAACAACTACTTTTCACCATCTTCATCAAAGCCACCATAATATCTTGCCTGTATTCCTGCTGTAGCATCCTAACTGGCTTCTTCACTTCCCATCTTGCCTCTCTATACTCTATTTTCCACACAGCAGGAGCCAAAGAGATCTTAAAAAGAACATAAATTAGTAGCTGTCACTTCCCAGCTCCAAAGTCCCCCGTGGTTTTTCCTCACACTTAAAATAAATCCAAAGGCATCACCATGGTCTGGAACACTTTCTATGATGTGGCCCCAGCTTATCTCTAGCACCGCATTTCCTACCATCTCTAGGTCCACTCACACTGCCCTTTCTAGGTACACAGGCCTCCTTTCAGTTCCTCAAACACTCTGGATTTTTCCAACTTTGGGATCTTTGTTTCTGCCGTCAACTCTGCCTGGAACAAGGGAAGACCTGGGTCATTACATGCAGATTCCTTCCTATCCATTGTGTCTTGCCTTAAATGTCATGTCCGTAGAAGGACCTTCTCTGGCCTCTCTCCTCCATTAAGTCTTTCCCCTTCATTATCTTTTCCTGCATCTGGAAAGTTTTCTTAATGGCCTAGCGTATGAAAAACACTTAGTAAATACATATCGCATAAATGAGGCCATAACAAGAGAAAAACAATACATTACAAAGGATTATCTGAAGCAGAGCAATGCAGGGAGAGTAGAAGATGGAGCTGAGGGCCACTTAGAAGGAAGAACTGACAGAATTGGCTAGTCAATTAGAATGGAATAAAGAAAGAGGAGTCCTAGATGATTGAAGTTCTTGCTTGGGAAATTGAGTACATAATGTTGCCATTAACATGAATACCCAGAGAAGGAGAAAGAGTAAGAGTATATTGGAAGAGTTGGGAGAATATTGGATTTAACTTAGTCTGAGTTGCCAAGAAACAATCCAGATAGACAAATTTTAGGTGGCTGGTGGAAGTGGAGCTTGGGAAAGAAATCGAGATATGAATATAGGAGTATTCCACACGTAGATTTCCCAAGGAGCATATGTAGTGGGACAAGTAGACCCAGGAACCCCTGAGTAACGCCAACTCTAGGAGGTAGACAAGGAAGAATAGTCATAATCTCTTGAGTTAGAATTAACCAGCTGTGTGACCTTGAACAAGTTACTTCAAATTACTGGGCTTACTTCATCTTAAGGATAAGGGATCAGAGTAGATCTGTTCTAACTCTACACCATATCAAGAGGGGAAGGAGCATAGCCTATAGGGCCAGACTCCCTGGTTTTGTATAATAGTGTCACCACCTCTTGAATGTCTGATTTGCAGCAAGGTTTCTGTTCTCTTTGTGGATTAATTTCCTCCATTATAAATAGACCTAATAATACATGTAACTCTTATTGCTGTTGTGAGGATCAATAAATAGGAAAATGTATGTAAAGCACTCAGACCTGTGCCAGGCTCATGGTCATAGCTGCTCAATAAATGTTACCTATTTAAAAAGACAATTCATTGTGGCCGCCCTGGTGGCGCAAGCGGTTAAGTGCACGCGCTCCACTGCGGCGGCCCGGGGTTCGCCGGTTCGGATCCCGAGCGTGCACCAACGCACCGCTTGCCAAGCCATCCTGTGGTGGCGTCCCATGTAGAGTAGAGGAAGATGGGCACGGATGTTAGCCCAGGGCCGATCTTCCTCAGCAAAAAAAGAGGAGGATTGGCAGATGTTAGCACAGGGCTGATCTCCTCACAAAAAAATAAAAATAAATAAAAAGACAATTCACAAGATTTTACTTATACTTCCTTTCTAGGGGTCTCCATGGGGGATCAATCTATGAAGTGGTCCTTCTGCTCTGAGGAGAGAGGGGGTTAGGTGGACAGAGTTGCCAGATCTCCTCTAAGATGCACATAACCCACTTGAGACTGAATGTCATTTGAATGGAGGTTTTCTAGTTGTACCTTTAGGCCTATAGTGCTGAAAATGTTGAGGAGCAAAAAAATCCAGTGAGGGTCTGGCCAGGTGGCATAGCAGCTATGTTCGCTACCTCTGCTTCAGCAGCCCAGGATTCGCTAGTTTGCACCCTGGGCGCAGACCTACACACTGCTTATCAAGCCATGCTGAGGTGGCATCCCACATAGAGCAACTAGAAGAACGTACAATTTTGACATACAACTATCTACTGGGGCTTTGCTTTGAGGAGAAAAAAGGAAAAAAGGAGGAAGATTGGCAACAGATGTCAGCTCAGGGCCAATCTTACAAAAAAAAAAAACCAAATCCAGTGAGAAAGTGGGTGGGAAGGGATTTAAGAAAGAAAAAGAAAAAAATAAAAGGTCTAAACTACTGGAAAGAAAAAGATGCAGGTGCTGAACTGGGATGGGGCAGAACTTGGTAATGATGCTGCGTGGATCTTCCATAGGTCTCTATACTCGGCCTGCCTAGCTAGGCCACTCATTGGAGCTGGAAGATGGAGAAAGAACACTAATATCTTTCCTAATGGAGTTTTGGGTTGGAGACCTTAGGAATTAGATGGCCACTCACCAGCATAGGATCTGGCTTTTCTCCACTCTGCAACAGAGAAAAGAGACATGAGTACTACCTGGCTAGAGCCAGATACTTCTTGGCCTCTTCTGTGCCCTGGCTGCCTTCCCTTCTCTCCTTGGTGCCCCCTTCACTCATCTCCAGCACTTCTCTAGCTGTGTCTCCTCAGGGTCTTCACAAGGATAGCGTCCAGGGAGATAGAGGCCGGAGGAAAAGGACTCCTCTATTTCCCCTTCTTGGTCCCTGAGCACAGGCTTGGATGCGACTGGTAGCTCCTTACTCATTTCTTCTCGTTCTCTAAATTTGATGGCTTTGTGGCTCCGTATCTGAAAGACACCAGCATGTGCAAACTCCTGTGAAGGCTGCCATTACATAGGACACAGCACTGGACACAGGACAGAACTATGCTGGACTCACCCTTCTCTTCACAGTGATCATGGACCACTCACTCCCCTGGTCAGGCACTCGATCACATCTTCTCTTTCATCTTTTCCAAGACCTAGTACAGTGTCCTACGTGCAGGAAGTGTGGCCCACTGCCTGGAAATCCGTCTCTTTGATTTAGTTAGCCTCAGCAGGAAGTATCTGTTTCTCATGGTTAATATGTCACCTCTTGCTGCTATTAGGAACTCCCAGGGACATAAATTTCTTTTATAGCTTTACCTGGGGGAGCTGCTCATGTGTTCCAGGCACTATGGTTGATAGTCTACTAGCTCACGGTTTTTCTCTCTGTCTCTATATGTTGTTATCCATGACTCATTAGCCATGAAACCCAAAGCTGGTTAACTAACTACTCAATAGCCCAGTTTCTTCATCTGTATGGTGGGGATAAAGCCAGAAATTGCTTCTTAAATCATCGAGGGAGGACTTAGAACAGCACCAGTGAATATTAACCCTCCATGAATGTCATTTTCCTCCATTTTGAAAGGTTCATTCATGACCCCTGCACTGTTGACTCCCAAACCTACCTACCCAGGAGACAGCATCACCAGGTGCCTGCTGTGTGGTTGGGGTTTTAGTCCAAAGGTGGAGGGGAACCTCTGAAACATTCTGCATGAGAAAATGCGTACACTGAAAATAGCAATAGGGCAGATGCAAGCGGAGATGGGAGGCAGAGGTGCCATTTACATTGTATTCCCTTGTTTAAAATCATGCAATGGCTTCCCGTTATGCTTAAAATAAAACAGAAACTCCTTCTCTGTGCCATGAGCACTCACCTGATCTGGCTCTCCCTGTTTCTCTGGTCCTGCCCCCTCTCTCTCCTGCCACCTTTTGGCTGCTCTGACCTTTTTTTTTGGTAGTATCCCAAACCCAATTCCATCCTAGTCCTTTGCTCTTGATGTTCTTTCTCAAATTGTGTAGTAAGAGGTCCAGCCTTTGCACAGATTATCCTGGGAGATAATCTAAATCCTTGGAATTTCCTGAGTGACAAGAGGGTTTTTTTTATTCATAAGGAGCTCCTTGGACTGCATCTTATAGTGTATTTTAATGAAGTGACTCATGGTGAGGGCTGGTCATGTCAGAAAGACCAATTATGTGATTAGAGGGTTGGGGATTTGAGCTATATGATCTCAGTTTGACTGAGGAGGGGACGGGGGCTGGAGAGTGAGTTCAATCCCTATGTGGTCAGTGATTCAATCAACCAAACCTACATAATGAAGTCTCAATAGAAAATATGGACACTGAGGCTTGGGGTGCTTCCTGGGTTAACAATACTCCATGCATATGACCTGTCCAATTCATTGCTATTTCTCTCAAGGTCAAAGAGATTGCTTGGCTAATGTCCAACAGTCAATGATCATTGGATGGATGAAAGAATAAGCTACAGGTGTGTTGATTCACATTAACAAGTGACTGCTTGCATATAAATGTCAGTTTATTTACTGATAATTGTACATGTACCTTACTGCATCAGATTATTTATGTCTCTGGATGCCAAAGTCCCATAAGGTTGCTTAGTAACACTGTAAATTGGAAGATCTGGGATAATTATACATGTGCCTTTGGCTTTATGATATAAAAGAGTTGGTTTGGAGCCAAGCATCATGGAGACCAGGGAGAAGAAATGATCCTGTGAACTAGCCTGGCAGGAATACGCCTGACTGTTACTTGTCAGGCCTGTGCAAATGGTCACTTGGTTAGGGAAAGCTATCCATGTCCAGGAATATGTAAGTTTTACTCTCCCTATAGTTGGGAAAACTTGTAATTATGGTAGGATGTGCCAAGATGACCTGCATTCCAATCTTCCCACTCCCAACTCTCTCCTTGACCCAGCCTGCTCTCTCCCACACAGGATCAAAAGGTAACAAGATCAGTCACCACAGAAACCACTGCCCGATAACCACTGATGATAACAACTCCCAGCCCATCCCAGAAAAAACAAACCAAGTGTCTCCAGGATGCCAAAAATCTGAAAAACTTCCACTAGGAGATCTTGATTCAGAATTTTTTTTTTTCTGCCTCTTGGGGTTGATCTAAGTAAGCCACAGTCAAAGTCAAGAGGGCAGATGGGATCACAGACCCTGAGGCTCCCACCACTGAGAAGGCCGGGATCACTACACTAGGCCTGACCAATGACACTCAGAGAAGCGAAGAGTCCCTGGGGAGCTATTCCCTTTTCTCCATACTCTACTCCACCATAATCCCAGTCCCCAAACTCAGGAGAGAGAAAGAAACTAGGTGATTCGATTCCTCATGCTGTTAAGAATGACGAATCATGGGAAGAAGAAATAGAAAATAACACTTCCGTGACTCCAGACGTTTTTTGTTCATTTGAGCTTTGGTTTTAGTAAGACCGTGCTTCTGTTTGATTCTCAGCACTTTGCTGTGAGGCCTGGATGGCCTGCTTTCTGCTGGTCTCCTTCCTGTCCTATTCTCAGTCTTTGCTCTGACTGCAGGGGCCTCATTATGTCCCTTCAACTGGTTAGTTCATTTCTGCTTTGGGGCTCCTGTGCTCACTGTTCCCACCACTCAGCACCTCTTCCCCCAGCTCTCCTGGGGCTGGTTCTTTCTGAGTCCTCAAGTCTCAGAAAAACCACCACTTCCTCCAGGAGGCCCTCCCTAACTTTGCCAGCTAAAGTAGTCTTTCACCCCCACAATTTGCAGCCATAATATCACCCTGCTTATTTCCTTCATGGCACCATACATTGCACATGGTTGACACATTAAAGATGCTCAATTTGTTGAGGGTGAATGAATAAGTAAAGATATGAATATGAGACTGAGTAAAGGAAGGTAGGGGCCAAGTTTTACACTATTTTAATGCCCCCATAGTGGCTAACACAGGATTGGGTTCATGTCTAGTTTCAAAAAATACTTAAAATATTATTTTCCTTGAACAGAAAATAACATTTTATCACCATGCTAGACCTCACTATATCACTGTGACATGGGGAGGAATATATTTGCTGTGAGAATGTAAGGATACAGCATAAGGGAAAGCGTTTTTTAAACTATAATAAAAGATACATGACCCCACTCAAAGCCTTATTTTACAGAATCTTGAAACACTGAGAAGCTGCAACTTTCTTAAGATTAATAGAGCCAGTTATCAGCAGCAGTTGTTTCCCAACTCGCAGTCTGGTGCTTTTAGTTAAAACCACTCAAATAATATTATAACAGCAGCAGCAAAAATAAAAATAACACATACACATACACAGTAATAACCCAATCTTCTATCTTAACAAATTGGCTGTTTCAATGTCCCTGATTCCTTCCAGAATGTGTCCATTTGTGATGGCAGTAACAAAATTTTGTACTTTTTAAGTGCTTTTTTTTCAGCCCCGTTTTATAATTGGACTACTGAATTATGTAAAGTCCAACAAGTGTTGGAGAGAAGGGAACTCTCACACACTGCTGGTGGGAGTGCAAACTGCTGCAGCCACTATGGAAAACAGTATGGCGATTCCTCAAAAAATCAAGGATAGAACTACCATATGATCCAGCTATTCCACTGCTGGGTATTTATCCAAAGAACTTGAAAACACCAATTTGTAAAGGTACATGCACCCCTGTGTTCATTG
>JABWHU010000006.1:40932387-40953942 GCA_014189135.1 Dicerorhinus sumatrensis harrissoni
AATTCGGTACATGTGTGTGGTGATGGGTTGTAATTAGTATTTTGGTGGTGAACATGATGTAATCTATGCAGAAATAGAAGTATAATGATGTACACCTGAAATTTTTGCAATGTTATAAACCAATGTTACTGCAATAAACAAAAAATTAAAAATAATAATAATAAAAAAAAAAATAAGGGAAGCCTAAGGCCAAAAGGCTGAAAACCACTGAACCTGAACCTTGTGATCCATTTGGTCCAATATCCACCTGCTCAGCTGGGACCTGAAACCTTAGTCCATACTCAATAACTGAGTCCTGACTCCTTGTTTCTTGCAGGGACACCGAGCCAGGCCAGATCTGGATGTGTCCTCATCTTTCATCCTTCTTCATCCCAGTTCTGGGCCTGGGGAGCTTACTATGTGGTCTGGAAGACTTGGGAGGTGGTTGGAAATGGACCATCAGCTCCGGTGACCCCTTAGCTGTTATGGCTTAACCCCGCCCAAAGCCTGGGCCCACTCCCACCTCTCTGGTCCCGCTTCCTCTATCGCTGACCTCCATTTGTGGTTTCCCCACCCTCTTACATCCTAGTGCATCCTATTGTCCTCACCCCCAGTTCACAGTGTCTGATGCCAACTCAAGCATCAGGCTGAATGTGTCACTCTGATGTTCAAGTAGCAAGATTTCTGCCTGTCACTGTCTCACACTTTCTTCTTGGTTGGCAGCCATGTGGCAGCACAAGTTTCCTGAGACTGGACTCTGCCCCATGGTTACGAGCAAATGAGTTACTAAAGAAACAACCTAATGAGGGAGAGATGGGGCTGACCCCTAAAGAGGGTGTCAAGGGGGCCTCTGGATGAGATTCTCTTATGTGATCAGAGTGCTGTGCTGTGTAGTAGAGATGTCTAAGGCTTCTCTACTTGGCTCTGAGACCAGGGAATTGGTCTTGATGGCTATAGTTAGTCCCTGCCCTGTAAAGGATCAAGCCACTTTCAGGCACCATGACCACCTGGGCCCCTGTGAACACTGGGCAGATGGAGAGGGGGCTGTCATCAAACCCCAGCCTGAAGAAGGGTCTCAGGGGTCCAGAGAAGTGCAAAAAAGGTCATGTGTAGATGTATGATCTGCCCCTCATGTCATAGAAGGCAACATCTTCAGCTTCATAGTCCAGAAAGATGACCCCCTGTCAAAGGCACTCTGTCAGAGGAAGAATCTTCTCAGGAGAGGACAGGGCCCGGTATTGGTTTCCAACTATCTTGAGGTTCAGAAGCCCTTCTGAGGAATCAGCAGGTCCTCACTGTTCCTGTAAATACTGTCTCTACAAACCCCCATAGCCTACACCATCACATTTTTGACCTCCACCTCCCAGTAATGTCTCCCTGAGGAGAAGCTGTCCAGACCCAGGACACAAGTCCCCCAAATCGAATCTCTCTGGGTTGTCAGGCACACTCTGCCTGGAGGGGCCCTGTCTCATGCTTCTCTGGTCCTATGACATAAAGAGCTCAGGATGAGTGGCGTCTGGGTCCAGGACCATATCAGCTGCAGATGAACTCTCAGGTTTAGGCCTGGGGTCTCAGGAGATTATGAGATTCCTGGTGCCCAGAGAGGTCCCAGAAAGCTGGTGAGAGATCCCCCATGTCGTGGCCTTTTCCATGAAGGCCCATTGATCCCAAGTCCCAGGCAGCTCACAGACTAACAATTACTGAGGTTGCACTTCTATCTCTTGAGTGACAGGAGCATTGCCTCAGGTAGAGGATAATTGGGACTCTAAGAAATGTAGAAAGTTTAGCAAACGAGGTGAAATTAGTGACTCCCACTTTCTCTCAACGTCTTCAGATCTACCTCATTTTTTATTCCAGATATACAATCCCTTGGACTCTCTTTAGATGGAAAGTTTCCCACTTGACTTCAACCAGCAAAGAGGCCTTATCCTTCTCCCAGTGAAGCAATTAAGGCCAATTTCTCCCTACACAGGTTCCTGGGCAGTAAATTGTCCCTTCATTGGTCCTCTGTGTCCACCAGTTTAACCAGAAGACAACTGATTTAAATGACTAACAAGTGCACCTTTTAAAGGGTAAAAAAGGAGGATAGTGTCCCCAAAAGCCAACCTGCTGCCTGAGAGGTGTGTATGGCAAAGGGTAGGGGGAACTATTTCCATCCAGTTTTGCTTTAACACCAAGGGTCTGAAGTCTGCAGTTTGACCTCTCTGCATGTAGGAAATGCTTCAGACCCCGATGTTCTGCAGACTCTCCCATCTGCAGTTGTTACTACTTAGTCCATCTATATTTACATTGTGTTAAAATGACTGTCCCCTTTCCTCAAGTTGATATGTGTGACTGTGACAATTTTGAAATACAAAATAGGAAGGAGGAAAGGTCTAAATGCCATAATACCAGGTAAAGCTTGGATTCTATGGGGCTTTTGTGCAGAAGGTGACAAATCATAAAATGCAAAGTGCTCATTAGATCCAGGCAAGTGGATTCCCTGCTCTCCCACTTGCCCACCTCCCCTCCCCTCACTGGCTACACACAGAGCATCAGTATTCTCTTGGATCAGGAAGGCAGTTCAGGGAGCTGTCTGTGCACCCGTGAGACAGGCTTGGGGAAGCTTATTGTCTTTCCTACATGTGGCTCTTCAACTGTGCAGTCTATAGCCTCTTCCAGATTACAAACAGCTAAAACACTATTGTCTTCTTTCAAATTAATCCAGAATCCACAGAGCTTCAATTACCAAAATGTAAACTTTATGAGGTCCACCACACATTGTAGACCTCTGTAATCATAGCTTAAATTATTTTTTACAAAACAAATTTTGCAGAAAACTAAGCTGTAGAGTTCCTTTAGAGCTGTGGGAATTCCCTGAGAGAAGAGCTGGGATCCAGCTTTGGGTGGATACTGTCAGTGAACTGACCCCAGCCTGCTGCTGATCCCAAACCAGCTTTGGGGCCCCTTGCTCGTCTCCTCTAACGTGTCCTGTGGGCTGGAAGTGGGGGGGAAGCTCAGGAACTGAGGGAATGTCAGAGGTGCTCACCAGCATGTGAGAGGGTTCTTCTCCATCCTGCAATGGGACAGACAGAGAGGTGAGCTTCATAAGATAATAGCTAACCAAGTAGAACACAAATTGTGCCTGGAGTAGTTCAGGAAATGCTAAACTTACCCAATTCCTCCAGAAGTCACTCTGAAAAAAAAAAGGGAAACAAATGAATGTCCTCAATAGAGGAAGTAAGAGAATCTGAGTTTGTATTAAATGATGAAGGACTGGCCCTTTCTATGAACATCACCATCCCCCCACCACCCTGTCCAGGGAATTGTCAACATACCAGAAATGATATATGATCAGGTGGCTGGAGATTATCAGTACTGATTTAGGTTTGCTTTAGTTCAACAATACAGTGCTCCATGTAGCCACGTGAATGGATGCAACACTTGCAGAATGGAAGCAAACAAGCTCTGAGGGAATAACTCCTAGGACATGAGAGTCCCAAGCCCTTCTTCTGCCTCTATTCATTTCCTCTCTCTGTTTCCCAGGCTTCTAGCTGTCAGAGCTGTGTCCTTTGTGTGACAGTGAACGCTCCTCCTACTCTTTTACCTTTTATGTGACGTTCCTTCTCCTTTTCACACGTTCTTTCCCCCGTTCCTTACGTGCAATTTCTTTCTCTTCACTTTCAACCTCTTTTTCCCCTGAGAGAATCTTTTTTTCCCTGTGGCGATTCTTAGTAAGACAGATGTTCCCAGCCATGAGGAGGAACAGAGTAGGTAGGCATGATGACAGCCAGGGCTGCCATCCACGAGATGTGCTGGGAATAATGGATTCTGAAAAAGAAGCCAGAAAAT
Source organism: Dicerorhinus sumatrensis harrissoni (assembly GCA_014189135.1). Classification (NCBI taxonomy): domain Eukaryota; kingdom Metazoa; phylum Chordata; class Mammalia; order Perissodactyla; family Rhinocerotidae; genus Dicerorhinus; species Dicerorhinus sumatrensis. The sequence continues at coordinate 40,936,198 of JABWHU010000006.1, forward strand.
CCCATTTAGTGTGAAAAGGGAGACCTGGGATGAGAGCTCCCCTCAGGACTCATATCTAAAGAGCTCCCCTAGATCCCTGCTGTGTTGGCTTCTCTCTCAGAAACCCAGATAGAGAAAGAGTCACCCACAGTGATTACCAGGGCTGGGCACCCAGGAGACAAAAAAGCAGAAACACCTGGAGTCACCATGAGAAGGACTAGGGTGAATAAAAACTAAGCAGCCATGCTGGATGACGAACGCCATCACTCTGGGACAAGCCAACATCCCTTCTTGCCTGGAATATTGCAATGCTTCTGCCCACACCCTCTGCAGTCTGTCCTCAGCACAACAGGGCAATAGAGATCATGTTATTTTTTTCCTGAAACCCTGTCATGTTTCCTGTCCCACTCAGACAAAAGCCAAAGTCCATTTGTAGCCCACATTGTCCCATATGATCTGGTCCTATTGCCTCTCTGATTTCATATCTTCCAACTTTCCCTGAACTCACTCCATTCCTGCCACACCTACCTCTTGGGGCTCCTTGAAACTGCAAGACATGATCTTACCTTAGGTCCATTGCATAACTCTTGCTGCTACCTGGCATGCTCAATCCTTAAATATATGCATGACTCATGCCTCACTCCCCAACTGCCATCTTTCCCATGAAGCCTTCCGTGACCATCCTATTTATAGTTACAACTCTCCCCTGCCCGTAGCACTCCCTATCCCCTCTGCTAATTAATTTTTTCTATATTACTTATCACTATCTGATATAATCCCCAGTTTCATTAATGATTTCACTCCTTGTTTTAATTACTTCATTTATTGCTCTCTGCACCCTCTAGAAAGGTAGCCAGCCCCAGGAGGGCTGAGATCTTCATGTACATTGTTCTCTGATTTGTCCTTAGTTTCTAGAACAGTGACTTGAACACAGGAGATGCTTGTTAAGTATTTGTTAAATGAATTTATGAGTGTCTGTGATGAGAGAGAGCCCAAGGATAAATTTTTCCAGCTCTGAAATTTTGATTCCAGAAATTTGTTTTTTTCATTCATTTATTTCATATGTATTTATTAAGTAACTTCCAGGGGCAAGCAAGCAATTTACTACATGCTGGAGGTACAGTGGTGACTAACTGCTGGTGTGTGTCAGATTCTGACCGGTTCTGCTTGTGATTTGGACTATGAAGCTTTAAAAGAATGTCCAGTAACGAAAGCCTGTAAGGGTGCTCTTTACGGCTGTCCACCACACATTCTCAGTTCTCCCTGGGCACACGGTTAGGACTGCACATGCCTCTCCTGTGTGGTGAGGCACAAGCTGTGACTGGCTTTGGTGAATGAAATGTGAGTATAAATAACGTGAGCACCACACAGGAGGAGATTTAGGAGACAGTGAGTGATTTGCGGGCTCTTTCCCTCAGTGAAGGGGAACCACACAGCTCCAGGTCCCTCAGGGGGCTCTGTGTGAAGCAGAGCCCAGAAAACTCATGAAAGACATGTTACATGTGTGAAATAGACCTTTGTTACATTAACCTACTGAGATTTGAGGGCTGCTTGCTACAGAGCATAACCTAGCCTATGGTGACTAATGCATACCTGAAAGTTTATTAAATACATGGACTGATCAGAGGCTTATGGGGAAAAGTTAAAACAACAGACCTCAGGTGTAGACTAGAGACAGTTCAGGTGTGATGATGACCACTTACAGCTCATGGAGCAGATTCATGTCTTCATTCAAATACTATTTGTGGAGCAACTCTTGTGCTTCAGATTCTGTTCTAATGATGTGGATACAGCAGAGGCAAAATAGAAAATAATCCTTTATGAAGCCTACATTCTAGTGGAAGAAACATGATAATCAGGATTAGCAAGTAAAATGCATACTATGTGAAGAGGTTATAAGTACTGAGGAGAAAAGTAGGGAATTAGAGTAAAAAGAGTCAAGATGGTGTTTGATCCTCACAGTCATGGAAAACCACTGACTAGAAAGAAGAAATGGACTGAAATTGTCTCTGAAAAACTGCTCTTTGGACTTGATGAAAAATTTAAGCAGTGTAATATACTAAAGGTGAGAGTGTATATTGGTACAAAAACTTTGGAAAACAAATATATAGTATGTGTTAAGGATGAAAATAAATATTTCTCATTATACTGTCCTTCCACTCCTAGGAACATGTTTCAGTTGAGGGTTTTGATAAACGGCATGTTATGGGTTGAATTGTGTCCCTCTAAAATCCATGTGCGCAGTCCTACCCTCCAGTACCTCAGAATGTGACTGTATTTGGAGATAGGGCCTTAAAGAGGTAATTAAGTTAAAGTGAAACTCTTAGGCTGGGCCCTAATCCAACCTAATTGGTGTCCTTATAAGACGCGGAGATTAGGACACACAGAGAGACACCAGGAATGTGTCCACATGGAGGAAAGGCCATGGGAAGACACAGAGGGGAGACCATGTGTGGTGACCACTCACTGGCCACAGTGTGAAGGTGGCCATCTGCAAGCTAGCAAAAGAGGCCTCAGGAGAAACCAAACCTGCTGACATCTTCATCTTGGGACTTCAGGCCTCTAGAACTGTGAGAAAATAAATTTCTTTTATTTAAGCCATTGAGTCTGTGATGATTTTTTATGACAGCCCTAGCAAAATAACACAGGCCAGGAATAGGCAGTGTTCTATTTGTTGGTATGAATTCATAATAATTCAAAAATCTGTGCGTTAATGTTTTATGAGATTGTGTATTGTATTTGTGTATGTGTATTGTATTTCACAATAAAAATGTCTACATCTAAAACATGTTTCTGAGGAAGACCCTCAGAGATCTCCAAGAAATAACCATAAGATAACTTGTAGGGATTCAACATTCTCCCCTGTTCAAGGCTACAGCTGAGTTCTGTGTGTGCTTCTCAAGAGGTAATGCCCACAGCTTAGCAGGGCAAACCCACTCATTTGGCCCTTGGGCAGGAGAAGCCACCTTCCTTGTGTGAAGGGGACTCTACGTAAATATCTGCTGTTCTGCCATGAGCCTGAGATTAGGAGAGAAACTTTCCCCAAGAGTCATACTGTGAAAAATCAGTGGAAAAAAATGAAATGACTCAATAGCCACCATCAGGCACATGATGGCCTTGTCACTTGATTTGCCTTCTTGGAAATAACAGTGGTAGATGCCATTTTCATGGGCTGTGATGTTGTGGATGATCAGCGCCACACTCCCCTTCCTGATCTCTTCCTTCACAAAGGTTGCTCTCCCTCACTACTCCTCCATCTGCTCCTCTGTCCTCTCTCGCCCGCCCTTATACACAAGCACTGCAGGGGAGAACTGAGATCTGGACCACCGCACATCCACGTCCTCAGCATTTTTCTCAGGTGACAGGTGGCAGTGTAACATGCTGTTTCCCCCACCATGGCCGGGATTGGATCAGCTGGCCCCATGACAGTAAACTGGTCTGTTCAACAAAAGGGTAGAATCAGACAGTGGCACCAGGCATCAGATATGGAAGGCAGGAAAGAAAGTGCATAGTCCAGGGCACAGACAGAGTCTTTCTCTATTTCTAATTATTCTCTCAGACATATTCTTTCTAAGACCACAGGGGTTTCCTGGGCTGAGGATTCTGGAGTCAGTAACTGTGGCTGGTCAGCAGCAATAGATACCTAGTAGAAGTATCTGCTGAGGCTGCTAATGATTCCTGTTAATGCCAAACATTGAGAAGCTAGAGTGTGTTCCTTCCTGTTAGTCACCTCTAGCTGTGGATTCCTTCCAGGTAAGGCCCAGACATCTTGGCACCCAGAAAAGACATTCCTACTCTGTTCTGTTCAAATTCTAAATTACTGACTCATAGAAACAATGAACAGAGTAAAATAATTGTGGCTAGGTTGCTAATTTTCAGGGCTGCAGCAATACTAATCAGTACATTTACCTTGTCACAAGAGAATAAATTTCACAAAACACACAGCATGAATAAAACTGGGCCCCCAGAGGCACTGAAACCAAGGATGAGAAAGTTGCCTAAACTCCCTCCATCTTGAACCCTTCTCTCTGCATGTCTGCTTTGGTCTAATCTCTCTGTAGATCACCTACCTTTTTCTTCTCTAGACCACCGTGTTGATGGAAAACACCTTCCCACAGCTCCCATTCATACTTGCTACTAATCAGTTGTAACTTGCTACATATCACTGAGCCATTCGATCAAAATGTGAAAGATATTCCTGCAGGCCTAGTCTGGATCAGATGTCCATCCAAGATCCAGTCCGTGTCAGTGGGCAGCAGTGCTACATTATATGGACATGTAGTGGAAGATTGGAAGTCACCATTGCAAAATGGATGGGAGTGAAAGGAGGGCAAACAGGTCTTAACAAACCGTATTCTCACAGTGAAACCTTATAAACAAATTCTGTTGATGTCCAATCCCAAAGCCCTTTGGTCCACCTCAGGTACACAGTTTCCTGCAAGGTAACAATTTCCCAAGTGCCTGCCTATCTTTTTCTCCACCTGAGAGCTTTCTCTAACACCAGTGATTCTTGCTCCTTTGCATATACACAGCCAAACCTGGAAGTGCAAGGGAGTTAACACCCCGGCCTGCAACCTTCAACCAATGGGGGATGGGAATTGTGGATGAATGACCCAGGCTCCCCACTCCTGCTAGGAGGATTATGAGATATAGGCCACAATTTCACAAAGTTTCTCAGAGTGTTCTGAGTGGGACCGATTCCAGTTGCCCACATGATAACCAACTAATTGACATACCTTCTATGCCATTTTTTCACTTAGTTGGCTTTTCTCCTTTTATTTATTTGCAAGCTTGGGTTTCCTGGGATCACTTCCCAAATAGACTACCTGAACCCAAGTCCTTGACTGAGAGTCAGCTTTTGGGAGCTCAAACTAAGAGATGGGATTAGTTAGCAATTTCACCAGACATTTTATCTAGCAATAAGAATTATCTTTTCTCGAGAAGTTCACGCTGACATATATATACCTGAGTCTAGCAAGAGAATAGAGGGCTACAGAGAAAATTTGCAAGAATTCACAGGAATCTCCAATCAGGGAGGCCCTTAGTCTATACAGGGGCCTACAGGATGGAGGCTTTCTCCTCCTTCAGAGTGAGTGAGGCTGTGACTATAAGTGTAGTAGGATAAGTAAATCCACACCATTATATCTGCAACCAGTGAATATGACACACTACATGGCAAAAGGAACCTTAGAGATGGAATTAGGTTTTGGACCTTAAGGTAGGGAGATTATCCTGGATTCTGAGGAAAATTATCCTGGTTTATCTGGTTTGACTCAATCTAATCACATGAGTTCTTTTTTTTTTTTTGAGATTTAATGTACAGTTTATTGAACATAAGCAATAATATTGTACTGTAAGTATGTAATGTGATAAATGTTACAATGGCAACCATATTACAATGTATAAATGCATCAAAAACATGATGTACACCTTAAATTTACACAATGTTACATGTCAAATTTATCCAATAAAAACTAAATAAATAAATATTACAAATTCGATGAAAACTGCAAACTGACAGATCCAAGTTCAACAAACTTCAAACAAGATAAACATAAAGTAAAGTACACCAAGACAGATCTTAATCAAATTCCTGAACCAGAGGAAAAAGACACATTATTCACAGAGGAACAAAGATGAAATGATTTCAGATCTCTCCTCAGAAACCCAGAAACCAATGAGACATCTTTAAAATACTAAAAGAAAAAAAGATGTCAATTTAGAATTCTACATATAGTAAAAAGTATATCTCAAAAAATGAAGGCAGGGGTCAGCCCGGTGGCATAGTGATTAAATTCACATGCGCCGATTTGGCAGCCCATGGTTCACAGGTTCAGATCCTGGGTGCGGACCTATGGACCACTTATCAAGCCACGCTGTGGCAGGTGTCCCACATCAAGTAGCACATGAGTTCTTAAGAGTGGAAGAAGGCACAAGAGTCAAAGAGATTCAGTGGAAGAAGAACCAGGAGAGATTCAAAGATTGAGAGGGACTCAAGCTGCCATTTCTGCTTTGAAGATGGAGGAAGGGGACCACAAGCTGAGGAAGGTGGCAGCCTCTAGAAGCTGGGAATATCTCTCAGCTGACAGCCAGCAAGAAATGGTAACCCCAGTCCTACAACTTCAAGAAATTGGATTGTGCGAACAATCTGAATGAGCAAGTAAACAGATTCTTCCCTAGGGCCTCCAGGAAGAACACAGTCTGCAGACACCTTGATTTTAGCCTGGTGAGACCTATGTTGGACTACTGACCTACAGAAATGTGAGATAAGTTTATGTTGTTTAGGTCCCGACATTTGTGGTAATTTATTATGGCAGCAATCAAAAATTAACACAATAAGGATTTTGTGAAAATATTGCAATGAGGTAAACTGTGAAACTGTGGTGAAAAAACTGTAGGAGCTTAAAATCAAGAAAAATCTCAGTTGAAGAGTGAAGATTATTAACAAATTTTTTTAACAATTGTAACTTGACAACCACATGCCCGGTGAAGGGAATACAGTGGTGAACAATAATAGTGATGATAATGAAGAGTAGCCTTTCCCCAGTATCCATCAGTTGAAAGGAACATCCCTCAACATCAACGAATGATCAGGAGTGGAAATATCACTTTCCTGGAGAAGGATTCTACAGTGTGATAAAAACACCACTAAAGTTCATCTAGCTTCCTTCCTCCTGAATTCTTATTCCATAAACAATCTTTAGGTGTCATGCTGTGATTCCTAGAGAACTTCAAAGTAGAAGGATTGGTTGTGGCTCTATGATTTGCATCACATTGACAGAGTGAGTGCACATGTGCCCATTACCAGTGAAGAGTTTGGCCTCTAGTCCCTTCACATCCTGTGTGATGCAGCCCCTGTGAATTCACTCTCTGGACCACATCACCTGCAGACTCAATCTAATGAGAAGCTGGACCTATGGCTCTGACAATCGAGCTTGAAGTCACCAAGTGGCGTTTGGCCTCCATAGTCACCTACAGTGATCCTCATGCTGGTGCGCCCTGGGTAGGACCTCAGGGCTGCACATGTTCTCTTCCCCACGGGCACAGTGGAGCCTGAAAAGAATAGGCTATAGGGTGAGGGTAGGACAGTTGTTGAACCTCTAATAGCAGCACAACTTTATGTGTGAATTATATGTTAATTAACTTGTGCCTGCCTCAGTTTCCACACTCTCAAAATGAGACCACCTCACAGGGTTGTTGTGAAGATTAAATGAGTGAAATTCACTTAAAGCATTTGGCACAGCACCCAGTACATTTTAAGTTATCTATAAATGTTAGTTATTGGTATTCAAATCCCAGCTGTCATTGCTGAGTTACCTTTGGAAAGTTGATTCACTTTTCTGAACCCCATTTCCTTATCTATAGAAGGAGACAATAAAGTGGTACCAAACTCAGCTGTCATATGGAATAATGGAATTAATATTAGTGAAGTGCTACACACAGTATGTCCATTCGGCAAGCATTTTATTCTTGTGATGTGTTGCTGTTAAGGAAGAAGCCCTCAACTCCAGGACGGGCAGGGGGAAGCATGGATGTTACTTCAGCCTGAGGGTCTCCATTCCCATCAGCAGAGCTTGGGGTCACTGGGGTCTCCAGAGAAAGGTTAGACCTAGGTCAGTAACAAGGGAACTCCGCACTCAGGTCAGTGCCGGGCAAATTGTCAAGGCAGTAGGATCCCATTTCTGAACACCGAAAACAGGCCACAGAGGCCCAGAAAAGGAGGTGTATGGGAAGGTGTAGATATGAGATCCATCCATGGCATTGTAGAATGAGACCTCACCAGTCTCATAGTCCAGGAAAACTCCCACTTTTTGAGGAGGGTTTCTAATTGTCAGGTTGGTCCGGGGATAGCTGAAAGCCCGATAATCATTCCCATTACACAGCCTCATAATCCAGAATCCATTCTCAGGTGCTATATAAACTGGATCTTTCCTCTCCACGTCCTCCCTACATACCCCGACATACCAGTCTTTCCTGTCTCCCACCTCCACCTCCCAAAAATGTCTCCCTGATGTGAAGCTCGTGCAGCTAAGCACAAAGTTATTCAAATAAAATCTCTTAGGATTCTCTGGAACATTCTGTGGTGTTTTGCCCAGGTTCAGGCTCCTCTGGTCCTCAGATATATGGAGGATGCAGTGTGCTGTCTCCGGATCCAGGATCACATCCGCTAGAGAAAGTTAGGGGATAGGCCATGGGGTCAACCATTCTTCCCAGACCTCAGAGCCTCAGCCTACAAGACCTGGGTCTGGCTGGGGAGGTCTGAGTCCAGACCCTAGTGTCCCCAGCCTGCCCTCAATGTGACCCTCTCAGCAACACCAAAAGAAAGGCCCAGGGGTCTTGTGTCCACTGGTGAAGAGTGCTGAGGGTCAGGGTTTGCCTAACCCAATGTCTCAAGCCCCTTCCTTTTATCTCTTTTCTACTTCTCTCCCCAAATTGAGTCTGCCCACCTGTTTTTATAGTCACATAGATTTACATTCCAATCCTTTCCCTACCACTCATGAGCTGAATAACTTTTCCTATATAATAGATTTGAGCCTCAGTTCCCTTATCTGAAAAATGGGGATAAAAATACTAATCTCTAGAGCAGAAAAAGACAACACATGTTTTATATGTAGCCCAGGGCCATGCATGGAGGAAGTGCCTGATGTTATAATAGGTGATATGCCTCGTCTGTGCTAGAGGCCATGTGGGGGGCTCTGTGTGCTCCCAGATCCACTCCCACCATTCTCTACCCTCTTATGGACAGCATCACTGGGCTCCCTTGCCTTTGTTTATCTGTTGGGTTTGGTAAATGAGAGGTACTAGCTGAAGAAAAGAGAAGCATGACATTTATTTCCCCCAACTTCCTCCCTGCCAAAGTCAGAGAGTGATAGTCTAACAAAGGCATGACTCCTCTCAGGCAGCAGTGTCCTTGAGCTACAGCTTCCTCTGAGCCCCAGTAACTGCTCCTTCTTTCTATTCCTTCAAGTCTAGGGATGGTCACAGCTCCCCACTATTGTGAGCCCTGGGGCACTTCACATTCCCTTGTTGGTTTCCCTTAACTCAACTCCCGCCTTTGTAAAGAGTTCCTTTTAGAAACCTTCTTTCACCACCCACTTTGAACATGCCATCTCTTTCCAGTTGGATTTTTGACCAACAAACATTCATTACTTCATTTAGCCTTTACCTCAACCCTCACATAATAGGAATTATGATCATCATTTAAAAATGAGGAAACTAAATTTCAGAAACATTAAGTCACTTGAGGACACACAGCAGCAAGAGGTGGCATAAGAAGCTTAAGAAAAGCAAAGATCTTCGTGCATCGCCTTCTCTCCTTGGTCATTCCACGTCCTCATTCTCCCTGTAGTATTAGTTCACTCTGCCTCTCCTTTCCCTCAGCTCTACGCTTTATGCTTTTTCCTTCCCATGAAGATTTTTGGAAGCCCAGGAGAGCCATTCTGCCTGGTTCTCTGGGCTCTCCACAGGAAGGTCCTGGAGATGGGCAAAGCTTTGAGATGAGGACCTCAAGTCACCCCCTGGAACTCTCTCAGTCTGGGAAACTTTTCTTCCCAGAATCTCAAGAGTTGGAGAATAAAAAGGGAATATGGTCCCTCAGGCTGTTGTCCTAGGGAATATATAGTGATTCACTCACCAGCTTGGAAGAGGGCCATCTTCCACTCTGAAAGACAGGAGACACAGAAAAGGAAAAGGTATTATTTCTGTTCTTGCCCCCACCCATTCTCCTCACTTAGCTTTTTCTCTCCCCCTTTCTTCAGTCTCTTCCAATGTCCAGCTTCCTGAATCTACAGCTCTGCCAAATCAGACATACAACCTCTCAGATATGGTGGATTTCTTCCTCTCCATCATGTTGGAGCTGCAGGTGACATGGCCAGGCTTTGCTGTGGTGTGGGCATGTGTGCCAGCAGCGTGATGGGGTGGCTGAAAATGTCCAGACACTGTATCTAAAAGATCCTCTCTGACGCTCAATAAGAGCAGAGTTGGTATCCCCCACAGAAAATGAGCCTCTGGACTAGATCTGATTATTCCTACTGGGAATGCCAATGTGTTACACAGCAGAGAAACAGTTTAAATGCTTAGTACACATGTTCCAGGAAACACAGAGAACATGCGAGTCACTCACCAGCATAGTCTTGAGACTTCTCTCCGCCTACAATGGAAGAAAGGTAGAGATGTCACCTGAACTGTGTCACTTCTGTATAGTCTCCTTTCTCTTCTTCTGCACCCATCTAATCTTTCTTTTTGATTCCCACTCCTACCCCATCCCCTTCTCCCTCTGCCTGTTCAATTCTCTCCTCCTCTCTCCTCCTTAATATCTAGTCGGAGAACATCAACTGCATGCTGATGATACCACAGGCACCATGTACGTGCTTTCCCAGCTGATACTCGGCAGCTCTATTCTTATATATCTACACTCCCATATCTGGGCGCAGGTGTCTCTGTGTGTACACATCTGTGTGCGTGCACTAGATTCCATCTGTTTTGAGCTGTGTTATGTCCTGCCTACTTCTAAAAATAATTAGGCAACTTGAGGAAATTTCAGCTACTATTTTTTTAAAATCAATTCTAATAAATCTATGACAACTAAGCCACTGTGGCCACTCCTTTTTTTAAACACACTTCTCTCTCTCCTTCTTCTCTGATTTCCTCATTCTTTTAAATCTTACATTCTTTGTTTTCTTCTCAGAGCCACAGATTATGTAAAGCCACTAGGGAGGTTCCAGCATAGGGAAGGCACTTCATCTAGAGAGTTCCATCCCCCTCCTCCTCCTTTCCTTTCAAGTGCACCCTGGATATTCCCTGCTGCCTTGCTGGGCTGAAGAGTCTGTGGGCTCCTCCTGGAGAGAGATTGAAGGGCCTTTTCGCCATTACAAAAACATGACTCCCAGGTGCTTCCTCCCAATCAGCCTCCCTTTTTTCTTTCCCTTGGTAAAGGGATCCGGATGTTTCTCAGCCCTGGGCAGAGTTAGGGGTGAGGAAAGGGGCTGGGAAAAATTGGAGCAGAGTCTTAGATGGGAATTCAGAGAAAATGTCAGAGCCACGCAGGCATGAGCCAAGACAGGCAGTCTCTCTCTTAAGTCTACAGTCAAAGAAACCTAAAGAGTCATGAAGCAGCTTAACACAGAGATACCTAAGATGTGGGTGGACCCCTGGGGGAATCGGAACTTACGCAGTACAAGCTGGAGGTACTCTGGAAAATAAGCAGGAAAAAAAATTACTGTTACGGGGGTGGAGCAGGGAGGACCTTTGGAAAACAAAACTTACCAATCAGCCAGTGCAAGGGTGGGTACTTCGGGTGGGGATGGGGTGAGATCCTTCAGGGGCACCCTTCCTTAAGCCAATGCCTTATGTTTTCTCCTTGGTCTGATACCTCTTGCCTTTCGTTCCTGCTCCTTTACTGCTCGCTCTCTCTCTTTCTCCTTCTGTTGTCGCCACATGAAGTAACCGGCCCCTGCGAGAAGCAGCAGCAGAACTGGCAGGGTCCCCGCCAGCGTGGAGATCCAGGGCTGGGCTCTCCAGAAGAAGGGCTCTGCAATGGAATGGAGCTTTAGCCTTTCACCCACAGGGCGGGGATCACAGAGTTGATCTCATGGTGTTAAATGGTCCCTCTCCTCCTAAAGTCTCAGGGAACTTTGGGAAGACTTCAGTAAACTCTTACTATAACATAATACTATTCCTTGTCTTGAAATGTCTGCTTCTCACATGTGAATAGGAGTTACTTGAGCATCAGAATCATGTGGTTTTTCTAATTTAATTTTTCAATAGGTTACATTTACATGGTTCAAATATCAAAAAAATGAGAAAAGTCATCCAAGTCTCCCATCCAATCACTCCTCCCTCCTCCCTATATTTTAGCCTCTCATTAGTCACTTAATACTGTGGTTAAGTGTGTGAACTTTGGAGCTGGAGGATCTGCGTTCAAATTCTGGCTCCTCCCCTTGACTGGCAGTGTGATCTTGGACTAATTACTTAATTGCTCTGTTTCTGGTGTCCTAATCTACAACATTGGGTAATAATTGTACCTCACCGACAAGGTTAAAGTATTAAATTAATGCTTATAAAGAGCTTGACACACAGTAAGTGCTATTCAAGAGTGTATTAAATTTTTAAAATATAAATATACTCATATTTTTTCTTTTTTACACAAGAGACAGCATTCTATATGAACTGCTCCACATGTGGCTTTTTCTCTTCATCTCAGAGATTCTGCCATATTAGTACAGAGAGAATATCTGTGTTTCCTGTCCCACCGGTGCAATATTCCATTGCATAGAAGTTCCCCACTGATAGACTTTTTACATAGTTTCTAACTTTTTGCTATTATACTTAACGCTACAACAAATAACCTTTTACACGAATCATTTCATACATGTGCAAGTATATCTGTCAGAGAAATTCCCACAAGTGGGATGTTGGATCAATAAACAAGTAGTTGGAGAAATACCGCTTATTGTCCCCAGTAGAAGTTGTACCAATTTATACCAAAAATATACCAAATTGTACCAAAAAATGTCTAAAAGTGACTGTCTCTCCATAATCCTGACATCAGAATGTGTTATTTACCACATTGGGTTTGTTTTGTTTTGTACAGTTGCCAATTACAAGTGGAAAATGTTTTAATACATGTCCCTCTATTGACTGAGATGGGACATCATCTCAAGTGTTATTTCCTTTTCTGTGAACTAAGAATTCATGTCCTTTGCTCATTTTTCTATTGGGTTGTTTTATATTTTAAGGAGATTACTTCTTTCTATAAGATATCAGTTGTACATATTTTTTTCCCATTTTATCATTTGTCTTTGCTTATTTTTTTACCGTGTTCTTCCAGTTCTCATTGCTTGTCACAGGTTCCAGCACACAGGAAATACTCAATAAATATTTGTGACATAAATAGCTTAATGGGGAAAAGAAACATGCATAGAGAAAGAAGAAGGCTCCAGATCCCTGCTCTGTGCCCTATATTCACTGCAAACACCAAAGTCAGAAACAGAGAATCACATCCTCCTTCTTTGAAGAGCCACAGCTCAGCACAGCATACCTGAGGCTAAGCAGAGTACTGACCTGCAATGGAAATCCTGGCTAACTTTTCCTGGTAGAGGAGGAGATTTCTGACGACACAGGATACCCCTTCCCCAGAGTTGCCTTTCACGATCACAGATGCTCCTACTGCATACAGACCCGCTCCATCCAGCTCCAAAAGTGCTGACACAGCTGGCATGTCTTCTCCCTTGGCATCTATCCACTGTATTTCAGGTCGGGGATACCAGCCGGTGGACATGCACTCCAGATGGATCCCGCCATCCTCATAACCCTTCATTTCAATACGAAAGTCGGAACCCAGTGCTGTGGAAGGATAAATGAGCCTGAATTCTTCGCATCCTCCTGTATCGGTGAGAGTCTCAACAGCAAATAAATGACACACTCACATTAGATAATTCAAGGGGAGTTTCATTAAGGAGCTGTTTACAAAAGCGTGGTCATGGTGAGGGGAAAACTACATGGGATTGAGCAAAACCCCAGGGCCAAGAACAAACGGAGGCGGAAAAGGAGCCGTTTTGAAGACCTAAAAGAAACGCGTCATGTAGAGAGGGCTTTCTTAAGAGGAGCCGTGATCTTTGGGAAGGGAATGCAGCCAGCTAGAGGTGGTCCTGCAGGGAGAAAGCCGGGGGCATAAGTGTCTAGACCTCCTCTCCTCTCTCCCTCCTTCCATCCTCTGCTATGGCTCCCCATTGACCAAACCCAGCCAGCAACCACAGGGCAAAAGAGTGCCCTGAGAAAGAGAAATGCAACCCTTGACATCTGGACATTGGCCTGGTCTCGGTGTTCTTCTGTTAACATAAGCAATTCCACTGAACATCAACATCAAACAAGGGTACTTTGGCACTATGATGGGTCAAGACAAAAACAAGACCACTCAACAACTGTATTTGAATATAGAGAAAAACATGAACACTTTCCAAACCACAGTCATGACCAAATATTTCCCTATCATGGCTACGAGTGACTGCTGCTCCTTGAACAATTACAGCTTTAGTCTCACTCCAGTCTTCCTCCTGGATAAGACTTATTAAGATAACTCTCCACAGAATCACATCCCCCAACTTCTTGACAGCTTCCAATCCAGAGCAAAGCCCCACTTCCATAAACTCTCCCCCAACTCCTCTAACACAAGCTCAAATTCTATACGAAACCTTCTCTCAACACCCTCTTACTCAGACACCCCATGGTACCCACATGGCGTGCATTCTCCCTCTGTGCAACAAGTAATACACACAACTGGGTCAACTCCAGCTATGTTTCTGGGGGCGTTTGGTGGGAGAACATTGGCAGCACAGGTGATCTCCCACAGGTCAGCCTCCCACAGCAGCGTGGACCTGGAGGGGCCACAGAAGAGATCTGGAACACAACTGAACCCAAACAACTGTGTGCCATCACTGAGGAGATATTTTTTTATCCTTCTTATCCCTCGACTTCCACTTCTCTACAGAGACCCTGGTGACTAGCACAAGGGAATTTTTACTTGATATTTTAGGATAAAGGAGGGAATCTTCCTGGAAGAAAGCCTGTGTCTTTCCCAAGGGCCTCAGAGAAACAAAGTGGGAAGGCAGTGGAGGCAGACCTAGTCACCAGCCAGGATGCTCTGAGGTAGATTTGGGGCATGAACTCTGCCGCTGCCTCCAGATCCCAAAGAGGAATGGACTCAGAGTAAAACTTGGAGGCTCACCTGCAACCTTCAGCTCCACCGTGGCTTTTTCATAGAAGTTGTCATCTTGGAAATAACACAGGTAGCTTCCACTGTCAGAGGCTTTGACATCGTAAATTCGGAGTGTAGCCTTCCCTTCAGTGATGCCATCTCTTAAAATTGAAGTTCTCCCTCGATACTCTGCCATTTGTTTGTTTTCTACCTCCTTCCCATTTGCATACTCATATACTACCTGCCCAAGTCTGGATCTCACCCACATCAGCTCCATGGTCTCCACGCTCATCTTTGGGGACAGATGACAAGGCAGATCAGCGTCTTCTCCCACCCTGGCCACGATGGGCCCAGAGGGTCCAATCACAGAAAACTGAGCTGGTCAGTAAAAGGAGAAGGTACATCAGAGGAAGTTGAGACCATGAGGGTAAGGGGGTGAGCATCTCAGGCAAGGAGGGTGAGGTATGAAAAACCTAGAGAGGAGCATGATACTAACAGAAGTACAATTTCTCTTAACGGCATGCACACCTTCATTTTGGGATGGGACTTCCAAGTGTAAGAAGTTGTCAGAGGTTCTGAATGGGCACTAATAGATAATTATCTGCTTCAGATGCATAAAAGCAGAATGTTCCCTACCTGAGCAAGGGGAGAGCAGCTGAACCAAGACGATGCAGACAAGGATGTTGAACAGAGGGAAGTCTAGGGAACTTGCTATTTTCATCTGTGCTGCAGAGAGATGCCAGAAATAGTAAGGTAGAAAGTACGACCGGAAGAAGATGGCAGATTCCACATCGAACTTCCACCTCCCCAGGGCCAACTCAGGTGAAACACACAGTCACTAGTGTGGTGACTCAAGATCCTCTTCTGCCAAAGTGTCGGCTTGGAGTCTCTTAACTTTGAGTTGCGACATGTAAATCACCCATTAAAATATGTAATGTTGAATGCACGTCCACAAGGCTCACCTCTTTCAAGTCTTTCTTCTAAATTCAGTTCCTCCATAGGACATTCTCTGACCACAGGATTATGGCAAATTGCTCCCATCCCCCTGAGCCTATTCTCTTTTCCCCATTGAATTTTCATATCCAAATCATATGTTTACTGTCTGTCTCCACCTGCTAGAATGGAAGCTCCACAAACACGGATATTGGTCTATTTCATTTCCTGATGTGCAACAAGCCTGTACAACATAGAAACCTCAGTAAATATTTTTTGAATGAGTGAATGGATGAAGGTTAACATATTAACCTATCAATACTCATTCGCATTTTAAATCAGTTTAGATGATCAGATTAACTGGTTGCCATAAGACAGGAAGGGAAGTGGAGAGTTATGAAGACAAGCATCTGCCTTACTAAAGACATGCTCTTTTAGTCTGACTTAGAGACCAGGGCCCAGCCCCCTGTGTTCCCACTGTGACTAGGCTATATTAGTGTATTTATTCCTATTTTTCAATGAAGTAGTTTCAAGGGGCAAGCATGTCCTGGATGTGCATGTAAGAGTGCTACAACTCAGTAGGCCTCAGTGCACTCTTTTCAAAACTCTTCTTTGGGAGAGAAATATCCCTGGGAAGGAAATTATTCATTTCCAGGCTTCCCTTTCCCCAAGTGTTCACCAATGCTCCTTGAAGATGGCCTCTGGGCTCACCAGCAATGCATAAGTTACCTGGTCTTAGTCTTTCCACTACTAGAGAAGTGCCTTTTCGGGGCAGAGTTGTAAGACCTGGCACTTGCAAACAGGGGGCAAATATGTCAAGCTAGGAGCACACAGCAGCCCAACAAGCTCATGCTTCTATGAAGTGCTGAGGTTCTCTCAGCTCAGAGGCAGGGCCCCTGCAACACCCCACTCCCTGCCCAGTGCTGCCAACTGTATCTTAGCTCAGAAAAGCACCTCCACCATCTTTTAATCACGGTCAGTGTCATCACTGCAAATCTTTGTAATAAGGGATGTGTGGGGACCATGCCAGCTGGCAAGGCTTCATTCTACCTGGAGTTCTAGCTTGGCTTCCATCCAAACCACTCCAGAGTTGGCTGCATCCCTACATAGTGGAGAGCATGAGAGCAGGCCCAGGTGATTTACTCAGAGACAGGACTGAGAACTCGAGACCTAGCCCCCTCCTTTTCCCCCTGGTCCTCTCCCATCATGTATCCTCTCCTTCCTTGAAGATGTCAGGTGGGATAGGGTCCTGACAAATGCCTTGAGGGTGTGTCCATCTGGGGAGACACACTGTGGACTCCTCTAGGCCGCAACCTATGGCCATGACCAAGTTCAAATCATGCCCCCATCAGACTCTGGTTAAGATCCTGGCAGACTCCCTGGTGAAGGTTCTGGAGTTAGTCAGAGGTTGAACCTATCACTTCTTAATCACAAGGCTAGTGAATAGGAGAGCTAGGAATAAGACCAGGTCTCACCCATCTGTTCATTCATTCTTTCAACAAATATTTACTGAGCACACACTATGTGCCAGGCCCACTATGTGTCAGACGTAGGAACAAAAAGGGGGTGGAAACTAGGTAATGGCACTATGATTTACAAGCTGTGTGATCTCAACCATGTGACAAAACCTATTTGAACTCCAGTCACTCATGAAACAATGTGAAATATGAACTTTAGAATGTGCAGAATTGGCCCAGCAATTCCACTTCCAGATATCTGGTCCAGCAAAGCACATGCATGGGTCCAGAGAGAAGCATGTGTGAAGATAACACTGCAGCATTGTTTTTAAAAGTAAAAAAGCAATCAACGACTGAACTGGCCAGTGACACACAGGAGACTGGTTAGCTAACTAATGGCTTGTCCCTATGAAGGAACTCAATGTGGCAGTTAAAATTAATTTATAGTCACTATCCCGGATAATCAAAACATATTAAGTGAAAAAAAGCACATTGCAGAACAATACTAATGATTGAATAATAAACAAAAACAAAGCTATAAGTTTGTAGATACAGGTTTATGTAATTTCCTTTAAAAAGGTCTAAAAGTACACATGCTACACTGAGAACTAGGGATTGAGTGAAAGATACTTTTGTCTTTTGTGCCCTATACTTTGAAAATTATTTGAATGTTTTTTTTTC
>JABWHU010000006.1:40954032-40969603 GCA_014189135.1 Dicerorhinus sumatrensis harrissoni
ACTGAGGAAGACTGGCCCTGGGCTAACATCCGTGCCCGTCTTCCTCTACTTTATATGGGACGCCGCCACAGCATGGCTTGACAAGCGGTGCGTCGGTGCACGCCCGCTTGCGCCACCAGGGCGGCCCCTATTTGAATGTTTTAATTTGAAAAGTTGTCATGTACAACTTAACAATTAAAAATCATTACAAGTAATTTTAGTGACTGCAACATATTAGTTGTTCAGAAAATACCAACTCCTCCTAAACACCCCAGCATGAGACCCACAGTCACAGTACCTGCAAGTCCAGGAACTGCTGGGGACAAGGGAGCAGAAGTCTGCGCAGCTGGCGCTCCTTTTCTGAAACCTGGACACACCCTCAGACAAAATATTGTCTTTCAGTCCATCCTCCACTCTTCAAGCTGTTCTCTATGCTGCTAGAGAGAGGACAGTATTATTATTATTAAAACAGGTAACAATTTCTCTGCTCTCCTCAGAGTGGGGAATGTTTTCACTTATTTTTTAGGAAATTTATTGTTTTTGTTCCTAATTATAAAGCTTTTCAAAATGGAGAAAAATATAAAAGAATAAAATTTAAATAATCTGCAATGGCAATCATATACTTCTCTTCATGGGAATGTAAATATTTCTGGCAGTATTCTGGCCACGTATATGCACCAAATGCCTTAGAAATGTTTCATCCTTTGACCTAAAAATTCCACTTCTAGAAATTGCTGTTAAAGACAAAAAATCACGTTAAATCAAAGATTTATGTTTAAGGATGTTCATCATGGTAAAATCTACAGTAGCAAAATGTAGATGAGGGCCGGGCCTGTGGCATAGCGGTTAAGTGAGCGCGCTCCGCTGCTGGAGGCCAGGGTTCAGATCCCGGGCACGCACCAAGGCACCGTTTGTCAGGCTATGCTGTGGCGGCATCCCACATAAAGTGGAGGAAGATGGGCACAGATGTTAGCCCAGGGCCAGTGTTCCTCAGGAAAAAGAGGAGGATTGGCATGGATGTTAGCTCAGGGCTGATCTTCCTCACACACACAAAAAATGTAGATGCAATTTATATATCCAAATTGTATCTGGTTTCTTATAATTATAAATAAAACTCTTTATTAAAAATATGATTCCGAATGAATATAAGAGAATCCCGTTATGATTGGATAAACTGTTGTTTATCCATCCTCCAACTGTTTTATATGAATATGTATGTTGTATATGGAGGTTGGTTCAGATTTTTCTGTTATAAATATTTCTGTAATGAACACCTTTACATATAAATCTTTATCATATCTCTTTTTAGAATCTCTTAGAATACATTCCTACAGATGACCAGGAGAGATTACAAGAGTCCTTTGTTCCTTTCTGACCACAGGAAGTTCCTAAAGACACGCAGTTGGCAAGTTTCTTCAATTAGGTTGTCTCCCTCCCACCAAATTTCCCAATGCAGGCTCTTATCTTTTGCACTGCCTCTCGCCAGCCCCCATCCCCTCACCACACACACAGGCACCAAACCTCTTTCTCTGCATGACGACTTCCCTGTACACACTCTCAGCTTTTTAGCTGCTCTCCTTCCAGGGCCTGTGGCCCTGGCTTTTACCAATTTCCCCCACTTACCCCTTGGCATTCTCATCTGAAAAGTGCAGCCCACACAATGAAGGTAATCAATAGTTCTCTACTATAGTTAACAGTCTGCTCTGGAAGGAAGAGAAAAGAAAGAATGGCTGATCACTGTGACAACAGTAGTAGAGTCTCTCCTTTGAAGAATTAGTTTTTTTGATTGGCTCAGAGGAATGTTTCTCATCAGTTGCTGGGTAGACACCAGTGGGGAAGGTAGAATGAAAACTGAAACTGCCCTGGATTGTACAAGTGAAGAAAGCTTCCAGCCCTAATTCCCACACTGTTTGTGTCTCTCTGTTTCTACCTATTTGAATCCTTTGTGTATATGTTTATGTTATCAGTATATCATTATATACACCTGTTTTATGTCTTTTCTATCATAAAAGATTTATCAGCAGAACTAAGCAGATTACAAGATTTTAAAGTGTGAAGCGAGGAAGACGTGTGTTAATTAATATGTCTCTGTGGCCGTTTGCTGACATCTGTGCGCACATAGGTGGGCACACGGAGGAGGACATCTTTTACAGCAGAGCCAAATGGAAGTATGAACGGACAGAAAACCAGATCCCCTCTATCTTTTCAGCACCTCTGAACCTCAGGTCTCAGATCCACAACCACATCATATAATTTTCAGGCTCCAGAGGCAGTGCTGCCGGTGACTGGTGGGCACATCTTACATTTTCAGAACATTCTTATTTGGAGTGTTGCTGAGCAGCTTCCTTCACCATCTGCATCTTATCTGTGCTATATTTGTATTTTCATGTGTATTTGTTTCTATTCTGCCTGTAAGATTCTATTCTCTGAAATTAGACTTGGATGGGCTGTGAAGGCTGTTTCTGTAAGATGCCTTTGGGACAAAATAGTCCTACAGGTGGCCTAGGGACTCCCAAAACATGTTACTGGCATCTCAAGAAAGTGATTAAATCTCCTAGTGCTTTGATGTGACTTTGGCTGATGGAATTTGAGTATATGCCAAAAATTTGAGTTTAGGCACTGCGGTAGACACGGCTGGTTGCTTGTGCAATGTGTATTCCTTGCTTCTTCTTAGTAATCAAACCCAGTTTTGTGGGGGAGTACTACAATATGACCAACTCCTTTATATCTAAGAGAGATGAAGGGACTAATTTTGGGCCGATGATTTGTAGGTGGAAGTTGCTAGGTTGTGTCTCTCAAGAGAGTTCTATACACTTCCTACTTTCTACTTCCTTTACCTAGAACATGGTCCTTGGAGCTGAAGTGCAGCGACCATCTCTTGACCATGAAGCTCCCTTGAGAATGGAAGCCACATGCTGAGATGGCAGAGAATAAAGACAGAAGGAGCCTGGGGCATGGATGCATCTCTGAGCTGCCAGTCCAGCTCTGGGCTGCTGCCCTCTTAATTAATTTCATGTGAAAGGAAAGCAAATCTCTCTTTTGCTGAAGCCAACGGTACGTCTGATCTCTGTGGGAGAAACCAAGACATGTAAGAGAGAGCTCATGACCTTTTTAGGGAGTGACACTAAAAAGCAGCACACTTTTGACACACTACACTGTCCTTAGAGATTGTTCAGACTTTGTTGTAAAACAAAACTAAAAGGAAATGGGAAATCATGCTTTTAAAAGCCAGCCCATTCCAGAACAGGCAGACTCCCCGTGGAACTCTGGCTGGCTTCATGTACAATATGTATGGTGGAGCAGATACTTGCAAGTGCTTAACAAAATGCAAATAGCCATAAATTCTTGGATCTTTGGATCAAGATAACCCAGGAAAATTTAAAATTACAATGTCTACATTGGGGATCCTTTGAGCCTCCAAAACTTCTACGTTGGCCATTAGAAGGAACATTCCAATTAGGTAAGATCATTTAAGAAGTGCACTTATTGGGCTGGCCCCATGGCTTAGCGGTTAAGTGCGCGCACTCCGCTACTGGCGCCCCAGGTTCAGATCCCGGGCGCACACCGAGGCACTGCTTCTCTGGCCATGCTGAGGCCGCGTCCCACATACAGCAACTAGAAGGATGTGCAACTATGACGTACAACTATCTACTGGGGCTATGGGGAAAAGAAAAGAAGGAGGATTGGCAATAGATGTTAGCTCAGAGCCAGTCTTCCTCAGCAAAAAGAGGAGGATTAGCGTGGATGTTAGCTCAGGGCTGATCTTCCTCACAAAAAAAAAAAAAAAAGAAGTGCACTTATTAATTTGTGGCTTTAAGGACACCCTTGTAATCTTCGAAGGAGGACCCAGTATAAGCCCCTCCCATGGTTAAGGAGACTGAGAGATTTTCTAGGAAACTGTTACCCTTAAACAATCAAGGGGAAACTAAAATTTAAAATTAGTGGAGTTGTTTACTGCTGCTAGGAATAGTTACTGTTTGTCCCAGCTGAAACATGAGAAAATATTTAAAAGGATTTAGTAGCTTATGATCAGAAATTCAGCCAAACCAGAGACTGATATTCAAAGCCTGATGGGAATTTTTAGGCGTTCTTCTCTAAATTGAGATAAAACTAAGTACCTAGAGAGAAAGAAGCAAATTAAGGAAAATGTAATTGGATGAGCATGTCAGTCCATTGATAAGTAACTAACCTCTCCTGTTTATCTCAAAATAAACTCATGACCTTTCTGGGACCATCCCAGATTCATAAGTCTGAAAAAAAAGGGGGGGGTTGTGGGAGAAGAAGCTTTTGGAGATGCAGACTGCTATGAAAGCACCCTTGCCCAAAAATCTAAGGAAAAAATTTTAAAACAGAGGTTTTAAAATCTTTTTTGCATCTGTCTATGTGTTTATGTGTTAATGTGTGTGTCTATATATATGTTATATGTGTGATATTTTTCTACCTCCAGATGGTATAATTTCTAAAGGAGCTGTATTTAATTGACTTAGAGTAAGCGCTTACATAAATTATTTCTAAATGTAATAGAAACTAATCTAAATGTCTTTCAAGTTAACATGATATGAAATAATCTTTGACAAAGGAAAGCTTGTTTGTTTGTCAGTTTGATTAAAGTAGGCATGTCCTCAGAGTTATCAGCACTGGATGTGATGCTGACATGCAGCTTGGGTTTATTAGTCAAATAAGCTCATGTATCTCCGTTACAAAATTTGTCAGCAAGGTAGCTCAGAATGGTAGTTGATTTTGTCTAATGTCTCATGAAGTTTTTCTAGGCCACCTAAATGTAATATTGGAAATGAGTAAATTAAACAGATGTGAAAAGATAAAAGTTTTGGGTGAACTTTTTAACAATAATTGTGTGTTGTGGTATATGTACTTAACTTCAAAATCTTTTGCTGACTTGAAACCTTAGAATTTGGGTTGAATGAAGTTAAATGATAGAAATTTATTCAGTATCTAGGTCATTTCCACATAAGATAAAATATTAGACATTAATTACTAAATATAGGTTTATCTACATTTGGCTTCTTATTACAGAAAAACTAAAAGATGTTTGAATCTATTATTAAATATTTCTCATATATTATTAAAATATTGTACTATGAAGTAGCATGTTTGTAGAAATTATAAAAGGTGTTTATGAATTTGCCAAGCCACAGAAAGCTAATGTAAAAAACAGTTTATAATTGCTTACTTCTTAGTTTTCACTAAAAATTAAAACCTGTAAGAGTTAAGAATTCTAATCAGTATATGTGATTAAAACTACTAAAAATTAGTAAGGAAAACATCTTTGTACTCAAGGAAAGTAAGATGTGTGTTTTCAGTAAAGAAGGTATAAGGAAAGGAAATATTTTTGTTTGTTTTGTTAAGAAAGATAAATTTGTCCTAAGCTACTAGGGAAGCAAAGGACATGGGACAAATTCTAAACATAAAAAGCAAGTTATAGAAGGTTTTTGAAAAAAGAACCTTGAGAAAAGAGTTTTATGCATGGTCAAGCTGGCTAAGATTGGAATAAATTTAAGTAAATGAGTTTTAATATCAAAAATAAGCTGATGCAAAATTAGAATTTGATTTTCTCTTTCTTAAAAGGATAATTTTCCTGGACTTGTAGTCTGCTCTTGATAATGAGACTATAACAGGTTTTCTCTACCTTTGAGTAAATATATCTAAAGGACAGAAATTCTTGTTTTGTCAAAATGATTTCCTATGTTCTAAAAGGCTGAATTCTCTCTATTAAAAGAATTAAGGGATTTTTTTTTAACTGTTTGTCTTTAACATCTGTTGGCACTTTGGTTAAGTGGATAACTAAGCATTTTTTTCATGGTAACCAGTGTTTCAGACTGACACAAGATCAGCAAACACCTGATCTTGTTTGACCAAGTGTTTGAAAACATTGTGATATTTTTGACAAGCTTCTCCCAAAATTCAGATCCTAAATGAAGTCTTTCTTTTGAACCGAAAAGAAAATTTGTTTTTTCTTTGAGAATTTTCAGAGGGCCCCTGGGACTTCTCAAGGAAATTTGTTCTCCCTATCAAGAGGGACACACTGAACTAATTAGGCCTGTTTGGTATGCTAAATTGCATGGGAAGCATTGTCAAGTAAATGATGAGAAACCTTCTTAGGTTATATCACATAGGTAAATATTATTCACTATCTTAAGCCTGCTACCTTGTTTCCAGCACCAGAGGGGGAAAACAACCACGACTGTATTCTATTATCTAATTTGCTTTACAGATGGGTCTTACTTAAAGGATAAGCAAGGACATGATCAAGCTGGATATGCAGTCCAGCCTCAAGAATGCCCATTACTTTTTATTAACTCTTCTACCCGAGTGAAAGATTTCCTTCTACAGGCTCAAGAAATTGCCCTGGAAGAAGAGAAAGAAAGGTAGCGACAAAAAAGGGGAATTTTTGACACCACCACACAGATGTGGTTCAGGCCTGACAACTAGCCATATGCCTACCAGACACAATCGCTGCTGCTCCAACATATGCATCAATTGCCCACTGGGCACCTGAAAAGATGATTTTGTGGGGAAAACAATATTTTTGGAAACTTTCTCCCACAGTGGCTAGTAATCATATGCTCATTGTACTATGTATCCTAAATATAATCCTGGGAAAACACTTCAAGTGTTGCAAGGTCACTTTTCCCTTCTTAAGGGACCCTTTGAGGTATGGCAATTGAACTTTGTTCATATGCCATCATGTCAAGGATATAAATATCTTTGCAATGATCTGTGTCTTCTCACATTGGCTTGAGGCCTTTCCTTGCAGAAGAGTCACAGCTTTAGCAATACGTAAATTATTAGAAAGGATAATTCCTGTTTAAGGAATTCCTACCAAGTTATTCAGTGACTGGGGAGCTCATCCCAACAGAAAAATGATTAAATCTACTTGTGACATTTGGCCAATAATGCAACATTTTAACTAACAGTACAATCAAAACTCAGTTGGCGAAGCTTTCAGAAGCATTTAATCTCTCATGGCCAAAAGCTCTTTCGCTAGTACTTCTTAATCTTACATCTACACGTTTTGGTAAACATTGGCTGTCTCATTTTGAAAAAATAACAGGACAGCCTGTGCAATTAGATGAAGAAATTTATAAACCAACTTTGCTTAAGGGAGGTATCTTACATTGTTGCCAGGGTCTCACTGAGGTGCTTAAAAGAAATGAAAGGTTGGTATCTGATTCCTTTCACAGAGAGCTCCTGGGAGATGAAGACTTTAAAGATCATGGACTATAACCCAGAGAATTTATTTATTGGAAGAGGCATCAAATCAAAGGCATCTCTGCAGCCCCATTGGAAAGAATCATCACAGTTACTTTTACCCAATCCATGTGTTGCAAAATTAAAGGGCATAGACTCATGGATACACATTTCTCATTAAAAAAGCTCCTCTGCCTGAGTTGATTTCAGCTCCTGGTTCTGACACCTGACTTTGACTCACCAAGATGAATACCTCCAAACCAGCATGAGAAGATGGCATCTGTTGTAGAAAGCTGTCTCAAGCCTCGAGAACAGGCCTGTATTCCCAACCTTATATCTCATTTAAACCTTTGTAATACTTAGCTAATTTTGTCCATTTAAGGTTTTCGTAATACTATCATACTTAAAGAAAGTGATTGGTTTGAAACTGACTGGTCTTGAAGGCCAGGCATTTA
This sequence comes from Dicerorhinus sumatrensis harrissoni, assembly GCA_014189135.1. NCBI lineage: Eukaryota > Metazoa > Chordata > Mammalia > Perissodactyla > Rhinocerotidae > Dicerorhinus > Dicerorhinus sumatrensis. Next base: position 40,961,676 of record JABWHU010000006.1, read on the forward strand.
TTGGGTGGCTTCTAATGGAACTCGATGGTTATTGGAACAAACCTCTGGCAGTGGTTACCACTCAGATGGCTAGGACACTGCACCCTGTGTTTCCCTTGCATGCAGAGGAGGATTCACCCTGAACTAACATCTGTTGCCAATCTTCCTCTCTTTAAGGTCAGAAGGGCTTGTTCAGTATCACTGGTATGGCCACTTAGCGGCTATATTTGTTCCTTCCTTGGGACTAGAAGATGTCATATCACATATAGAAGCCCTGACTAAATTTATTCAACAAACCCTTAAAGACAGTCAAGCAGGAACAGCTTTATTAAATACTGAAGTGTCTTTAATGAGAAAGGCTGCCCTTTAAAATAGAATGGCTTTAGATATTTTAACTGCATCCCAAGGTGGTAGACGTGCAATCATTCAAACTGATTAATCTGCCATTATGTCATCTCTGCTAAAGCACATGAAAAAGTAGGTGAATGCCCTAAGTGACTCTACACCTAGTCTTGATTTGTTTAGTTGGCTTCCTTCCAGTATTGACTCCCTTTTGCAATCCAGATTGCAATTCCTATTTCTATATTTGAGGTATACCAATTGAACTTTGTTATATACTGAAATATATTTCTACATCACTCCTTAGAATTCTTGTGTTAGTCATAATATTCTAACTAATTACTGTTTTCTTCACTCAGTGTTGTAAGACTGGCATGCAGGCTAGAGTAATGACTGCTCAATGACTTGAGATGGTCAATCGATCTTACAATTCTAAACCAATTTCCTTTTCTGCTTAAGACTATACCTAAGAACTCATTTTTAAGCTAATCATTTCAAGTATTGGTTTATCTGTTCTATAACTGTTATAAAAAATGTAACTATAGGAATTCTTGTAAAAACACATGTACAATGTTTGTATGATAATCTAAAAGTAATCCACAGATTGCATAACCTATGAAATGCTTCCCCTATTAATATATATACCTCTATGCTTGTCCACTGTATCTGACTATTTCCCTCCAACATGGATAAATGGGCAAATCAATGAAATAAAAGCCTACCACTGAGGTACATGATGGACCCAGGGCAGGTATCAACCACTCTGGCACTGAGGGACAATATTTTGTTCACTAATGCTTTCTATTAAAAGATTATTGATCAAAGGAGGAAATGACAAGAGATTTTCACATATTGAGGTATTCACTTGTTGAGGTAACTATCCCGGGTTCAAAACTGATTCAGCTTAAACTAAAAAGGCAGACTTACAGCCTATCATACATGCATTGTACGTCTGCTTTAACAATTAAAGCAAAGAATACACTCTCTTAAGATAAGAATTCATATTTCCCCTTCAATGCCCTAATGGTAATGCCCACATTAGTCCCTTTCCCCACATCAGGGTCATGTTGAACTGCTAATTTGCAACTAATCACCTCTTTGAAAAGTTGATGAAAATGTATCCTGGGGGTGTTTAATGTATGTTCTTTGTTTAAAAATATGTAAGACTGTACTGATGCTTCTCCGGAAGACTATCTAAAGCCTTCTTGGGTTATAATCCTCACTCTAGCTCAAGTAAACTCACCTTATTTCTCTTATCTATACGATGGTTATTGGTTAGTTTGCATTGACAGTGTGTGTGTGTGTGTGTGTGTGTGTGTGTTTGTGTGTGTGTGTGTGTGTGTGTGCATTTGCATAAGCATAAGAAAAGTTAAGAATATGCACTTAATTGTTGATGAAGTAAAATATTTTAAAGGTAAGAAATTATTCAGGGAAAGGAGCAGTAAATAAATACACCAATCAGAAAAGAAATCTCGAAAAATCTGGGCTAAAGGGTGTCATTGCAAGGGTCATTGAAATTGCTTGATAAGGAATGACTGGATTCTCAGAGGTAGTATGATGTGGCATCAGATGTAAGAATGTTGAATGTAGCATCAAGTCCCAGACCAGCAGGTGACCTGGAGAAGTGACTTTTCTCTGTGCACTTTATTTAGTATCTCCCAGGGTTGTATGTGGGTCAAAATGAAATAAAGTCCTTATATGAAAAGACTGAAACAGCAAAGCCCCTTCCAGATCCAGCTTCCTGCTGTTGTTCTATTTGTAGGCGTTAAAGACAACCACTGCTTGTGGGCATTGGCTTTTATTTTCTTTACGAGGATCCAGGAGATCAAGGTCAGAGATCACTCTCCAGGCCACCGGTCTTTAGTCTTTCCATCAGCATTTTTTGTCTCTGTCTTGAGGTTCCTTTTTCAGTTTCCAGCAGGGGTTACAACAACAGACAGACTCTCTTAACAAGACTGCAGGGTTGCACCATCCCTTCTGACCCTCTGCACCATTCAACCCTGGAGCATTCTAAACTACTAAGCCTTTGCCCAGTACGACGGAGGAATGGGAAAGAAATGGTTGCAGCTCTGAGAGCAAATGTTGGAGGGTCTCCACCTCCACACCTGGCTCTGGTAGAGCTCTGGGACAGTTGTCCCTAGAAGTGGCTCCTCAATTCTGGAGCCCAGTTCTCCCCTGGAGGTTCAACTGAGAGAATGTCTGGGGACTGATGGCCTCAGTGGCAAATGGTCAGAGGGGTTGGGTGATAGAACCAGAGGCAGAAGAAAATCTAGAGCATCCCAGTGAAGGAGACCTTTGGGAAAGTGTAGATGTGGGACCCATTAGCCATGCTATAGAAGGAGATATCCACAGCCTCATAGTCCAAGAAAATTGCCACCCAACTGGTGGGCTTTCTCAGGGAGAGGAGGGTCCTAGGGAAGGTGAGGGCCTGATACTTATTAGCATACAGCTCCAGGAGCAAGAATCTATTCTGAGGTGACTCTGTGATTCCCCATGTCCATTCTATGTCTTCCTCACAAACTCCAAGCTCTGAGTAAGTCCTGACACCCACTTCTACCTCCCAGAAATGTCTCCCTGAAGAGGACTTGTGGCCCAGCACACAAGGGTCAGGAAAAAACCTTCACTGTTTTTTGGGGAGATCCTGCTGTGTATTTTTCCTCCCCGTGCTTCAGCAATCATCCGACAGAAAGAGTTCAAAGTCAGCAGTATCTGGATCCAGAGTCACATTAGCTCAAGAACGAGTGAGAGACGAGAGAGAGCCAGGTCAACTCTGACATCCCAGGGCGCTCGGTGATGGGAAAGAGGAGAAAAGAAGCTGACCCTCAGCCATGAAGTCCCCTTGCTTCCTTCTCAAAACAGCTAGAGTGATAAGACTCTCCCCAAGTGTCCTCAAGAACAGGTTTCAAAGAGCCACTGGGAGAGCTCAGAAGCTTTCACAAGGAGAAGATCATCCAGATTCCTGAAATACAGAGGTCTCAGGTCCCGGGGAGCAGGCGTGTCTAATCAGGAATCCCTCCTTCCCACCCTATCCTCTCCTCTCCCACATCATTCTGTACAAATCCCTCCCGTGTCACTGCACTGTTATTATTTGTGTCATATTTCTCTCCTCTACTAGACCAGGACCTGAGAATATAGAGACTGTGTGTGTTCATCACTGCGTTCTCACTGTTTAGCACTGTCCGTCCCTGGCTCCCATGTGGTGCTTAATAATGTTTGTAAGGTGAAGTAATGGGGAAGGTCCTGCGGAAAACCTTTAGTTGTCCCTGTCTGCCAACCTGAAGCCCCAGGGGATCACCCGGAGGGCTACTTGGCCAAGGCTGTTTGGCCAACTGTGCAGGATCCTTGATCTAATCAATACCCATCTTTAACAGATTTTTCCAGAATCTCATATCTTAGAAGAGTCACATGGGAGAAACTGTTATGTGTTCAACAAATGCTAATTCCTTTACTCTAGGGGACACACCTAGATGACATTTTGCAGCCTCCCTTGGATACCCAGGAGAAGAGATGGCGGCTTCCAGGCCTGGCCCATGAGAAAACTTCTGCACAGTATTTCCACCCCTTTTTCTCCATCTGCTGGCTGAATGCAGAGGAGAATGAGGCCCTGGAAAATCTGCGTGGAGCAGAGCTCTCACCTCCCCATGTGATTTGTCCTGAACTCTGAAGAAATGGAAAATACACTTTATTATGTTTACCTAATGAGACGTATGGGTTGTTTGTTACATCAATTAAGCTACCCTGACCAATATAAGCCATGACTGAAAGTCAGCTCCCTTTACAGGCTGTTTCTGTGGACAGTTTTCCTATGTGCTGCATACTGAGGACTCACAGATGGTAACACACAGTCCCTGCCCTGCAAAGGAACTCAATCTTGAAAGAAAGAAGCAAATAATATCACTTCAAAGTGAAAGTCTATAAAATACTACCAGTTCTTCCTTCTAAAAGCCCACAAATCTACCTTTAGTTTTCTATTTGTTTCAGGGAATCTTTTATAATTGATTACTTACGTATACTCATTTATGAGTCTGTCTCCAAACCTCAAACTATCTCTTTGGCGGTTCATCTGGAGGCCCACACCACAGACCCTATCCACTCTATGCTGGATTAGGGCTTTCCTGCCCGGCCAAAGCTGTAAACCCAGCCTAACCCTCACCATGCCTCTGATTTTTCTTTGTTTTTCACCAAAGTTCAGCACTCACCTTCATTGTGCCAAATCCAGTCATCAACTGTCAGTTCCCACCTTAAACAAATTCTCAGCCATATTTGACATAAACATTTCCTTCTTCTTCTTTTTTTTTTTTTATGAGGAAGATCAGCCCTGAGCTAACATCCATGCCAATCCTCCTCTTTTTGCTGAGGAAGACTGGCCCTGGGCTAACATCCATGCCTATCTTCCTCTACTTTATATGGGACGCCGCCACAGCATGGCCTGACAATCGGTAAGTTGGTGCGTAACCGGGTCCCGGGCGACCAGCATCGGAGGGCACGCACTTAACCACTACGCCACAGGGCCGGCCCCAACATTTCCTTCTTCTTGATGTAGTTTCTTTCCTCAGATTCTAGGACACATGTCCTTCTAGGATTTTCTTCTTGTTCCACTGGCTGCTTTGTCTCAGTCTTGTTTGCTGGATCTTCCTTTTCCCAACCTCCAAATGTTGGGGGGCCCTGGAGCTCAGTAACTTGAACTTCTCTTCTTTGCTCTCTGAACACTCTCCCTAAGGAATCTCATCCAGTCTCAAGACTTTAAATACCACATGTGCACACATAACCCCAAAGTCTCTGGCTCCAGCATCTTCCAGTTACTCCAGACACATACGCCCAATTGATTACTTAATTCCAGTCCAAAAGAGATCATTTAATTTTCTCCTAAAAATTCCCTATCATTCATCCAGTGATTGGGCCAAAAACTCAAGCAGGACCTACCAAATGGACCTGTCAATAAGTCTTTTTCAACTCTTCCTTCAAAACTTATCCCAAATCTAACAACCACTTTTCAATGTCTCCATCAAACCTACCATGATATCTTGCCTGGACTCCTGCTGTAGCATCCTGACTTCCTTGATTCCCATCTTTCTTATCTATACTCTATTGTCATCACAGCAGAAGCCAAAGTGATCTTAAAAATAACACAAATCAGATGATGTCACTCCCCAGCTCAAAAATCCCCAGTGGCTTCCCATTGCACTTAAAATAAACCCAGAGACATCACCATGGTCTGGAACGCTTTCCGAGATGTGGCCCCAGCTTATCTCTTGCACCACATCTCCTGTCATCTCTAGGCCCACTCACACTGCCCCTTCTAGGCACACAGGCCTCCTTTTGGTTCCTCGAACACTCTGGATCTGTCTCACTTTGGGATCTTTGTGTCTGCCCCCACTCTGCCTGGAACAGGGGAAGTCCTGGGTCTTTACATGCTGGTTCCTTCCTACCCATTGTGTCTTACCTTAAATGTCATCTCCTTAGAATGATGTTCCATGACCACCCTCCTCTATTAAGTCTTCCTCTTTCATTCTCTTTTCCTGCAACTAGTTAGTTTTCTTTATGGTCTAGCATATGAAAAGCACTTAGTAAATACATATTGCATAAATGAGTCCATAACAAGTGAAAAATAATACATTACAAAGGATTATCTGAAGCAGAGCAATGGAGGGAGAGTAGAAGATGGAGTTGAGGGTCACTTAGAAGGAAGAACTGACAGGATTGGCTAGCCTATTAGAATGGGATGATAAAGAGAGTGGAGTCCTACATGACTGAAGTTCTTGCTTGGGAAATTGAGTAGAGAGTGTTGCCATTAATACAAATAGCAGAGAAAAGGAAAGAGTAAGTGTGCATTGGAGGGGTTAGGAGAATATTAAATTTAACTTGGTCTGAGTTGCCATGGGACAATCCAGATAGACAATTTTTAGGGGCTGGTGGAAGTGGAGCTTGGGAAAAATTCAGATATAAATTTCGGAATACTGCATATGTAAGTTTCCCAAGGAGCATACGTAGAGTGACAAGTGGACTCAGGAACCCTTGAGGAATATCCACATTAGGAGGTGACATGGAAGAATTGTCAGCATTTCTTGAGTTAGAATTAATCAGTTGTGTGACCTTGAACAAGTTACTTGAAACTACTGAGCCTTCTTCATGTTAAGAATAAGGGATAAGAGTAGGTCTATACTAACTCTACTCCATATGAGCAGAGGTGGGAGCATAGCCTGTGGGAGCAGACTCCCTGGGCTTGTATACTAGTGTCACCACTTCCTGGATATACAATTTACAGCAAGGTTTTTACTTTCTTCGTGGATTAATTTCCTCCTTTGTAAATGGACATAATAATAGCATCTACCTCTTAAGGCTGTTGTGAGGATCAATAAATGGGAGAATATATGTAAAGCTCTCAGACCTCTGCCTGGTACACGGTAATAGCTGTTCAATAAATGTTATCTATTTAAAAAGACTGTTTACAAGATTTTACTTATCCCTCCTTTCTAGGGGTCTCCATGGGGGAACCTAATATGAAGTGATCCCTCTGCTCTGAGGAGAGAGGGGCTTAGGTGGGCAGAGTTGCCAGGTCTCCTCTAAGATGCACATAACCCACTTGAGTCTGAATGTCGTTTGAATGGAGGCTTTCTAGTTGTGTCCTTAGGCCTATGGTGCTGAAAATGTTGAGGAGTAGACAAATCCAAGAGAGAAAGTGAGTGGGAAGTGCTTTAAAGCCAATTTTGCCCATTTACAATGAAGGAAAAAGAAAAAGGTCTAAATTTCTAGCAAGTAAAAGGTGTATGTGCTGCACTGGGATGGGGCAGCACATGGTTATGATGCTGCGTGGATCTTCCCTGGGTCTCTATCCATGGCCCACACAGCTAGACCACTATTTGGAGCTGGAAGATGTAGAAAGAACGCTAAGATCTTGTCTTACGGAGTCCTGAGCCTGAGACCATAGGAATGAGATGGTCACTCACCAGCATGGGACTGGGCTTTTCTCTAATCTGCAATAGAAAATAGAGAAGTGAGTGCTCCCTGGCTAAAGCCAGACATTTCTTGGCCTTTTCTGTTCCCTGGCTGTCTTACCTTCCCCTCCTTGGTGCCCTCTTCACTCATCTCCAGTACTTGTCTGGCTGCCTCTCATCTTGTTCTTCACAAGGATGTGCCAAGAGAGAGGGAGGCCAGAGGAAATAGACTCTTCTATTTCCCCCTGTTGGTCCCTGAGCATGGACTTAGAATCCTCTGGAACCTCTTTACTCATCTCTTCTCATTCCCTAAATCAGATGGCTTTGTGCCTCAACATCTAAAAGGCACCAGCATGTTCAAACTCATGTGAAGGCTGCCGTTACATGGGACACAGTCCTGGACACAGGAAAGAACTATGCTGGATTCACCCTTCTCTTCACAGTGATCATGGACCACTCACTCCCCTGGTCAGGCACTCAATCACATCTTCTCTTTCATCTTTTCCAAGACCTAGTGCAGTGTCCTGCATGCAGTAAGTGTGGCCCACTGCCTGGAAATCTGTCTCTTTGATTTAGTTAGCCTTAGCAGGAAACATCTATTTCTCATGGTTAATATGTCAACTCTTGCTGCCATTAGGATCTCCCAGGAACATAATTTTTTTTTTTTTTTTTTTT
>JABWHU010000006.1:40976001-41010984 GCA_014189135.1 Dicerorhinus sumatrensis harrissoni
AGAAGCAGTGCCTCGGTGCGCGCCCGGGATCCGAACCCGGGCCGCCAGCATCAGAGCGCACGCACTTAACCGCTAAGCCATGGGGCCGGCCCAGAAGCTCAGCTCTTAATGGTGAGAGCCAAGGGAAGGGGGGAGAGAGCAAGGGTCCAGCCTCCAGAAAAACTTACTGTCCATATTCCACTCATTCCTGCAGTACCCCTTTTGTGAAGGGAGGGAGGAAAGAAGGAAAGGAGGGAGGGACAGAGGAAGGAAGGAAGAATATAGGAAGGAGGAAGGAAGGAAGACGGGAAGGAAGAAAACCTTGATGTTGGAGAACACCAGGAGACCAACATGCCTAATTAATTATGAGATCTCTAAGGAGAAAGGATTCCATTGCACCTTTCTTTTTGCTCCACCTACAGACCCCATCACAGTACCCAATATCTGCCTCCTAATAAATCTTTCTTGATTGATTCATTCTGCTACAGATTTTAATGTTCTCATTTCTGTGTGTGTGTGTCCACTCTGACCTGAAACAAGAAGGTTCAGGATTTCACTTTCTGCCCTGGGAGGACTTCTCAGTAGCCTTGGCTCCCTGATCTTCTAGGTTAATATGATAAGGACAGACACCTGCCAGGCTGGCAGAGTCTTAAGAAATTTTTGACCTCAAGACACTGTCCCTTCTCTCCTTTTTTTTTTTTTTTTGTGAGGAAGACCCGCCCTGAGCTAACATCCGTGCCCATCTTCCTCCACTTTATGTGGGATGCCACCACAGCTTGGCCTGACAAGCGGTGCGTCAGTGCGCGCCCGGGATCCAAACCCAGGCCGCCAGCAGCGGAGCGCGTACAATTAACTGCTATGCCACGGGGCCGGCCCTGTCCCTTCTCTCCTGGTTTAGGGATTCACATCACTACAGCTATCCAATAATCATAAGGAGCTGCTGGTTTTTAGGAGAATGGACACAGCTAATGTGCAAAGCCAACAGTTACCCCAATTCAGACGTGTTTACCTCCCAGGGGCTCAGTCAATTACATGATTTTCTTATAGCTCCTTGACCTATTAGACTTAACATCCACCTATTAGAAAGATCTGGATGCTCCTGGGATCCTCAAGACAAGAATATCACCTCCTCAATGTCAGCAGAACATCATCAAAAACCCTGAGAATCCAGACTCTTCCCAACTTATTCTGTCTTTAAAAGAATCTTCAATAAAAGAGATACTGGGTGTGAGATAGCTGCAAATCCATGGTCCTAGGAGACTTCTGGCCCTTTAGGCATGTGTCGAGTGATCATGCAAACTTCTTCAAGTAATTCCTTTGTTAAGCCTATCCAACAAATTATACCAAAGACAAAATTAAAGCAATTGCTTAGGTTTTAATGCTTCTTCCTCAATTTGATTTTTGCCAAGAAAAAAAAAAAACTAGTTGCATATTGAAAGGCTCACACAGAAACTTGAAGTTGGATAAGACTGAAAATGATGCGGAAAAAAATTACACAAAAAGTTCCATGGGGTTCAATAAGAGCAAGCATGAGACAACAGACTTAAGTACAAAACTAGCCGGACTGTTAACCAAACACAAACCAATTAACAAACAAAGAATTCTGCAGCAACTCACTTCAGAGTGGGCCAGGGCAGGCCAGGGTCGTGTTTACAGGAAAAGAATAAAGGATCCTGCCACATACACACCCACACTGTTAGCTGTGCGTGCTGCTGTGAACAGAGTCAGGACACCATGTTGAGAAACACTCCTTGAGGACATTTTATATTAATCAGATACAAGGTTGCCCTTCTGAGTGACAAATATTGGGTCTCCTACCAGCTATGATTGGAGGCCCCCTGGGAAGGTCGCACTGTGCCCAAACCTCACTTCCACTGGTCTGATGGACTGAAATGCCATTGATGTCTGTGTGTATTAAAGACTTTTCCAGTCTTCAAACGTTTCTTTTAATGTATACTACACTGACTCCGGGAGTGAGGTCATTCTTAAAGCCGTTATTAATAAACTCCTAGAAATCCCAGGTTAAATGCCACTTCTATTTGAGGCCTTGCCAAATTCCTCCTGGCTGAATTCTCACTTTTTCTCTGCGCAGGCCAACAGGCTTAGTACTTAATCATGCTTTCACGAAATCATCTCTTTACAGTGAGTCATTCTGACTACATTAGTATTTGGGGAATGGGAAATAAGGCAAAATTAGTATTTATCAGGAAATGAGATGTCCACACGTTGTCATTTGCTGGGCAGTCCTTGTTTATTCTAGTTGTCTCGGTGCAGTTATTGACAGTGCATCCCCTCACTCTCCAAAGTGTGCAGTTTGAATGATCAAGCACATGGTTCCCCATCAAGAAGCCATGTGCCAGGTGCTGTGCTGGATGGGATGTCACATCAGAGCCTCACAGTCAGCCCCAGAGGTGCGTGGCTCATTCCCTCATTGCATTCTGGTTTTGCTCAATTGCCATCTTTTCCATGAACCTTTCCCAGACAATTCTGTCTATAATTACATTACCTTCATGCCCCCAGGACTCTCAAACCCTCCCTGCTTTCTTGTGTCTATAGGACTCATCACCATCTGAAATAAAATATAGTTCAATTAATTATTTCATTTATTGCTCTCTGTACTGTCTAGAATGGGAGCCCCAGGAGAGCAGGGATCTTCATGTATTTTGTTCTGTGATTTATCCTTGGTTTCTAGAAAAGTGAGTTGAACACAAGAGATGTCTGTTAAATATTTGGTAAATGAATTTATGAGAGTCTGTGATGAGAGGGAGCCCAAGGATAAGTTTTTCCTGCTCTAAAATCTTGATTCCAGCAATTCATTTTTTTCACTTATTCATTTCACAGCTATTTATGAAGTACATACCACCAGCAAAGCAATTTGCTAGACACTGGAGATATAGTGGTGAAAAACTGCTGGTATGAGTCAGATCCTGACGGGTTCTGGTTGTGATTTGGACAGTAAAGCTGAAAGACAATGTCAAGGATGGTGTTTGGTCCTCACAGTCATGTAAAAACCACCGAATAAAAAGAAGAAATGGATTAAAATCTCATATGAAAAACTTTCCTTTGGACTTGATGAAAATTTTAAAGAGCATCATATACTATGGTGAGAGTGTATATTGGTACAGACTCTTTGCAAAACAAATTTGTAATATCTATTAAGGATGAAAATAGATATTTCTCATTAGACAGCACTTCCACTCCTAGGAACATATTTCAGTTGGGGATTTTGGGAGGGGCATTTTATAGACTGAATTGTGTCCCGCTAAAATTCATATGTTGAAGCCCTATTCTCTAACACCTCAGAGTGTGACTGTGTATGGAGACAGGGCCTTTGAGGAGGTAATTAAGTTGAAATGAGGCCATTAGGGTGGGCCCTAATCCAATCTGACTGGTGTCCTTATAGGAAGAGACTAGGACACACAGAGACACCAGGAATGTGTCCACATGGAGGAAAGGCCATGCGAAGACACAGAGGGAGGACCATGTGAGGACACAGGAGGACATGGCCATCTGCAATTTCAGTAGAGAGGCCTCAGGAGAAACCAAATCTGCTGACAGCTTGATCTTGGGACTTCCAGCCTCCAGCACTGTGAGAAAATAAATTTCTGCTGTTTAAGCCACCCAGTCTGTGTTGTTTTGTTATGGCAGTCCTAGCAAACTAACACTGGTCAGGAACAGTCTGTGTTTCTATGTGTTGATATGAGTAGTGGTTATATGGATTATAGTTCATAATAATTCAGAAATTTGTACATTAATGTGTTATGAGTTTTCCTGTATGTGTATTATATTTCACAATAAAAATGTGTAATTCTAAAACATGTTGCTGAGGAAGACTCTCAGAGATCTCCAAGAAGTAAACATAAGAATAATCTGTAGGGATTCAGTACTCTCCCCTGTTCAAGCCTACAGCTGAGTTCTGTGTGTGCTTCTCAAGAGGTCATGCCCACAGCTTAGCAGGGCAAACCCACTCATTTGGCCCTTGGGCTGGAGGAAGCCACCCTCCCTGCATGAAGGGAACACTAGGCAAATATGTGCTGGTCTGCCATGGGCCTGTGGTTAGGAGATAATCTGTCCCCAAGAGTCACTGTGAAAAAGCAATAGAACAAAATGAAATTGATACCGGCTCAACACAATGTTGACATAAGGGAAGCCATTTTGTAGAAAAGAAACCCTATTATAACTTTGAATGACCTCTAATTAACTAGCCCAGATGTGCTCTGTGGATTTTATGGCCCCTCCCATCTGCTATAAGTTGATAACTTTGTCCTCTTTGAGTTCCTTTGGAATGTGATGACCCCCAGGCTACAGTCTGTGCTGATAGCCATCATCAAGGACAGCTAAAAGATCAGGGTATAAGGGCATTGCTCCGGTCTCTGATGCATAGCCAGTAAAACCAAAGACAATCAGGAACTAAGACCAGATGTCTGCCGCCAGCTGGAGGTCAGATGGATGCCCCCACCCAGAGACCAGATGCCTCCTCCACCCGGAGACCATCCCCCTATATAACTGACCTGTAATCTTTGTTCTGTAAAATGGTTCTTTTGGATGTGAGTCGGCCATCTTCCCTCTTGCTAGCAAGCTATAATAAAAAGTCCTTTCTCGAGGCTGGCCCCGTGGCTTAGCGGTTAAGTCCATTACTGGCGGCCCAGGTTTGGGTCCCGGGCGCGCACCGACGCACCATTTCTCCGGCCATGCTGAGGCCGCGTCCCACATACAACAACTAGAAGGATGTGCAACTATGACATACAACTATCTACTGGGGCTTTGGGGGAAAAAACAAAGGAGGAGGATTGGCAATAGATGTTAGCTCAAAGCCGGTCTTCCTCAGCATAAAAAGAGGAGGATTAGGATGGATATTAGCTCAGGGCTGATCTTCCTCACAAAAAAAAAAAAGTCCTTCCTCTCCTATCACATTGCCTCTTGACTACCGGCATGTCTTGTGGTTGGCAGATTAACCCCCTTTCTGGGCGGTAACAAAAAGATACACATGCCACCATCAGGCGCATAGTGGCCTCATAGTAGGATTTCCCTTCTTGGAAATAACAGTGCTAGATGTCGTTCTCATGGGCTGTGACATTGCAGATATTTAGAGCCACACTCCCCTTGCTGATCTCTTTCTTCACAAAGGTTGTTCTTCCTGGGTACTCCTCCATCTGCTCCTCTGTCCTCTCTCGCCCGCCCTTATACACAAGCACTGCGGGGAAGAACTGAGACCTGAACCACTGCACTTCCATGACCTCAGCAGTTTTCTCAGATGACAGGTGGCAGCTTAACATGCTGTTTCCTCCCACCATGGCCAGGATTGGATCAGCTGACCTCACGACAGTAGACTAGTCTGTTTACCAAAGGTTTAGAATCAGACAGGGGCACCAGCATCACATATCTAAGGCAGGAAAGGAAGTGCATACTCCAGGGCACAGACAGAATCTCTGTCTGTTTCTAATATATCCTTTCAGACACATTCTTTCTAAGGCCACAGGGTCTTCCTGGGCTGAGGATTCTGGGGGCCAGTAGCTGTGGCTGGTCAGCAGCAATAGATACCTAGTAGGAGTATCTACTGAGGCTGCTAATGCTTCCTGAACAAAACACTGAGAAGCAAACACTGAGCACCCTCTGCTGACCCTGTGCTTACAGAAGTGTCCTTCCAGTCCCCAATCTAGCCCAGTACCTAGAGTGGAGGATAAACTTGAGCTGTCCAATATCAGAGGGAATAACTTGTCCTAGTTAAAATGTGCTATACATGTAAAATACAAACATACTACTTTGAAAATTAAGAATAAAAAATAAATTATATAATTTTTAAAATTTTATATTAAAATCTAAATAATATTTTGATTATATGGCATTAAACAAGATATATCATTAAAACTTATTTCATAGGCCGTGCCCCACATACAGCAACTAGAAGGATGTGCAACTATGACATACAACTATCTACTGGGGCTTTGGAGGAAAAAAAAAAGGAGAAGGATTGGCAATAGATGTTAGCTCAGAGCCGGTCTTCCTCAGCAAAAAGAGGAGGCTTAGCATGGATGTTAGCTCAGGGCTGATCTACCTCACAAAAAAAAAAAAAATTATTTCATATACTTTTTTTTTACTTTTTTAAATGTAGCTACTAAAAAATTTAAAATTGTGTGTGAAGCTGGCCTTTGTCACTCTCTCAGAGTGTCCTGGGTGGGACTGAGCCCAGTTGCCCACATGAAAATCAACTAATTAATGTACTCTCTATGCCATTTTTTACTTAGTTGGTATTTTTCCTTTTATTTATTTCCCAACTTGGGTTTCCTGGGATAACTTCTCAAATAGACTACCTGAACCCAATCCCTACACTCAGAGTCAGCTTTTCTGAAACCCAAACTAAAAGATGGGATTAGGTAGAAATTTCACCACACATTGTATCCAACAGTGAAAATTATCTTTTCTGGAGAAGTACACTCTGACATGTATACCTGAGTCTAGCAAGTGAAGAAAGGGCTACAGACAAATTTTCCAAAAATTCACAAGAACCTCCAATCATGGAGGCCCTAAGTCTACACAGGGGCCTACCAGGGTGGAGACCTCCCCCTCCTTCAGAGTGAGCAAGGCTGTGACTATGATAAGCGTACTAGACTAAATAGTCCACACCATCATCTCTGCAACCTGTGAATATGATACATTATTTGGCAAAAGGAAACTTATAGATGGATTCAGATTTTGGACCTTAAAGTGGGGAGATTATCCTGGATTATCTGGGTGGACGGAATATAATCACGCGATTTCTTAAAAGTGGAAGAAGGCAGAAGAGTCAAAGAGATTCAACGGCAGAAGAAGCAGGAGAGATTCAAAGATTTATGGGACTCAAGCTGTTATTGCTGCTTTGCAATTGGAGGAAGACCATCACAAGCTGAGGAAGGTAGCAGCCTCTGGAAGCTGAGAATAGTCCTCAACTGAAAGCCAGCAAGGAATGTCAACCTGAATCCTACAATTGCAAGAAACTGAATTCTGCCAACAATCTGAGTGAGCAAGTAAACAGATTCCCTAGGGCTTCCAGAAAGAATCATAGCCTGCAGACACCTTTATTTTAGCCCAGTGACACCCGTATTGGACTTCTGACCTACAGAAATGTGAGTTAATAAATTATGTTGTTTTTGGTCTCAAAATTTATGGTAATGTGTTATAGCAGCAATAGAAAACTAGTACAATAAGGATTTTGAGAAAATGTTGCATGAAGTAACTGTGAAACTGTGGTGAGTAATCTGTGGTAGCTTAAAATCTAGAAATAGCTCAGTTGAAGAGTGAAGGTTATTAACAAATTTATTTAACGATTGTAGCTTGACAAACACATTCTGGATAGAGGGGATATAGCAGTGAACAATAATGGTGATGATAATGAAGAGTAGCCTTTCCCCAGTATCCATCAGTTGAAAGGAATATCCCTTAACATCAATGAATGATCAGGGGTGGAAATATCCCTTTCCTGGAGATGGACTCTACAGTGTGATAAAAATACCACTAAAGTTATCTAGCTTCCTTCCTCCCAAATTCTTATTCCACAGACAATCTTTAGGTGTTAAGATAGGCTTCCTAGAGAACTTCAAAGTAGGAGGATCGGTTGTGGCTCCATGATCACGCATCACCTTGACAGTGTGGGTGCACATTATTAGTGAAGGGTTTGGCCTTTAGGGGCTGGCCTGATGGCGTGGTGGTTAAGTTCACATGCGCTGCTTCGGCAGCCTGGGGTTCCCGGGTTTGGATCCAGGGCACGGACCTACACACCGCTCATCAAGCCATGCTGTGGGAGTGTCCCACACATAAAATAGGGGAAGATTGGCACAGATGTTAGCTCAGGGCTGATCTTCCTCACACACACAAAAAAGAATTTGGCCTCTGGGCCCTTCGTATCCTGTGTGATGCGGTCCCTGTGAATTCATTCTCTGGACCACGTTACCCTGTAAACTTAATCCAATGAAGTGTTGGACCTGTGGCTCTGACAGTCGACCTTGAAGGAACCAAGCAGGGTGTGGTCTCCATAGTCACCTACAGTGATCCTTACCCTGGGGTCCCCTGGGAAGGGTACCTTAGGGCTGCACACGGTCCCTTCCCCACAGGGGCAATGGGGTTGGAAAAAAACAACAGGCCAGGGGGTGAGGGTGGGACAGGGGCCAAACCTCTCACAGCAGCACAACTTTCTGTATGAATTATATAAGTTACTTAAATTGGCTCTGCCTCAGTTTCCACATTCTCAAAATGAGACTATCTCATACAGTTGTTGTGAGGATTAAAGGAGTGAATTTCACTTAAAGCATTTAGCACAGTACATTCTAAGTTATCTATACATGTTAGTTATTGTTGTTCAAATCCCATCTGTTATTCACTTGCTGAATAACCTTTAGAAAGTTAATTCACTTTTCTGCACCCCTGTTTCCTTTTCTGTAGAAAGAAGATAATAAAATGGTACCAAAAGCAACTGTCATATGGAACAATGGAATTAATATTAGTGAAGTGATTCACACAGGGTGGGCATTTAGTGTTTTATTGTTGTGATGTGTTGCTGTGAAGGAGGAGGCCCTCAGCTCCAGGCTGCACAGGGAGAAGCAAGGATCTTGACCCTTCAGCCTGAGGGTCCCCATTCCCATCAGCAGAGCCCAGGGTTACTGGAGTCTCCAAGAAAAGGTCAGACACTAGGTCAGGAACAAGGAAACTGCACTCCGGTGAGCACTGGTCAAACAGACAAGGCATTGGATCCCCATGTCTTAATTCTGAAAACAGGCCACAGAGGCCCGGCGAAGGAACTTTGTGGGAAGGTGTAGATATGAGATCCATCCATGGCATTGTAGAATGAGACCTAAACAGTCTCATACTCCAGGAAAACCTCTACTCTTTGAGGAGGGTTGGAAATTGTTAGATTGGTCCAGGGTTCAGTGAGTGCCCGATAGTCCTTCCCATCAGACAGCCCCATAGTCCAGAATCCACTCTTGGGTGCTATACAAACACTTTTTTTCATCTCCACATTGTCCTTACACACCCCAATATACCACTCTTTCCTGTCCCCTACCTCCACTTCCCAGAAATGTCTCCCTGAAGTGCAGCTTTTGCAACTAAGTATCCTGTAATGGCAAACAAACTTCTTAGGGCTGGTTGGCATATTCTCTCGTTCATCTGTCCACCACAGCTCCTCTGGTTGTCAGAAAGAAGGAGGATGGGGTTTGCTATGTTCGGATCCAGAATCACATCCGCTGCAGAGAGTGTGGGGATGGGATGTGGGGTCAGCAATTTTTCTTAAACCTCAGAGCCTCAGCCTACAAGATCTGGGTCTGGCTGAGGAGGTCCAAGTCCAGAGCCTGGTGTCCCCAGCCCGCCCTGAAGGTGACCCTCTCAACAATACCAAAAGAAAGACCCAGGAGTCTTGTGTTTAGTGAAGTAGAGTGATGAGGGTCAGGGTCTGCCTAACCAGACATCTGAGTTTTCTCTTTCCTTCCATCTTTTTCCTACTTCCCTCCCCAAAATGACTCTACTCTTCTTTATAGTCACATGGATTTACCTTTCAATCCTTGGTCTACCACTCCTGAGCTGAATATTTTTCCTTTTCTGCCGTCTCTTTTTCAATATTACCAAGCTATATAATATCTTTGAGCCTTAATTTGCTTATCTGGAAAATGGGGATAAAAATACTAATCTTGAGGGTAGAAAAAGACAACACATGTTTTATACGTCGCCAGGGCTGGGCATGGAGGAAGTACCTGATGTTATAATAGCTCCATGCCTTTTCTGTGCTAGAGGCCATATTGGGGGCTTTCTGTGCTCCCAGATCCACTTTCCTTCTTTCCCTACCCTCTCCTGGACCTCAGGAATCTATCCTCTGTGGACAGCATCACTGGGCTCCCTTGACTCTGGTTACCTGTTGGGTTTGGCCAATGAGAGGTACTAGCTGAAGATTGGAAAGAGAAAGAAAAGAGAGGCACAACAGTTTTTCCCCCCAATTCCTCCCTGGTCTTATCAGATGGTGATGCTCTAATAAAGGCATGACTCCTCTACGGCAGCCCTGTCCTTGAGCTACAGCTTCCTCTGGGCTCCAGTAACTGCTCCCTCTCCCTATTCCTTCAAGCCTAGGGGTGGTGACAGCTCCCCACTATTGTGAGCCCTGGGGCACTTCACATTCCCTTGTTGGTTTCCATTAACCCGACTCTCACCTTGTAAATTGTTCCTTTTAGAAACCTTCTTCAATCACCCAGTTTGAACATTTCATCTCTTTCTTGGTTTTTGACCAATACACATTCATTACCTCATTTAGAGTTTACCTCAACCCTCACATAATAGGGATTATGATCATCATTTAAAAATTAGGAGACTAATTTTCAAAAACATTAAGTAACTTGGGGACACACAGCAGCAGGAGGTGGCATAGGAAGCTTGGGAAAAGCCAAGACCTTTGCTCATTACCTTCTCTCCTTGGTCATTCCACGTCCTCACTCTCCCTGCAGTATTAGTTCCCTCTGCCTCTCCTTTCCCTCAGCTCTACCCTTTATGCCTCTTCTTTCCCATGAAGAGCTGCGGAAGCCCAGGAGAGCCATTCTCCCTGGTTCTCTGGGCTCTCAGCGGGAAGGCCCTGGAGATGGGCACACCTTTGAGACCAGGACCTCAAGTCACCCACCCAGAACTCTCCTAGTCATGGGGAATTCTCTTTTCAGAATCCAAAGATTTGGATAAGAAAAGGGAATATGATCCCTCAGGTTGTTATCCTAGGGAACATACAGTGATTCACTCACCAGCTTGGAAGATGATCATCTTCCATTCTGAGAGGCAAGAGACATAAATATGCAAAGGGCATTATTTCCCCTCACCAGTTCTCCTCACTAAGCCTTTTCTCTTTCCCTTTCCTCAGTGTCTTCCAATGTTCAGCTTCCTTCCTCTACAGCTCTGCTGGATCAGCCATACTATCTCTCAGAAATGGTGTACTTCCTTCCCTCTGTCATGCTGGAGCTGCAGGCGACATGACCAGGCTTTTCTAGGGTGTGGGAATGTATGCCAGCAGGGTGAGGGGTGGCTGAAAATGCCACTTGGAAATTTATTCTGTAGAAGTAATCAGAGCTATAGAAAACAATTTACCTACAAAGATGTTTATAGCAGCATTATTTGTAACACAAAAGAAAGAAAACTGTCTTGATTATCAACAATCTAAGATTAGTATTTAAGGTTTAGTGTAAAAGACGCGTATCTTGGGACAATATATATAGCAAGGTCTAATTTTCATCAGAAAAACAGTGTGTGTGTGTCTATTGGAATAAAGTTAAAAAAATATGCACTTAACTACTGGTGAAGTGAAATATTTTCAAGGTAGGAAGTTGTTTAGGGAAAGGAGCAATACACAAATTCACAATCCAGAAAGGAAACCTTGAAACATCTGGGGTGAAAAGTGTCATTGAAAGGATCACTGACATTGCTTGATAGGGATTGACTGGATTCTCAGAGGTGGTAGGATGTGGCATCAGATGTAAGAATGTTGAATGTAGCATCAAGTCCCAGACCAGCAGGTGACCTGGAGAAGATACTTTTCTCTGTGCACTTTATTTAGCATCTCCCAGGGTTGCACATGGGTCAAAATGAAATAAAGTCCTTGAATGAAAAGACAATGAAAACAGCAAAGCCCCTTCCAGATCCAGCTTCCTGCATTCAAGACAACCACTGCTGGTGGGCCTTGGCCTTTCTTTTCTTTATGAGGATCGAGGAGATCAAGGTCAGAGAACACAGTCCAGGCCACTAAGTCTTTACTGTTTCCATCAGTATTTCTTGTCTCTTGAGGTTCCTTTTTCAGTTTCCAGCTGGGGTGGCAACACCAGACACACTTCTTAACAAGACTTGGTAGGGCTGGATTGTCCTTTCTGGCCCTCTGTACTGTTTAGCCCTGGAGCATATAAACTGTCCCCTACTATGTCCAGTCCCACGAAGAAATGGATAAGAAATGGCTGCAGCTCTGAGAGCAAAGGTCAGAAGGGCTCCACCTACACAGCTGGCTCTGGGGAGCTCTGGGACAGTTGTCCCTAGAAGCAGCTCCTCAACTCCAGTGCCCAGCTCTCCCCTGGAGGGTCAACTGAGAGAAAGTCTGGGGACTGATGGCCTCAGAGGAAGATGGTCAGAGGGGCCGGGTGATAGAACCAGAAGAATAAGAAAGGCCGGAGGGGCCCAGAGAAAGAGATCTGGAGGAAGGTGTAGATGTGGGACCCATCAGCCACACTATAGAAGGAGCTATCCCCAGCCTCACAGTCCAAGAAAATCCCCACCTGTCTGGGTGGCTTGCTCAGGGGGAGGAGGATCCCAGGGGACATGAGGGCCTGATACTTATTAGCATACAGTTCTACGGCCCAGAATCCATTTTGAGGTGACTCTGTGATTCCCCACGTCCATTCTGTGTCTTCCTCACAAACCCCAAGCTCCCAGTAAGTCCTGTCACCCACTTCTCCCTCCCACTAATGTCTCCCTGAAAAGGAGGACTTGTGGGCCAGCACATAAGAGTCAGGAAAAAATTTTCCAGGTTTTTTAGGGATATCCTCCTGTGTGTTTTTCCTCCCCACATCTCAGCGGTCTTCAGACAGAAAGCGTTCAAAGTTGGCAGTGTCTGGATCCCGAGTCACACTGGCTGCAGAAAGAGCACAAGACAAGAGAGATCCAGGTCAACTCTGGCATCCCAGGGCCCTCAGTGATGGGAAAGAGGAGAAAAGAAGCTGACCCTCACCAACGAAGACCCATTTCTTCCTCCTCAAAACAGTTAGAGTGATAAGAACCTCCCCAAATGTCCTCAAGGACAGGTTTCAAAGAGCCACCAGGAAAGCTTAGAAACTTTTACAAGAAGATCATCCAAATTCCTGAAATCCAGGGGCCCCAGGTGCCTGGAACAGGGCTGTCTAATCAGGAATCCCTCCTTCACACCCCATCCTCACCTCTCCCACAGCATTTTGTACAAATCCCTCACGTGTCACTGCACTGTTATTGTTTGTTTCATGTTTCTCTCCTCTACTAAACTAGGACCTGAGAAAGTAGAGACTGTGTGTGTTCATCACTGCATTCTCAGTGTCTAGCACTGTCCATCCCTGGCTCCCAACTAGCGCTTACTAATGTTTGCAGAGTGAAGGAATGGAGAAGGTCCTGTGGAGAGCCGTCAGTCGCCCCTCTCTGCCAACCTGAAGCCCCAGGGGATCATGCACAGGGGCTATTTGACCAGGGCTTTTTGGCCAACTGTGTAGGATCCCTGATCTAATCAATACCCGTTGTTAACAGACTTTCCCAGAATCTTATTGCTTAGAAGAATTATGTGGGAGAAACTCTTTATGTGTTCACAAAACCCTAGTCCTTGTTTTGCTGTCAACACAGCAAGACGACATTTCTCAGCCTCTCTTGGGTACCCAGGAGGAGAGTTGGCCCCTTCCAGGCCTAGCCCATGAGAAATTTTCTGCGCAGTATTTCTACCCCTTTTCCCCTATCTGCTGCCTGAATGCAGAGCAGAGTGATGCCCTAGAAAATCTGTGTGGAGCAGAGCTCTCATCTCCCCGTATTATCCGTCCTGAACTCTGAAGAGATGGAAAAATACACTTTATTATGTTTAACTAATTAGACGATGGGGTTGTTTCTTATAACAGTTAGCCTACCCTGACCATACAAGCCATAAATGAAATCAGGTCCTTTTACAAGGCTGTTTCTGTGGACAGTTTTCCTATGTGCTGGATACTGAGGACTCACAGATGGTAACACACATTCCCCGTCCTGTCAAGGCACTCAATCTTGAGACAAACAAAGAAGCAAATAATATCACTTCAAAGAGAAAGTCTATAAAATCCTGTCTGTTCTTCCTTCCAAAAGCCCTCAAATCTGCCCTGTATTTGTTTCACAGGATCCTTTATAATTGATTGCTTTTCTCTTAAGTATGCTTATGAGTCAGTCTCTAAAGCTCAAACTATCTCTTTGGTGGTTCATCTGGAGCCCACACCACAGAGCCAAGCCCCTCTTTGCTAGATCAGGAATTCCCTGCCTGGCCACGCAGTAAAACCAGCCTATCCTCACTGTGTCTCTAATTTTATATTTGTTTTCCATCAAGTTCAGCACTCTCCTTCATTTTGTCAAATCCAATCTTCAATTGTCAGTTCCCAACTTATTCCAATTCTCAGTAACATTTGACATAAACATTTCCTCCTTCTTGATCTAGTTTCTTTCCACAGATTCTGGCATATATACCCTCCTGAGATTTTCTTCTTGTTCCACTGGTTCCTTTTCTCAGTCTCCTTTGCTGCATCTTCCTTTTCCCAACCTCTGAATGTATTTTGAACTTGTGTTCTTTTCTCTCTGAACACTCTCCCTAAGGAATTTCATCCAATCCCAGGATTTTAAATACCAAATGTGCACACATAACTCCCAAGTCTCCAGCTCCAGTGTCTTCCAGGCACTCCAGATGGATACATCCAGTTGCCTACTTGACTCCAGTCTAAAAGAGAACTATTAATTTCCTCCTAGAAATTCCCTATAATTCCACCCAGGTATTTGGGCCAAAAACTCAAGCAGGACCTATCAAATGGACCTATCAGTAAGTCTTTTTCAAATCTTCCTTCAAAAGATATTCCAAATCCAACAACTACTTCTCACCATCTTCATCAAAGCCACCATGATATCTTGCCTGGATTCCTGCTGTAGCATCCTAACCGGCTTCCTTCTTCCCATCTTGCTTCTCTATAGTCTATTCTCAACACAGCAGCAGCCAAAGTGATCTTAGAAAAACGTAAATCAGCTGATGTTAGTCCCCAGCTCAGAAGTCCACAATGGTTTCCTGTCACACTTAAAATAAATCCAAAGACATCACCATCGTCTGGAACACGTTTCTTGATGTGATCTTAGCTTATCTCTTGCGCCACATCTCCTGTCATCTCTAGGCCCACTCACATTGCCCCTTCCAGGCACACGGACCTCCTTTCAGTTTCTCAAGCACTCTGGATCTTTCCCAATTTGGGACCTTTGTATCTGCCGCCTACTCTGCCAGGAAAAGGGGAAGCCCTGTGTCTTAATATTTTGATTCCTTCCTATCCATTATGTCTTAACTTAAATGTCATCTCCTGAGAAGGACCCTCCCAGATGTCCCTCCTTTATTAAGTGTTGCTTCTTCATTCTCTATTCCTGCATCTGGTTAGTTTTCTTTATGACCTAGCATATGCAAAACACTTAGTAAACACATATTGCATAAATGAGGCCATAACAAGAGAAAAACAATACATTACAAAGGATTATCTGAAGCAGAGCAATGCAGGGAGAGTAGAAGATGAAGTTAAGGGCTACTTAGAAGGAAGAACTGACAGGATTCCTAGCCTATTAGAATGGGATGATAAAGAAAGACGAGTCCTGGATGACTGAAGTTCTTGCTCGGGCAATTGAGTAGATAATTGTGCCATTAATACAAATAGCAGAGAAGGAGAAAGAGCAAGAGTGTATTGGAGAGGTGGGGAGAATGTTGAATCTAACTTGGTCTGAAGTGCCGTGAGACAATCTTTATAGACAAATTTTAGGGGGCTGGTGGAAGTGGAGTCTACGAAAGAAATCGAAATAGAAATATAGGAGTACTCCATATGTAGGTTTCCCAAAGAGCACATAGAGGGACCCAGGAAACCCTGAGTAATACCCCCACTTAGGAGGTAGACAAGGAAGAAGATTCAGCGTCTCTTGAGCCAGAATTAACCAGCTGTGAGACCTTGAACAACTTACATGAAATTACTGGGCCTTCTTCACGTTAAGGATAAGGGAGCAGAGTAGGTCTATTCCAACTCTACACCATATGAGCATGGGCATGTGGGACCAGACTCCCTGGGCTTGTGTCCCAGCGTCACCACCTCCTGGATGTATGATTTGGAGCAAGTTTTTTACTCTTTTTGTGGATTAATTTCCTCCATTGTAAATGGGCAGAATAATAGCACCTACCTCTTAGGGCTGTTGTGAGGATCAATAAATGGGAGAATATACGTAAAGCTGTCAGATCTATGCCTGGTGCATGGTGATAGCTGCTCAATAAATGTTAGCTATTTAAATAAACAATTTACAAGACTTTCTTTAGCCCTCCTTCCTAGGGTTCTCCATGGGGGAACCAATTATGAAGTGGTCCCTCTGCTCTGAGGAGAGAGGGGCTTAGGTGGACAGAGTTGCTGGGTCTCCTCTAAGATGCACATAACCCACTTGAGACTGAATGTCATTTGAATGGAAGCTTTCTAGTTGTACCCTTAGGCCTATGGTGCTGAAAATGTTGAGGAGTAGAAAAATCCAAGGGAGACAGTAGAGGGGGAGTGCTCTGCAAAAGAAAATGAAAAAAAAAAAAAAAGGTCTAAACTGATGGAAAGAAACAGGTGCAGGTGCTAAAGTGGGATGGGGCAGAATTTGGTCTTCATGCTGCGTGGATCTTCCCTGGGTCTCCCTCCATGGCTCACATAGCCAGGCCACTATTTGGAGCTGGAAGATGTAGAAAGAGCACTAAGATCTTTTCTTACAGAGTTCTGGGCCTGAGACCTTAGGAATGAGATGGCCAGTCACCAGCATAGGAACAAGCTTTTCTCCAGTCTGCAACAGAAAAAAGAGAGGTGAGCACTCCTTGGCCACAGCCAGACCTTTCTTGGCCTTTTCTGTGCCCTGGCTGCCTTCCCTTCCCTTCCTTGGTGCCCTCTTCACTCATCTCCAGCACATCTCTGGCTGCCTCTCATCATGATCCTCACAAGGATATGTCCTGGGAGAGGGAGGCCAGAGGAAATAGAATCTTCTCTTTCCTCTTGTTTGTCCCTGAGCATGGGCTTGGACTCCACTGGGAGCTCCTTACTCATCTCTTTTCACTCCCTAAATTAGACAACTTTGTGCCTCAGTATCTGAAAAGTATTAGTATCTGCAAACTCATGTGAAGGCTGCCATTACCTGGAACACAGCCCTGGAGACAGGACAGAACTATGTCGGATTCACCCTTCTCTTCACAGTGACAACGGCCCACTCACTCTCCTGGTCAGGAACTTGATCCCATCTTCTCCTTCCTCTTTTCCAAGACTTAATACAGTGTCCTGCATCCGGAAAGTGTGGCCAAGGGCCTGGAAATCTGTGTCTTTGATTTAGTTAGCAAAATGTAGCTAGTCCTTATTGGAAAGCCGGATGGTAGGAAGCAGGGACACCAGGTAGGAAGCTGCTGTAACACTCCAGGAAGGAAATGATGAGGGCTTTAAGCAAGACCCTGGCCTTGGGGTCAGAAAAAAGAGGAGTGGATTTGATTACTACTATTAATAATAGCTAAGACTTACGTAGAACCTACTATGAGCTTGGCATTGTGCTGCAGGCCTTACCCATATTAACAACACTAAGAGCTAGATGGTCTTATTTCCCACATTTTACACATGAGGAAGCTGAGGTCCAGAGAGGTTGAATAACTCACCCAACGTCACACAGGTGGTTACTGGCTGAACTGGACTGTAGTCCAGGCAGTCTGGCTCCAGAGTCTGTGCTCTAAGCACGAACTTGAAAGGAAGTACAAATAGTGGCACTTGGCTATTAGTGAGATGTGGTAGACGAAGCAGAATGAGAGGAGTTGAAAATGATTCTTAGATGGTGTCATTCACTCAAACAAAGAGGGAGGGCAGGGCTGGTGGGAGTTTATTTTTGGATTCACTGACTGTGAGATGCCTTCAAGGCCTGTAAAGGAGGGTGTCCAGAATGCATGGGGCTGAGGAAGTGGGTGGGCCCGGAGCCAGAAACCCAGGGGCTGGTGGGGGAGCAGTGGTCAGCTTACAGGGTAGAGCCCTGAAAATGGATTGGATCCTGCTGGAAGTGTGTGTAGTATGAAAACAGAACCCAGTACTGAAGCCTGAGGAATATCAGCAGTTATAGAGCAAGAGGAGAAAGAATTCTGAGAAGGAGCTCCCAGGAGCAGGGAAAGAACCAGGAGAGGGTCCTGGGAATTGATGAGGCAGATGCCAAATTAGGGAGGACGACCTACTCAGGGAAGTCGATGAAGAAGGGATAGAGAAATGCATGTGGATTTAGTGACTGGGCGGCCGTTAGTGACCGGCAGGAACCATTTCTGTGGTGTGGTAGAGGAGAGGGCAGTTATGATGGATGAGAAGAGAGTGGAGGCCACGCAAGCGTTCACTTTGCTGAGACCTTCATTGTGTGGAATTAGAGCCCTAGAGAGGAGTGAGGAGGAGCATATCGCCCAGCGAAGGGGGGAGGAAGGAGCTGGTGAAGATGGAGAAGCTTGTGCTTGTTCTAGCTTGCTGTGTGGCTGAGGACTCCAGTGTGGCCCCCCAAGGTCACCCTTCTTGTAGCTCACACTCTTGGGTAATCTCATCCCCTTGACTCTGGGATGAACCTGTGCCCTGCGTCTACCCAATAAAATATGCAAAGGTGATGGGCAGTCACTTCCATGATGACATTGTTGTATAACAATCTGTCTTGCCAGCTGGCCCACTCTAGAGGCTCTCTCCCTTCCTGGATTTAAAGAAGAAAGCTGTCACGGTGGGAGGCCAACATAGCAAGGAGCTAAAGGTGGCCTCTGGGAGCTGAGAGGATCCTCAAGCCAATAGCCAGCAAGAAGTTGGAGCCCTCAGTCATACAGCTGTAAGGAAATTAATTCTGCCAACAACCTGAGGGAGCTTGGAAGTGGATTCTTCCCCAGTGGAGACTACAGGTGAGGAGACCACAGCCTGGCTTTGCGGCCCTGTGAAACTCTGAGCAGGGGACAAAGCTAAGCAGTGCCTGGACTTCTGACCCACAGAAACTGTGAAATAATAAATGGTTGCTGGTTTTTTGTTTTTGTTTTTGTTTTGTGAGGAAGATCAGCCCTGAGCTAACATCCGTGCTAATCCTCCTCTTTTTGCTGAGGAAGACCGGCTCTGAGCTAACATCTATTGCCAATCTTCCTCCTTTTTTTCCCCAAAGCCCCAGTAGATAGTTGTACGTCACAGTTGCACATCCTTCTAGTTGCGGCCTCATGTGGGACGCGGCCTCAGCTTGGCCAGAGAAGCGGTGAGTTGGTGCGCGCCCGGGATCCGAACCGGGGATGCCAGCAGCGGAGCGCGCGCACTTAACCACTAAGCCACGGGGCCGGCCTTGGTTGCTGTTTTCAACTACTAAGGAGGTGGTAATTTGTTGTGCAGCCATAGATAACTAATATATAAGGAAGGAAAACAAGACAGTGAGGTCAATGATGAAGATAGAGAGAAGCAAAAGAATAATTTATGTCTCTAGCCCTGACCACTTGCATGGCCCGTACACTTGGTTATCCAGCTGCCTACTTTGCGTGTCCACTTGTACCCAATAGGCTCCTCAACCTTGACAGAGCCAAAATGGAACTTCCCATTCTGTGGGCTTTCAGGTTTCTATCCTGCCGTCCCTCCCCACAGCCCAGTCTCAGTTTAGCAGCTGAAGTAACTTCTTAAAACAGTAGTCAGATTCAGTCCCTCCTCCGCTTAAAATCTGTCCTTAAAACCTGTCCTCTGCTTAAAACTTGTCAATTAGAGACAAAACCAAGGCCAGCATGATGCTGTTCAAGGCCAAATCCCTCTGTTACTGTCCCCTCTGATGCTCCTGGTCACTCCCTGTCCTCCAGCCGCCCAGCCTCTTTCTATTCTTCAAACACGCCACACATGCTTCTTTCTCTAGGCTTTGGCACTGCTGTTCTCTCTACTGGAAATGCTTTTCCCCCAGGTGGTCCTGTGACTTGCTCCCCTACATCATCACCACCGTATTGTAAATTGCAACTTCTGATGCGATGTTCCTTACTCTAATTGATTTATCTCCTGAGCACTTATCATCATGTGCCACACCATATGTTTTACTATTTATTTAGTTGTCTGTCTGTGTCCCTCCACCAGAAGGTAGGTTCTTGGAAAATGGGAAATTTCTGTTTTGTACACTTTTGTGCCCCTGCGCCTAGAATAGTAACTGGCACATTGTTACCGCTCATGGATCTTTATTGAGTTAATAAATGAATGAATGAATGGACTGAATAGAGCAGCCCAGAGGGAAGCTGGAGAGTGAGGGGTCCAGGATGAGGGTGAAGAAATAGCCTCAGACAGAAGAAAGGACATGTGCTCTGTTGAAATCAGAGGAAACAGATCAGGAGGGGCAGGTGCAGGTGGTGGGGCAGGAAGTGTGGGACCTCTCCTATCTTCTCTCTGAGGTGGGGGGTTGCATCACCATCAGAGACGTGGGAAAAGGATGTGGTGATGAGAATAACAGCTAATGTTCACTGATCACAGCTATGTGGTACATTCTGTACTGGGTGCTCTCCACACCTTATCTCATTCCTTAACATCTGCTCAGAGTAGGGTGTAATTACCTCAATTTCTAGGTGATGATAATCTGTTCAGAGAGGTTAAGTAACCTGTTTCCATTTGTCTGAGTAAGTAGGATAAACAGGGGCCAAGCAGGTGTGTTGAACAGTCAGAGTAAATGGGCACAGACAGGTGAAACTGAGTGATGGGTTTGGGGCACTGCAAGACGTGTGGTCAGGCCAGTGCAGGATGGCACATGGCAGGGAGTGTCCAAGGCTGGCCAGAAATAGGAAGCCTGGACTGTTGAGTGCCTGCAATGCAAGGATAAAATGTTCAGGGATTGGATTTTATCTTTTAGGGTGGTGTTTCTTCATCTGAGTTATGTAAAAAACTTGCTTAGACAAAAACTAATTTCTAGATACATCTGAAAATATATCTTCAATCTCCCGAGGGAACCAATATGAAAATACAACATTAAAAGTTAAAATCTGGGGCCGGCCTGGTGGCGCAAGCAGTTAAGTGCATGCGCTCTGCTGCGGCGGACCTGGATTCTCTGGTTCGGATCCCGGGCGCGCACTGACGCACTGCTTGGCAAGCCATGCTGTGGCGTTGTCCCATATAAAGTGGAGGAAGATGGGCACGGATGTTAGCCCAGGGCCAGTCTTCCTTAGCAAAAAAAAAGAGGAGGATTGGCAGATGTTAGCACAGGGCTGATCTTCTCACACACACACACACACAAAAGTTAAAATCTGCCAGTGGGTAGTTCATTTGTCACTGATGGGATTATAAACATAGCAGTGAGCTTGGAAACCAGAACCACTTAGCGATAATTGATTACAAGGATGTTAACCAGGTGATACAGAGTTGGCTTAGGTTGTGTTTGTTTAGATTCAAATTTGACATTAAGACAATTTTTCAAAAACATTTGAAAATTCTTTTAGAATTTACAAATCTCTATAGCATCTCCCTCCCCAGTAAGACTACAGAGGGCAATAGGAAGCCACAAGAGGTTTGGGAACTCAGAGGAATGTAGTCAGATGTCTGTTTTAGCAAGTATACTCTGAAACTCTAGACTACAGACAGTATTGTAATAACTTTTCAAAAGCAATGCATTGTTTATGCTGATTGCTTTTCAGATTTCTTGTCTGTTTCCTGGTATTTATTTAAACTAAAAGTCTTAATAGGAAAAGGACAGCACTAGCTCTTGGAGGAAGGGAAACAGAAACCAGAGAGGAAGAGTGGTTTGTTGGCGAAGCTGTGAAGCGAAGGGTTGTGGTAAACTGAGTCCCAGGGATCTGTGATAAAAGAAGAGAGGAAAATTGAGGAAGGCGGTGCATGCTGAGAAGGGGCCCTGGGCTAAGCAGTAGAAAGGACTTGCCCTGAGGGGTAGGTGGGAAAGGAGCCCACCTGGGTGTGTGGTGGCAGCTTTGAGGAGTCAAGGGTACACAGGAGGAGGAGCAGGCAGACAGGAAAGGATATGGAGTTCAGCTTTGGACACAGGTTTTAAAAATCTTTGGGGCACCCGTGAGGTGTGAGCCAGAGATATTGGGATTATATGGAGAAATCCAGATTGTGTAGAAGTGAGCAAAGCCTCAGGGGAAAGAATCAGGTTAAAGGCACATATTAAATGAGGAAGATGAAGTCTTCAATTAAAAACAAAAATTCCAGGTTACTCACCATCCACTTTCTGGGCTTTTCTCCAGCTTAAAGTTGAACAAAGAAACCTCGTGAGATAACTGGCACCTGAGAGGGTCCCAAATCATACACAGAGGTGAGGGAAGCACAGAACTTACTGAGCTTTCTTTGGAGTTTCTCTGCAAAAAGACAAGAAGAAATCAGTACCGTCCATAACACAGCAGCCCGGTCTACTGGGCAAAGTGGCCTCTGGAAGACCCCTTCCTGGGTTGTGTGTGCAGTGAGTCCTGGGAGCTGTCCCAGAACTAGGAACACTGGTGCACAGTCAGGGTCACAGGTAAGGAAGGAAATGGAGCACAGTTGGTGGTAGTGAGTGAGGAAGGACTGCATTAAACCCCTCACTGAGAATCACTTTGAATCACCTAAAGAATTTCACTTCTTTGGCTAAGATGCTTTAACGGACTTGTCCAAGCTCAGAGCTAGTTGGTTTTCTTATTTCTAGACTACTGTCTTTCCCTGGCCCCAAGCTGCTCCTGCTTAACTCTGAGAGTCAGATCT
The DNA here is from genome assembly GCA_014189135.1 of Dicerorhinus sumatrensis harrissoni. NCBI lineage: Eukaryota > Metazoa > Chordata > Mammalia > Perissodactyla > Rhinocerotidae > Dicerorhinus > Dicerorhinus sumatrensis. The sequence continues at coordinate 40,998,420 of JABWHU010000006.1, forward strand.
GGAGGCTTCCTAGGGGGAAAGAGTCCCTGGTCCCAGGAATCTGAAAACCTGAACTGGCAGTTTTGTCTTTGTATTCTGGCAGAGTCTTCCTCTCCACAGGACCGTTCCATGCATGAAGGATGAAGGCATCTACAGGACAGGGCATGAAGGGATGGGGGACCCCTGGGCACAGGAAAGGAAGGCACCAAAATGGACTGGAGTTGCAGGGTCTAAAGAGGAGGAGGAGGAGAAGGTGGAAGGCAGTGTTGCAGTCTCACTTCTGTGTGCGACTTCTTGCTGTGGGCAGTGCTCCTTAAGCTCCATCATCAGTTTCCTTCCAAACTGCATCCAGTCTCAGCTCTTTCTCTTCTCCTCTATCCTCTCCTCCCACCTCTTGTTGCTGCTAAAGCTTTGAAGTGAGAACCACCATTCCCTAAAATTTCTTCTGCAGCTGGAATAGCTGCCACCCCAACAATGGGATGAACATTCCCACAATTGGCTGCAGACTGTTCTTCCTAGAACAGTGCGTGTCTCCAGGATATTCTCATTCAGCCCTGCTGCTACTATGGGTCTGTGAATGCTAAGACTCTGGGATCCTTGTTGGTCTTCCATCCAATCCCTGCCCCCTCAACTTACATAAACAAGCAAACACCCAGATCCAGAGTGGCTTAATGATTCTTTACCTTCACATCCCTTAACACAGTGACAGCTCTGGACCTCTCTGACTAAACTTGTGATTGTTATTCCAACTCACTGCCAGTGTTCTTCACACCCAACATTAGCTTCCCAAGCATTGTAATGTGAAAATATATGGAACAGCGTTGGGGACTATGGAGGACATTTATGCCTCCCACATCTTCATCATCTCCCATTCTTTATCCTATTGACATTTTCTTCAATTGCGTGACAAGTCTTGTGTGTTTGCAGCTTTATGTCCCCCAAGACACACACACACACACACACACACACTTGCCCCTCAATAGAGAATTCTTGACCTCCCATCACCTTCTCGCATGAAAACTAGAGAGTTCTCTGAAGTGAGGAAGATCACAGAGGAGGAGGGGAAGAATCTCTCCTTCATTCCTCCATATTTTGCTCCTTCCTGGGAAAAGATCATACTTCAGAATCCTCGTTGTTCCCTCTCTCTAAGACCCCAATAACAACACACGGTGGTTATTCAGTGCTCCCTCTGCTCTAGGCGCTGTGTGTATTCCCATGGCTCATGAAAACCCCTAGGGGGTGACTTTTTGTTTATCCTTCTCATTGCACCAAACGTGCCAAGGAGGTATTGTGATCCCAACTTTTGTAGGAAACTGAGGCTGAGAGAAGTTCAATGACTGGATCAGAGTCACTCGGCTAGTGAGCAACAATGCCAGGGTTGAACCCGGCTCTGTCTGACTGTGAAGCCTGACCTCTGAACAGTTTCTGCTGTGCAGCAGGCCCTGCCCTCTTTGCCTTGGCCTGCCCTGACCGTCCACACTGACCCTGGGGAAGCAGGAGATCAGCTCAGACTGGCCAGTTATGGGGTGAATCTGCTTTTGCACAAGCCCCTGATGACCACAGCCAGCCAATGAGAGCAGGAGAGACAGCGACAGCCAGCTGAGAACCATCACAGAACACTGACAAGTTCCACCGCCAAAGATCAGGAGGTCTCTGTCCTACCCCCAGGGTTTATTTTCCCCAAGAGTGTAACATGGAAGGAGTAATATGGTTTTCTTGTTCCCTCTAAGGCTTTCCTTCACACTTACCTCATATAGAATGTTCCTTGTCCTTCTACTTCCCCTGTCTTCTAGAACTCAGAGTTGAGTGATACGAAATGTTTATTCTCTGGAGTTTGTCACATTGGGTCACAGAAGCAGACGAGCCTGGCTCACAGGCTGGACCAGGAGAGGCCAGGCAGGGGGGTACACAGTAGCCCTCTCTCTCTACTGCAGAGACAGGTCAGCTGCAGATCCAGCAAACACTGCTGCTGAGATGGGAGAAGGGAAAAGCCAGAGAAGCCATGAGAACTAGAAACAAGCTGGTGTGTGGATGTAGCAGAATCCAGGGTGGAGAGCTGCCCCAGAAAGGACACCCAGGGGGCCTGGGAAAGACAGAGCCCTGTCAACAGGACTCTTGAGCCTAGATAAGGCCGTAGGCTAGGTAAGGTTTTATAATCTTCCTTCTCAAGGTTCTAGATTGGCGATTAAAGCAGATAAGTTCATTCAATGAGCATGCCTCACTGTGCGCCAGGGATTGTCTGAGGAGCCAGGGGTGCAATCAATAGAACACAGTTCCTGCTGGCCAGGAATTCACAGCCAAGTCATTCAAACAGCAAATAATTACCATTCACTATGTGCCAGAAATCATTTTAAGTGGTTTGTTTATTTATTTATTTATTTATTTTGTGTGTGTGTGTGAGGAAGATCAGCCCTGAGCTAACATCCATGCTAATCTTCCTCTTTTTGCTGAGGAAGACCGGCTCTGAGCTAACATCTATTGCCAATCCTCCTCCTTTTTTTTCCCCAAAGCCCCAGTAGATAGTTGTATGTCATAGTTGCACATCCTACTAGTTGCTGTATGTGAGATGCGGCCTCAGCATGGCCGGACAAGCAGTGCGTCAGTGTGCACCCAGGATCCGAACCCGGGCCGCCAGTAGCGGAGCGTGCCCACTTAAGCCCTAAGCCACGGGGCCGGCCCCATTGTGGGTTTTTTAATTAAGATGTAATTGACACATAACATTATATTAGTTTCAGGTGTACAACATAATGATTTTATATTTGTATATGTTGCAAAATGATCACCACAATAAGTCTGGTTAATATCCATCACCACACATAGTTACAAATTTTCTTTTTCTTATGAGAAATTTTAGAAACTTCTCTCTTAGCAACTTTCAAATATACAACACAGTAATGTTACATTACAGCCCCATGACTTATTTATTTTTTGACTGGAAGTTTGTAACTTTTGACTCCCTTCACCGATTTCATCCACTCCCCACTCCCTCCAGTGGCAACCACCAATCTGTTCTCTGTGTGTGTGTGTCTATATAAGTTCGGGTTTTTGTTTTTGTTTTGTTAGATTCCACATACAACCGAGGTCATATGGTGTTTGTCTTTGTCTGACTTATTTCATTTGGCTTAATGATGTCCATTTATGTTGTTGCAAATGGCAAGATTCTCTTCTTTCTCATGGCTAAACAATATTCCATTATACATATACCACATTTCCTTTATTCATTCGTCCATTGATGGGTACTTTTGTTGTTTCCATATCTTGTCCATTATAAATAATATTTCAATGATTACAGGGGTGCATAAACTTTTTCAAGTTAGTGTTATTGTTTTCTTTGGATAAATACCTAGAGGTGATATTGCTGAATCATATGGTATTTCTCTTTTTAATTTATTGAGGAACCTCCATACTGTTTTCCATAGTAGTGCACCAATTTACGTTCCCACGAACAGTCACAAGGCTTCCCTTTCTACACATCCTCACCAACACTTGTTATCTCTAATCATTTTGGTGATGGTCATTCTAAGAGGTGTGAGGCGATATCTCATTGTGGTTTTGATTTTCATTTCCCTGATGATTAGTGATGTTGAGCACCTTTTCATGTACTTGACGGCCATCTGTATGTCTTCTCTGGAAAAATGTCTATTTAGTACCTCTGCCCATTTTTAAATTGGATTGGTTTTTTGCTGTTGAGTTATATGAGTTCTTTATATATTTTGGGTATTAACCTATTTCAAACATATGATTTGCAAATATTTTCTCCCATTCAGTAGGTTGCCTTTTCATTTTGTTGGTGGTTACCTTTGCTGTGCAGAAGTTTTTTAGTTTGATGTACTCCCACTTGATTATGTTTGCTTTGGTTGCCTTTGCTTTTGGTGTCAAGTCCGAAAAATCATCCCCAAGATCTATGTCGAGGAGCTTACTGCCTACATTTTCTCCTAGGAGTTTTATCGTTTCAGGTCTTACGTCTAGGTCTTGAATCCATTTTGAGTTAATTTGTGTGTATCGTGTAAGATAATGATTCGGTTTGATTCTTCTGTTTGTGGTGGTCCAGTGAGCATGTGTTTTAAGTGAAATCCAACGGACCAACAAAGCATGTTTATTAGGAAAGGATCTATTCACAATATATGTGTTAACCTTTCCTAGCCACTCCACTTGCATATAGCATTTATGATGCCCCACAAGCACAGATTTCCAGTGGATCCATATGCTTGGGAGTTCAGCAAAACTCAGGGTTGTGTACAGGGTAAACCAGTTACATCTACAACTGAGTAAATGTAATATCTACATAAAATACTGACAGCCCCTAGAAGACCATCTTCCCTTTTAAAGCAAACCTTGCTTCAAATGCAAAAAGAAGTCAATGGAGTTCTAAGAAACATAATTCTATCACATCCTTTCGTGTGTTACTTCCCTGTATTTCCCAAAAATTTGTGATGACCATAATGACATAGATGGTAAGGAAAAGATAACGAAACCCATGGTTCCTTCCACTCTTTCCTTGCTCTTCAATACCAGAGAAAGTGTTGGTAGAATGTACACATACCAAGAAGAGAAATGAAAACAGTTGAGTAAGCCTTGTGCAGGGTTTCCACTGTTCTGGTAAGAATGGGGTATGTGTACAAGCTGTGAAATACAATCCATGCAAGTTTACTTATTGCTCATGCATCAGATGCTCTTATATTTGCATTTAAAACTAACATTGCACATTATAAAGATGAACAGTAAATTCGTGATAATAATTCAAAGTTCTAATGTTTCTTCGATTAGAACAGTAATAACTAGCAAATAAAAGCCACTAGAAAGAAGAGAAAAGCTTTCTATTTTAGTAGTTTTAAAAGCACTCATTCCTGCTCTGTGAACAAGGGGCCCCACGTTGTCATGGTGCACTGAGCCCTGTAAATTATGTGGCCAGCCCCGGATAGAAATGGCACTTTCTAGAGGTGGAGTAGAGAGAAGGAGTTTTCTGTCATGACTCTAAGGTCCTGGTTTGGTGACTGTGGTGACAGTGCCACTGCTGGCTCAGGGGAACCAGGAGGAAGAGCAGGGGAGACAATGATGGCAGCTCAGTGTATGTTGCATTTGAGGTGCCTGTGGGACATTTAGACACACACCTGAGGCAGATGGAGAACCAGGACTGGGCTTGAGAGAGAGAGATGGGTTATCCACAGAAGGGGGGCCTCACAAAAATGGCAAAGACCGTTCAGGGAACAGAGAGTGGGAGAAGAGCTCTGAGGGGAGACCCCAGATGAAATGGGGAGCAGTGTGGAAGGCAGACCTGATGTTAGGGCAAGATGTTCCCATGACACTCCAGGTGCAAGAAATGTCAGGTTTCTTAATTTTCCTAAACAAATTAAATTCTGTCCTGTCATCCCATCTGACAGATTGGCAAGAAGCTGTCTACCTAGTCATTTTGCATGGCTCCATATTCCTCTGCTGGTGGAGCAGCACTCTTGAGGTTTACACAGTTCTGCAAACTCCTTTGGTTTCACAAGATTACTACCAAGCACCTTAGCTGAGAAAGGAACACTGCGGAGTAAGCCTTCTTTCCTCTTTCCTGCCCGCCTCTCTTGCTGCCCATCTTCTACTGCAGGCATGAGAGGTGGATTTAGAGTGATGCAAATAAAACTTAAGCTTCAGAGCCTCTTCCAAAGGGCTGTACTTAATTTATATGCATAATTTTGTATATTTTCCTTAAAAAGGGACCTAAAATTGTATAAGTTTCAGGGCCCCAGAAGGCACATATTTTAACTTAGATACTACATAATATATACACTAAAGCCCCAGACACACTGATAAGGTCATGTGCTCTAAGCCTGGGCGTCTTGATTGCAATGTGAATATTACAAAATTCCTCTGACGCCATTTTCATCAGAGCTATTTAGGGAGGGGCTACCAAGCTGGGGACAGTGGGAAAACTTTTTGAGATATGACCTCCCTGAAGAACTGTTGCTATTTCTATCTATTCTAGAACATGCAAGGTATACATATATTGCTAAAAGTATTGCCAGCTGCTGCAACAAATATCTTCCAAATGTCAGAGGCTGAACCCAACAGTAACTGAGTTCTTACTCACATCATCATCATGAATGCAGGTGCTCCTGGCTGGCAGGAAGGTTTCATGGTGTGACTCCTTTCAGCTGACTCCCCACCTCTGAGAGCACAGAGTCCTCTGTATCTAGCCAGAAAGAAGGAAGAGAAAGGGCCCACCTCCTAAAGGCTTTGGCCCAGAGTGGACACACCTCATTTCCACCCATATTCCATGGACCCACCTAGACGCAAGGGGTGCTGGGCAATGTATTCCCTGGCTGGACAACTATCTACCAGTGATAACTCTATATTATGGAAGGACAAAACATGAATTTTGGTGGACAGTTAGGTTTCTCAGCCTCAGTGGGGAAAGCAGCTATTCAGACCACACATCAAGAGCAAATCTCACTTTCCAATTACACTGGGAAGAGCAAATAAATGTTGCAGACTATCTCTTCTGCTTCTTTTTTATTTCCTCTGGGGCTATTGTTAGCCAAAAGAGAAGTGCTCTCCAGAAATGTTAGTCTCAGCGCCAGGGATGGTCATTTCTAACTGACAGAGTCAGAGCACTTGTAAAGGCTGCTCCGGACACTGAGTAAAGCACGTATCTTTAAACCTTATTTGCGTTTGTTTCAAACATAGACTGTACCTGAGGCCAATTTGTGGAATTGGAGAAGTTTGACTTCAGGATATCCAGTCTCCTCTTGGTGCTCAGTTTCAGATGCCCGGAGCCTGCTGACTTTCTAACCCTATTGCTTATCAGACAAGCTTCTGCAAGGCAAGGCCCTCATCTATTTCACATTTGCATACTTGAAGGAATGGACTTAGTGACTGAAAGACCGGGGTGGGTGCCCAAACCATTGGTTGAACAAAAAGAGAGATAGAGAGAGAAATTATCATCATCATTTACATTAAAAACTCATTTGGGGGCCGGCCCCATGGCGTAGTGATTAAGTGCGCACTCTGCTGCTGGCGGCCCAGTATGGATCTGGGCGCGCACCGACGCACAGCTCGTCAAGCCATGCTGTGGCGGCGTCCCATATGAAGTGGAGGAAGATGGGCACCGATGTTAGCTAAGGAACAGTCTTCCTCAGCAAAAAGAGGAGGATTGGCATGGATGTTAGCTCAGGGCTGATCTTCCTCACAAATAAAAAAAAAATTCATTTGCCGCACTTCTTTTCCATTGCATTTGAAGTCTTTTCTTTCTCACCCCTGAAGGCTCTCTCCTTCCTTAAACAGACTTCAGGCAATAGGAAGCAGGTGAGAGTCTTCCGGTGCAAGGGAGTCTTCTCACCCCCTGGATTATCCTCTATTGATATCATGCCCTGGAGTTAATCCTGTTTTCAACTCTTTCTCTTGGTGGGATGGGGAGCAAGAGCCCTTCCTCCTCATGTTCCTTCCCCACCTTCATGCTTAGCAAGATGATTAAGCAGCTCTGATCCATAAAATGGGGAACCTCAGACCTAGCCAAAATAGTCCCCCAAATAATCAGTAGCAAGGAGTTACCATTATTATTAAAAAATATTAATGCTAGTAACATTTACACTGTCCTGGGTGTATGTGTATTAGACAGGCTTCTATTGCAATCACGCCTCAGAACAAACACCAAACGTCTCAGGAGATTATACCAACATTTGTTTTCCTCCTTCATGGGTCTATAGGGTCACTGGGATGCAGCTGCTCTGGGGTGGGATCACCTGGGCTTGGCTGACTAGGTTGGATTCCAGGCTGGAGGTCGGGCTCCAGTCAACTCCAGAGGTCTCTTCATTCTGAGACCAGGAGTTACAAGACATGTGCTTCTCCCAGTCCTGGCAGATTGCAGAAGCAAAGGAGCCAAGCCAAACCATGCAAGTATATTTAGAGCCTCTATTTCACTGACATTCCATTGGCCAAACAAGTCACATGGCCAAGCCCAAAGTCAACGAAATGTGGACTGCAAACACTCATAGCTGACAACAGAATTGAGGGCAGGGAGCCTGTCCACCACAGGAGAGAGCTCTGACCGCAAAGGTAACATGTGCTTGATACCGGCTCAATACAAGGTTGACATAAGGGAAGCCATATTGTAGAGGGGAAACCATGCTGTGACTTGGAATGACCTCTGACTAACTCTGGACTTTATGGCCCCTCCCAGCTGCTAAAAGTTGATAACTTTGTTCTTTTGAGTTCCTTAGGAATGTGATGTGATGACCACCAGGCAGAGAGTCTATGCTGGTAGCCATCTTCAATGACAACTGAAAGATCAGGGTAGAAGGCATTGCTCCAGTCTCTGATGCATATAAAGTAAAACAAAGGACTGCCAGGAACTAAGGCCAAATGGATGCCCCAACCCTGGGACCAGATGCCTCTCCCCACTCGGAGACCAGCCCTCAATATAAGTGGCCTGTAGTCTTTGTGCTGTAAGACGGTTCTTTGAGACGTTAGTCGGCCATCCTACCCCTTGCTAGCAGGCTGTAATAAATTGCCCTTTCTTTTCCACCATCTTGCCTCTTGACGATTGGCTTTTGTCTTGCGGCAAGCAGATGATGCCCTTTGTGCGGTAACATGCTAAACGCACAAAACCAGAGATACACACACACGCACATGCACACAAGAACACAGGGCATACATAATCCCACCACCAGAGGAAACACAATCGAAATACTTTTCTTCTAGTCTCCCACTATCCACCCAGATGCTCAAGCCAATACCTAAAAGTCATCCTTGGACTTTTATGTCCTCCTCTCAGCCCCAGCATCTAATCTATCAACAAGTCCTATCTCCAAATAAATCCCAAATCCATCACATTTTGCAACTGCGTGGTTACCACCACGGTCCAAATCTGCATCATCATCTCTTGCATAGACAATGCAATTGTTTCCTATTTGGTCTCCCTCCTCCATACTTGCTCCTGGCCCAGGAACCCACCACATTACAGACACAGCCTGTACCTACCTCACAACAGACACAGCATGTTCCCACCACACAACAGTCACAATATGTACCCACCACTCAGCAGACACGACATGTACCGACTACACGACAGAACATGTACCCACCACACCACAGATAGAGTGGTCTTTACAATGTCAGGCTCCTACCTATGCCCTTTAATGGTTCTTATAGGTGAAATAACATTCAAATTCCTTACCATAGTGTGGAGCAGTGCTTCTCTAACTGTAATGGGTCACCTGGGGAGGGATCTTATTCAAATGTAGACTGACTCAGTGAGTCTGGGGTGGGGCCTGAGGTTTGACATTTCTAGCGAGCTTGGTGCTTCTGGGTCATGGCTCTAGTGGAAGACCCTATATGATCTGGCCCACCCCTTCCTTTCAGCCACATCCCATCACAGCCTTTCTCTCTATTCCTCTCCCACAGAGATCTCTTCCTGCTCCAAGGACTCTGCTTCCCCTGCCTGGATGCTCCCCTCTCAGCTCTGCATCTGGCTTAATCCTTCTTGTCATTCATGTTCATGATGAACTCAACCATCACCACCTCAAACAGGCTCTTCCTGACCACCCAAGCCCCCAGCCCCATCTTGCTTGGGATTTTCTCAACCTCAGCACTGTTGACAATGGGGAGCTGTTCTGTACGCTGTAGGATATTAATAGCATCCCTAGACTCTCCAGCATTGTCATTTAGTGTGTGTCATAGTCAGTAGTGTGTGGGAGATGGGAATGAAAACTAGTTTTATTAACTGCTGATTACTGGCTTATTCTTTTACAGACACTATGCTACTGTTTTATACAGGCATTATCACATGTGATCCTGGAAACATCACTTTTCAAAGGTAAATGATGAGCTCATTCTACAGATGAGACACCTGGGGCTCAGAGAATCTGAGTAACCCACCACAGGTCACTGAGAGAGGAACGAGTTGCTGAGATTTAAAGCCAGATGTCTTATCCCAAAGTTTCTGCTTCTAACCTTCATGCTGTTCTGAATCTGCATGATAACAGAGAAAGCAGTGGACAATTATTTAGGGTATAGATATTATAACACAAATAAACCATGAAGGAAAACATTCTGACTTTGTGAAAGTAATGCACAAATGTGTTATGACACCTGCTGGCTGTTTGTGAGCATGATGCGACGTAACAGTTGTATTTCCACCAGACTGTAAACTCTATGCTTTTTTTTGAAATTTTCTTTTTTTACTTTTTTTTATTGTGGTAACATTGGTTTATAACATTATATAAATTTCAGGTGTATATCATTATATTTCAGTTTCTGTGTAGACAACATCATGTTCACCACCCAAAGACTAATTATCATCCATCCCGGTACATGTGTGCCCTTCTACTCCTTTCTTCCTCCGTCCACCTTCCCCTCTGGTGACCACCAGTCCAATCTCTGTATCCATGTGTTTGTTGTTGTTGTTGTTAAACTCGAAGCTTAATCTCCAAAAATGACCAACAGAAGAGTTCATCAAGGATTTGCTGAGTGAATGTGTATCATTCGATACATGTCAGATTAATTTGTGGGTAAATTTTAGTTGAATCATAAAGTGTGGGATTTAGAAAGAATTGTAAAACTCCGCTAATTTAGTTGCCTACAAAGTGCAGAAACCCTCTCAACTACTGGCAGCTATCATATTTCTGCTTTAACATTCCCCATACAAGGAGCTCACTACCTCACAACATGGACAAAGCTAATCATGAGAAAGTTTTTTCTCCCACAGAGCAAAATCTGCCATTCTGTGCCTTTCACATTTTGTTTGTAGTTCTGCTCTGTGGAGCTAAACAAAATTGATCCAATCCTTCAAACATTACAGCTCCAAATATTTTGATTACGGTAATAAACTCTCTCAATTTCTCTTTGCATTGTTCACATTTATGGAGCACTTGCTAAGGCCTACAATAACTCCTTTGTTCCTCACCTGAACCCTATGAGGTGGGGCTGTTGTCCCCATGTCACAGATGGGGAGACTGCTCACAACCCTCCCTGACCACCCCCTCTCCCCCACCGCTCTTTATCTCTCTTCATGATTAATTTTTCTCCATAACATTTAGGTCATCATCTGACATGCTGTATATGTTACTGATTTATTTTCTCTCCCCCTCTCACCAGCATGCCTACTCCCTGAGAGCAGACTTTTTTTTTTTAATTACTTTATTGAGGTCATATCGGTTTATAACCTTGTGTAATTTCAGGTGTACTTTATTATATATCAGTTTCTGTATGGACTGCATCATGCTCACCACCAATAGTCTAGTTTTCATCCATCACCATACATATGTGCCCCTTTATCCTTTTCACCCACCCACCACCCTTTTCCCCTCTGCTAACCACTAATCTGTTTTCTTTATCTATGTGTTTGTACGTCTTCCACATGTCAGTGAAATCATACAGTGTTTGTCTTTCTCTGTCTGGCTTATTTTGCTTAACATAATACCCTCAAGGTCCATCCATGTGGTTGCAAATGGGATGATTTTGTCTTTTTTTATAGCTGAATAGTATCCCATCGTGTATATATACCACATCTTCTTTATCCATTCATCAGTTGATGGGCACTTGAATTGCTTCCATATCTTGGCTATTGTGGATAATGCTGCAATGAACATAGGGGTGTGTAAATCGCTTTGAATTGTTGATTTCACGTTCTTTGGATAAATACCCAGTTGTGGGATAACTGAATCATATAGTATTTCTATTTTTACTTTTTTGAGAAATCTCCATGCTGTTCTCTATAGAAGCTTCACCAGTTGGCATTCACACCAGCAGTGTATGTGGGTTCCCTTTTCTCCACATCCTCTCCAACACTTGTTATATTTTGACTTGTTAATTATAGCCATTCTAACAGGTGTGAGGTGATATCCCATTGTAGTTTTGATTTGCATTTCTCTGGTAGTTAATAATGTTGAACATCTTTTCATGTGCCTGTTGGCCATCTGTATATCTTCTTCGGAAAAATGTCTGTTCATATCCTCTGCCCATTTTTTGATCAGGTTGTTGGTTTTTTTGTTGTTGAGTTGTATCAGTTCTTGATATATTTTGGAAATTAGCCCCTTCTTGGATACATGATTTGCAAATATTTTCTCCCAGTTTGTGGGTTGTCTTTCCATTTTGTTCATGGTTTCCTTTGTCTTGCAGAAGCTTTTTAGTCTGATGTAGTTCCATTTGTTTATTTTTTCTTTTGTTTACCTGGCCTGAGTAGACATGATATTCAAAAAGATGCTGCTCTATTCTGTTGCCTCTGTGTCTGAGCTCTTACATGAGGATTGCACCCTCTGGTGACATGTTATTCAGAATTCCCGCAGAAATGGATTTAATAAAACTGTAAAACATAGTAAGGGTTCATTCATCTTGACGTACCCCAAATGTTTCTCTTCATTTCATCATGTAAGGTAAATGCATATTTTTTAATACCCAATATTTCAGGCTGAAAATAAAATAAAATGTGGGTAGGAATTATTATCCAACTGGGTTGTTATTGCCAGGAGAATGTGAAACAGTGTCTGTAACTCTGTACCATGTAAAGTCCCCCACAGACGTCACTCACCGCTCCAGAAAGTCATCTTTCCCTTCAGTAACTTGCTTTCCCTCCCCCGCTCTTTCCACCTCACTCCTCCTGCGGCCC
>JABWHU010000006.1:41011218-41064065 GCA_014189135.1 Dicerorhinus sumatrensis harrissoni
CCTCCTCCGCCTCCTCCGCCTCCTCCGCCTCCTCCGCCTCCTCCGCCTCCTCCTCCTCCTTCGCCTCCTTCTCAGAAGATAATCTTTAGGCTTCTCCGCCCCCTGGTGGCCACTGGGCGTCACTGCGCTGTGTGCTGAGGAGAGTCTCCCCCTCTCAAGGGATGTAAAAGGAGAGGCCTCTAAATAGGAAGTCAAGGGCTGTGCACAGACGCGGGTTTCCCCCGCAAAAACGTTATAACAGAATTAGAAGGTCCCGAGGATGGGTTTGAATTCTGTAGGCTGCAAATTCAGGAGTTAAATTTGCACCTTTATTTGCATATAAACTGAGGTTTATTTCAGTCCCCAGCCCCTTTTCTGCTTAATGTCAGGACCTTGATCTTAGTCAATCAGGCTACACCTGAGTCAGTGGGCTTTGTCTTAGTTCAGGACTTCATCAGTTAATTTTGGGGCTCCCCGTTTCCTCAATTGTATCTCAGTTTGGGATGAAGAGAAGAGCTCTGTCTTGTCCAGGTTCCAGGAATGGTCACAGGCTCTCCATTGTCATCTGTCCCCTCGGGCATCTGCCTCCACATCCTGTGCCCTGGTTTCTCAGCCTGGAACCGCGCACATCCCGCTTCTTTCCTCCGCATCCTGGAGAGGTGTCCTCGGGCCTCTGTGCCCCTCAGCCACGTCCACACCCAGCGAGCGACCCGGGAAACCTGCGGAGCTTCCCTTCCAGCCTGTGGTTCCGCCTCAGGCCCTCCCTCACACAGCTGAGTCCGCCAAGTTCCTACATCTCTGCTCTAAGGTCATCTCAAACCTTCTTTTTTTCTTTTCACTGTGACCCAAAACAATAAGAAGTACATTTTATATCATAATTCAGGACATACATTCAAATTTATGTATGCTGTATGCTCTTATAGTTCCATTCTGTTTTATTTGATTTTTTTTTTGAATGTTGGTCACTATTCAATATATTGATTTCACAATCCGTTGATGGACCAGAACCTGCAGGTTGAAAAGCACTGTTCTATGATTATTGTCTTAGCAGATGGTCTAGGCTGAATTTAAAAGACATTTTCCGAGAGAGCAACATAAACTGTCTACAAGGATAGGAACTCACATCGAAAATGCTAGAAGGAATTGGTCCAAAGGGCGATCTCTAATGAGAAGATTCATTTATAGATTTATTCAAACAATTGTTTTGTAGATGTAATACTTTGATCATAGCTGGGAGGGGTATTGTGTCAATCAAGTTGCCCGTTGCCTGATTCACTCCTCACCCTTCCCTTGCTCTGCTCCGCCTCACAAGGAACTACATTTCCCAGGCGCTCTTGCGCTCTGGCTTGTGGGTTAGCCAATGGGAAGACTGACAAAAGATTGGCATGCAAGAGGAAGGCAGAAACCAGGATATTTCTCCTCCCTCTCTGCTCCCTGTAGCATTTTCTGCCTCAGCTGCATCCATTCTCAGACTTGAGATCCTCTCTTTGGCATCCCACCTCCTGCTGCTCGTCCCCGGGGCACCCACTGTCACCGTTCCAGCTCCCTCTCTGGGCTCTCAAGCCATCTCTTCCCACTGTCCCTCTGTCTTTAGGAGTGATAACAGCTTCTTGCTGTAGCTCATCTCTGGGTTACCCTCCTGTGAGTTCCTGTCCTGGCGGCCAGTTCATTTTGCTCTGTGGGACAATGTGTTTTAAATTCAGTCCCGAAAGCCAATCTCTTGTATGAAATCCTACCTCAGAGAAAAGATTCCCTAAGGACTCTTCCGTTTAAACTTTAATTTTCTCTACTGTAAAGTGAGGCTACTGACACTATTAAAGTCCATTGACCAAAGATCTCTAGGAAAACACTTGTGGTCATACAGAGTTAGCTTTATTTAACTTGCTGTGGCAAGGGAGAGTGCCCACTAGAAGAACCATGGGGCGTCTAGCTAAGAGTGAGCTGGTAGAAGCTTATTATTCTCAGAGGGTGTAAGGAAATCAGACATCAGTTCCGGACTGGGTGTTGTCAGGAAGCGGGGTGGTTCAGTGACTGGGTGTCTCAGTAATATTTACCAGGAGGAAGTGATTCCGGCTCAACACAAGGTTAACTTGAGGGAAGCCATATTGTAGAAAAGAAACCCTGCTGTAACTTTGAAATGACCTCTGATTAACTAACCCAGACATGCTCTGTGGATTTTATGGCCCCTCCCAGCTGCAGTAAGTCGAAGTTCCTTAGGAATGTGATGACCCCTGGGCAGAGAGTCTATGCTGATAGCCACCATCAATGACAACTGAAAGAACAGGGTATAGGGCTTTGCTCTGGTCTCTGATGCATATCCAGTAAAGCAAAAGACTATCAGGAACTAAGAACAGATGGATGACTCCACCCTGAGACTCAATATCTGCCTCCACCTGGAGATCAGAGGGATGCTCCCCCCCTGAGATCAGATGCCTCTCCCACCCAGAGACCAGCCCCCTATATAACTGGCCTCTAGTCTTTGTTCTGTAAGATGGTTCTTTCGGATGTTAGTCGGCCATATTCCCCCTTGCTAGCAAGTTGTAATAAACTGCCCTTTTCTCTGCCACTATCTCACCTCTTGATGATTGGCTTTTGTCTTGCAGTGAGCAGATTGTGCCCTTTGTGCGGTATGAGAAGGCGAAGTCAAGTGGGGCTGGAGATGTCTTGGGTCAGAAAGCACAGTCCCTCTGTTAAGCTGGAAAAGGAGGTGTTGACTTAATTTTGTGATTGCAGAGTGTCCTTATCTCTTTCGTGTTTCAGACATAGCTATGGAGTGATCTTGTCTCCAACTTGTTCTATCAGAGGTAACAGAGTAGCCTTGTCTGGTTATTGTCGATACTGCAAAAAAGTGTTTATATTCCATTGTCCTAGCATTTATCTTCCAGCTATTGGGATGATATTTTTTCACGTTTCCAACACCAACCTCATAGACTTATTGTGAGGATTGAATATAATTATATAACAGCATTTGAAAATTCAGAGAAATATTTTTTGGCGCCTAGTAAGTGCTTAATAAACATTAGCTTCTTATTGTCATTACTGCTGAGAAAATGATAGACTAGACCTTAGCGGTATTTTAAAACCAGCTGTACTAGCTCACAGGAGCCAATCGTTCACATCTCTTCCCAGCTCAACATTCAATGACTTCACATCTGTACCTTGAATAAGCTATGGTGGTAGAATTTATACCATGGAAATTGGTAAACATTACATACCAGAATAGTGTTTTTCCCCGAAGAGTTGGTTATTAAACATTTACCAGCATATCACTGCCTAGAGAATGACATGTGGAAATGGAGGGGCACTTAAGAAAAGTATCTGCTCTGATCAGTGTGAGAAGAAACTGGAAAGTCAATTAAAATAAAGTCATACCTAAAATGAAGCCCACATTAATATGGGATTTTTAGGGTAGTATTACACTTGCAGAAGAGTACTATCCATTTATATATTTCTGTTCAACTTGGACTTTTAGGATGAGAAAGTAAAGTGCAGGAGGAATCTTAAATTAGTTTACAGAATAATTATACATTGTTAATGAGGTAATAATTTTTAGGATTTTGGAGAAATTCGTGTATTTTCTGCCATATGTGTAGCATGTGTGTGCTAATGATTCCCATTATCTTATCACTTGGTGTGTTATAAGAATGCTATAATTATGAGATTTGAAGTTTAAGCACTAAAACATGGGAGATTAATAAGAAAGGGACAATAAAACATTATTGTATTAGTGATGTATTAATGATACCAGTTGCTCTAACACAGAAACCCATAAATCTCAGTTTTTCAACTCAATAATGTTTATTTTTTCTCTCAGGCAACATCTCATGCAGATTTTCTGGTTGGTCTTCACATGGTTGCTGAGGGACTCTCGTGTGTTCCTGGAGTCTAAGGGCATGGGGTCCTCTGCTGGATCCTCAGCATTTGACAGACAGAAAGAGAAAGAGACAGAGAGAGGAACCCCATGGGAGGTTTTCCGCCATCAAGCTTCAAAGTTGTGAACTGGCTAGTTACAATTCCTCTCACATTCCATTTCCCAGATCTCAGCCACATGACCATATCTGATTGCAAGGGAGGCTAGAAACATAATTTAGACTGAATGTTTGTGTCCCTCTAAAAATTCATATGCTGAAAACTAATCCCCAGCCTCTGCTACAATACTTGACCACTGTGTCACATGGGGTCCACAACCAAAAGGAGGGATCCATGTCAACTCTGAGAGTCTGATTTCTTAGAGAGGCCGCCATCCCTGTGGGTAAACTTCCTGGTGTTTATTCTTAGCAGGGAGCAGTAGACACAATGTGGATGGTGTGTGGGGGGGTGCTGATTAATGAGGACATACTGTGTGGAGGGCAAGCTGATCTCCTGGACAGACCTCTAAGGAGGCTGTGCCTTAGCTTTTAGTTACTTTTAAAAGGTAACAAATATAAAAGTAAAAATATAAAGTACTACAGAGAACACTAAAGCAAGGAAAAAAGATAAGGAGAGTCAGAGGTATGCAATTTTGTGAATAGTGGACAGGGAAAGTGACAAAGACCTAAAAGGTGAGGGGACATACCATGAAGACATCTGATGAAAGAGAGGTCCATGCAGAGGAACAGCAATGTAAAGGCCCTGAGGTGGGACCAGGCCTGATGTGTTTGAGGAGCATCAGGGAGGTACTGGGGAAATGGACTAATCCTGCCAACAAAAGATGCCTCTGTACCAGTTAGAGGTGGGAACACAATTTATGACTTAGTTAAGCATGCTCAGAGTTACACGTGTGTGAGGTAGCACAAAAGGGATTACAAAGTCTGGAAAGAATTCATGCAAATTTATCCAGTAAAAGTAATTTATCCAGCTAAATGTATCCAGTGAAAGTTCTATTTCCTTGAGAGACAAATGGATGCAACTTGTGTTTTTTATACACCTCAGGAGAGACTCCTGAGTTAATTTCAGAAGTATGTGTTTACAGCCAAGGCCAGAAGGCCCATGACCTTACATGGTAAAATCAAAAGGCAAGGTCTGAGCATATTATGTCCTTAAGGAGATACCCTAGGGAAGGAAGGGTGAAGAGGGTGTTGCCTCCCTCCTCAAAGAAAATTTCACAGTTTTGCCCTTACAGAATCCACTATGGCTGGGGCAGAGTGCTGAGGGGAAGAGGAGGAAGAGGTGAGATCACAGACATACGAGGTGGGCCCACCAACCTTACACACAACACATCCACAAATTTTCATTTTTCTGCATAGTGAGAGGGAAGTGGAAAGCTGTCGTGTTGCACCTCTGTGGACTCCTTTTCCAACCTCCAGTTCCTCCTTATTTCTTCCTCTCTGCCTTTGTCTTTTAATTAGTTTTTTTTAACTATTTTTTTATTGTGATGAAATATACATAACTACAATTTGTCATTTTAACCATTTTAAATGTATAATTCAGTGGCATTAAGTGCATTTACATTGTTGTGCAACCATCACCACCATCCATCTCCAGAAGTTCTTCTTCATCTTCAACTGAAATTCTTTACCCTTTAAACTCCCTATTCTCCCCTCCCCTTAGCCTTTGGTAACCACCATTCTACATTCTGTCTCTGAATTTGACTATTCTAGGTAACTCATATCAGTGGAATCATACAATATGATACAATATCACAAATACAATATCTGTCTGAGTCCCTGCTTTCAATTATTTTGAGTAAATACCCGAAAGTGGAATTGCTGGATCATATGGTAATTTTACATTTAATTTTTTGAGGAAACACCATACTGTTTTCCACAGTGGTTGCATCATTTTGCATTCCCACCAGCAATACATAAGGGTTCCAATTTCTCCATATATTGCCAAAATCTGTTATTTTCTTTTTTCCTTTTCAGTAATAACCATCATAAGTGGTGTGGATCTTTTTTTTTTTTTTGAGGAAGATTGGCCCTGCAATAACATCTGTTGCCAATCTTCCTCTTTTTCTTTTTTTCTTCTCCCCAAAGCCCCAGTACATAGTTATGTAGCATAGTTGCAGAGTGGTATCTCTTCTATGTGGGACGCCGCCTCAGCATGGCTTGATGAGCTGTGAGTGGGTCCCAGCCCAGGATCCCAACCTACAAACCCCGGGTGCCTCCAAAGTGGAATTCGGGAACTTAACTGCTAGGCCACCAGGCCGTTCCTAGGTGTGAATCTTTTAATTAAGTTTTAAACACATAATTACACTTGACGTATATTTTTTTACCCCTCACACAAATTTATGTTGGCATTAAAGAGGCAGTCTGGAAGTTGGCCTACCTACCAGGGTTGAGCAGACTTGAGGATGCCCCACTGCAGGAATCAGGAGCCATCCAGCTGAGAGGGGAGACTTTACTCAGGGGAAGTGGTAGCAAGCAAGTGTCTGTGTTCAGGTGAGCAGTCAGGAGGTAGCTCCACAAAGATTTCGACAGTGTGTCTTGTCAAATAGCGTGTGAAGATCTCAGAAATGAGATGTATGGCAGGAGCAAAGACCTCTGGAGACCCAGACAAGCTACTGATACCGTAGGAATCCGTCAGCAGGTGGGTAATGGTGGGCAGGAAACAGTCTGCGGAGGGGCCTGGCAAAAAACAAAGGGCTTATTCCTTAGATCTTCAGGACTGGACACAAGTTTCTGAAATAGGTACTAGGTAGAAACAGGAATATGGACACAAAGACAAAGCCAGATATCAGAACTGTGGTCGAAGGTCAAAATAAGCAAGAAGGGTGAGTTGGTGCTAAGACTAGGGTTTGAGGGATCCTGAAAACTCTCTTGCCTGAGCCTCAGATTGGAATAGCAAAACTGAGTCTACAAGGCCTGGGATCTTGAGTCTCCAGCTCTGGGAAAGAAAAGGCTACACAGGCTGTGAAACAAGGCAAGGACCGAGAGAAGCAACTTCAGCATCAAGGTGCTCCAAGAACTTGTTAGTAAGACTGAATAACAATCTAATTTTAAAATGTTACTCAGTCTCTCTTCAATATTAGCAACAATTGATTACAAACAACCAGACAGAAATCAGCTGTGCTGTGAATTATCATTAAACATCAACTAAAACAAACGAATAAAGAAATTTCTATAAGTTAAAGTGTTTCACTGAATTTTTAATTCCAGTTACCGATTTGAGTTGATGTTAATTTCCAGGTTCGTCTGTAGTCCTATTTTGTAGATGCCCTGTCTGATTGTAGCTGCAACCTGGGATGACAGCCACTTTTACTATTTTTTTTTATTATTTTCCTTATTAAAAAAAATAAAAGAATAATTCTAATATCTGAAATAAACTAATTCATTTCATTCTGTTTGATAACACTAAACTCTATGGAACAATCTAACAATTGATGAATGTAAGTTTTACCACAATCTCTGCCGAACAACTCTGGTGAGGTGGACAAAGGCATTTAAGAATTCCAGCAAATCTTATAGTGATACTAATTACACTGACATTTATTGAGAGCTCACAGTGTGCCAGGTAGGCATCATTCTAAGCATACATAAACTCCTTTTGAGCACATCACATGTATAAACACACCAATCATATAAGGTAATTGCTACTATTATTATCGCCATTTTACAGGTGAGGAAAGTATAAATTTCAATTTTCAGTCAACAGCTGATCACACTGAGTTCTCTGGCAGCACCACATCTATAGATTCATTCCTTTCTCTGAGCGGCTGTAGATCCTCATAAACCCTTGGTCGTTTATTTTCTGAAAGCCCAGTTCATCTCACCTCCCAATGCTGCTGGCTTCCAACACATCCCTCACTCAGGTCCCCTAACCTCTTTCCCGGATCCCACAGAGGGACTATGTTCTCTTGCTAACAAGCCGATACCCGCATATAACCTCTAAGGATACTCCACATTCTGCAGTCAGACTCACACTCTTCCAATCCGATATTTATGGTCCTTTACAATTCCCAACCCAAACCCTGGGCTCTGGACCGATTTTTCAAGATTAAGAGAGGGAAACTTTAATTTTCAGAGAAAGATGCGTCTGTTTTACAGTAGTGGATCACTTTTCAGAATATCTTTTTCTAGGAGTTCAAAGCGATCTCTCCACTATTTGGGGAGACCGTCTGCGTGTAGATTTCAGGTCTCCAAAAAACTCCGCTGAGATTCGAAACCCGGGTCTCCGCTTTCTTAGGGAGGCTCTTTAACCCGTCAAACCACGGTGCCAGACATACTTACTTGCTCCTGCAAGAAAAGATGTCTTGCTCTTTTTAGGGGCAGTTTCAGATCCAGTGATCTGATTCTGAACAACTCTCGCAGTATGAAATCAATCATGTTTCCCGTCAACTAAGGACAAGAGAGGATGCAGGGAAAGCAGTTATCTCGAAGATGGGATGCGGCACAAATTAAAACAGCCAGCCCCTCGTGAATTCATTTCATTGAAATACTAGTTAGAATCTACAATCAGCTTTGGAAACAAATTCAAAACGCAGCCTAGTCAGCGTCCCTGACCCGGGGTGGAGGGGAGGACACATTATTCCTCTTAGCTACCTTCCCTACCCGCTCCGCTCCGAACCGACCCACCTTAAACCGAACGTCTATATTTCCAAAAAGACAAAAACAACAAAACCTCCGAAACGTCTATTTTTTATAAATGTGGAGAAAAATAGATAAGAAAAGGAATGAAGTAGAACAGAAAGAACTGAAAATAGAAGCAATTCGGAAGCAGAGACAATCAGGGAGCGACTGGATGGGTAGAAGTTTTGATCCAGAAGGAGGTAGAGAGGCGTTATTTTGTATTCAGCTGAGCAGTCTTCACTGAGTATAGAAAATTAATTCCATAGATCAGGTTGACAGGTATAGACAGTAAGGGTTTCTATGGGACCTCGTGGCGCAACGGTAGCGCGTCTGACTCCAGATCAGAAGGTTGCGTGTTCAAATCACGTCGGGGTCAACTATTTTAGTGCCTGTCTGTCGGGGTTACTAGTCTGTGAAGTGAAATGTAGAGGAAGAAAAAGATCCCTTCCCTGCTTTCTCCGACCTTGGATGCCATCCTTATAATGTCTTTGAGAAGTAAATAAATAAATAGGCAGGTATATATAGTAACATATAATATTGTTATTGTATTTGGGGGCTTGTTTCTGGGCCTATAGAGAAGTTTTTCTCTTCAGTTGCAAACATTCTGAATGTCACTCTTCACCAATTCGTCCATATCCCCAATCCTCCCGGCTTTCTCTCGACGCTCACCTCTGTGCCAACAGATCCATCTCTTCATCCGCATCTCTCTCTCCAACCTCCGGAAGCTTAGCAGATCTTCTGAGACAACTAGTCTGGTTCGAGCGGGTGACCTAAACTCACCTACTTCACACCTGGATCAGCTTTTCCGTGCCAGAGAGGTTACACAGCAATCACATCCTTGGCTCGCTGCGATTCCCCTCCGCCGGCAAATCACAGAAGCAGTCCACTTCCAGAGGCAGAAAACCTGAACGCAGGTTTTGTTCGCTTGTTTTTGCCAAATTGAGACACAGGGAACGAACCATTACATCAGAGAAAGTTAGTCCTCTGGGCTAGAAGTTCCATATACCCCCTAAAACTCTGTGTGAAAAAAAATGTGCAGGAATATGTGTTTTTTTCTTACCTGGGGCTCAAGACCAACCCCCCACCCCACCCCCCCAACACCTTATGAGCCATCACATTACAGCGTGGAAGAAGGGGAAAGCGCATTTATTTCATCAGAGTCTATTATTTTGTATAGCTTAGAATGACTTTAAATCATGAGATTTGAGATATCAGCACAAATTTCGTTATAGATGTAATGTACACATTCACACTGTACTCAGTAAGGGACTTGATATCTAATCATGCTTTTGTCCAACGGAAGAATATATCCGAAATAATCTTTTTCCATTTCTTGTTAACCGTTTTTTTAGTAATTAGTTCAGGTTCATGGCCGTCGCATTACAAAAGACAGATAACTGCTCTGGAAAAAGAGAATACGTTTATTTCTGCAGATTAAAAAAAAAAAAAAAGGCAAACCAGAGACAAGAGGAATACTAAGTAAGACTTAGAGTATCTGGCAGCAGAGTGGCGCAGCGGAAGCGTGCTGGGCCCATAACCCAGAGGTCGATGGATCGAAACCATCCTCTGCTACACCTTTTGTGCTGTTTTCCCCTCCAGGAGGTCAACTGAGAAATGAGGAGGAACCTAGTAAAGTTGCCATGGGGACCTTTGGGACAGGGAGTGGAGACAGGGAAGAGGCTGTTGGTTTTTGTTACAAATCTTGTGAAATGTTTGACTCTTTAAATTATATGTATGTAAAAAGGATAAAAGTCTAACAAAATTTGCTATCTACCATCTGTATATTTTCTGTGGTAAGGTGTCTGTTAATGTCTTTGGCCCATTTTTTTAAGCATATAAAAAGATGATCTACATCATATGTCATGAGAAAAATGCAAATTAAAACAGCAATGAGATTCCACTACACACCTATTAGCACGTGCAAAATACAGAACATTGACAGCATCAAATGCTGACTAGGATGTGGAGTCACAGGAACTCGCATTCATTGCTGGTGGGAACGCAAAATGGTACAGCCATTTGGAAGACAGTTTGGCAGTTTCTTACAAAACTAAACATATTCTTACCACATAATCCAGCCATTGCACTCTTTGTTATTTGCTCAAAGGAACTGAAACTTATATCGACACAAAAACCTGCACATGGATGTTTATAGCAACAATAGTCATTTGCCAAAACTTGGAAGCAACCAAGATGCCTTGCAGTGGATGAATGGACAAATAAACTGTAGTACATCCAGACACCAGAATATTATTCAGCATTAAAAAGAAATGAGCTACCAAACCATGGAAAAAACACGGAATAACCTTAAATGTATATTACTAAGTGAAAGAAGCCAATCTGAAAGGCTACATACTGTATAGTCCCAACTATATGACATTCTGGAAAAGGCGAAACTATGGAGATGGTAAAATGATCAGTGGTTGCCAGGAGTTCGTTAGAGGAGGGAGGATGAATAGGCAGAGCACAGATTTTTTAGGCAGTGAAAATACTCCACATGATACTATAGTGACGGATACATGTCATTATACATTTGTCCAAACCCATAGAATGTACAACACCGAGGGTGAACTGCAATAAACACTATGGACGTTGGGTGATTATAATGTGTCGATGTAGGTTCATCAATTGTAACAAATGTACCACTATGGTAGTGGATGTTGGTAATGGGAAGGCTTTGCATATGTGAAGGCGTGTGTACTTTCCTCTCAATTTTGCTGTGAACCTATAACTGCTCTAAAAAAATTAAATCTTAAAAAAGAGAGAGAGAGAGAGAAAGGGAAAAAATTGCTATCTAGAAATCTTCTCTTTGTGAAACTCCCAATCTTAACTCTGAAAGAATGATGCATTTGAAAGGTCTTCCCCATTAAGTTTTTATCATCTAATGTGAGAATTGGTCAATCAATTTAGCGATGTGATTTAAAGAAAATTTGTGTAAAAGAAGAGTCGTAAACTATAGCTGGAGCCTATGTTATTAACATATCTGTCATTTTGCGTAAAATGATATTATAAAACAAAATTAAAAATATTTTTAAAAGTATATAATACAGAGGCCTAGGAAGCGGAAATTTGTGGAATTCCAAAGAGCGTAAGCAAAACAACGAGCCAGCCAGGAGTCGAACCTGGAATCTTCTGATCCGTAGTCAGACGCGTTATCCATTGCGCCACTGGCCCAAAGGCGAATAGAAGTTGCCTTGAACTTGAGAAAAGGAAGTAGTCTAATTACTTTGTTACTCTAAATATGAATGTGTGAAATCTTTTCTTTCAACTTCCTTTTTTCTGGTCACCAGGACTCGAATCCCAAAACTTCAGAATTGAAACAAAACAAAGGTCTGTTGGTTCCTTTGTCTTAGTTTACTCATGCAGTATGATTCCTCCGTAGTCCATGACAACTCCATTTTGATGTAACCCGTAAAAAAGTCTGAGAACGTTTTTAATACTTTGACAAGTAGCTTGTAACTGAAGGTCAATTAGACGGCGCAGACAAGACCAGACTGCATAAAAACCAGCTTCCGTAGTCGGCAGGATTCGAACCTGCACGGGGAGACCCCAATGGATTTCTAGTCCATCGCCTTAACCACTCGGCCACGACTACACATACTGCAACCTTCTTTCAATATTCTACATGTTACTATATATCATTTACTCTATGCTACTTCAGGATTTAGTAATAGGAGAGGGCAAGACAAAGGATCCCAGGTTCCATTAATAAAACCGGAGAGGAATCAACCAACTTCAACTCTAGTATGGGGTAAGCTGAAATGTTCTTTGGGTCTTTTTTGGAAAGCAAATCAGTGATTTGTTGCAATCACTCTAAAAATCCTCCTATTTTTGCCAGAGTAGGAAATTTATCCTCAATAAATAATCTGACAACGATGTTCTTTACAGATACCCTCTGTCTTCAGACACCTAATCCAGCACCTGGAATACAGTAAGAGCTCAACAAATGTCAGCTGCTGTTGTAACCATCACTTTTAAATTCAAGAATGGGGATCCACCCAAATGTTCCCCAGGGAAGCCTATCTCTTGTTTCTTCGTGAAGCTCAAAACACTTTAAAGCAGCAGATAGAATATTTTTGAATGAAATAGGAAAGTAGAAAATATTTCTGAGAATAAAGTCCACTTCACTGTATGGGGCCTTCTCTTACAAGTGGGAGAACAACTGTATCTGATACTCTATGGATAATGGTTTAAAAATATTTGCAAAGACCACCTCTAAAGCAAGAACAGAGCCCTAGGATCTCCACATTTCTGAAACTACACAACCGTTCCCACAATCTTATCTGTATGTGCGCGTGTGTAGGTGTATTAGAGTGCAAGTAGGGGATTCTGTAATCAATAGCTCCATTCTATGAACAGAGGGATAGGGCATGATTGACAAACAACTGCTTATGTGCTAATGGATTAGAAATTATCTCCAACCCAGATCTCTCTTCCGGGCTCCAGAATATACAACTGTCCTAGTTATTTCTTTTTGTACGTCCATGGGCATCTCAAAAGCAATACATCCCGAAATGAATGCTCCATCCTTTCCCCCCAAACTTGAACCTCCTCCGACAACCCAAATTTTTTGACAAGAAAGATACCCAGATACCGACACCAAAGACTTAGAACTCCTCTTATCCTTCTTCCTCTCCCTGACTCTCTCCCTACAGGCCGTAGGTTAACCAAGCCTTCAATTTAACCACCTAATTATTTCTCAAATCTGGTTCTTCCTCCCAAGCCTCTGGCCCATTTTCTTAGATCAGGTTCTTGAAGTTTCTCATAGGAGTTATCACAACAACTTCATAGAAGTCTTTGGGCCTCCAGTCCCTCATCTCTGAACTGATTCATTCATTTCTTCATTCTTTCAACAATTTTATTCTGAGCACAATCACAGGCCGAGCACTTTGCTAGGTGCTGCTCATTCAACGGAGAGCAAGAAAAATATGGCCACTCCTTTCAGGGATTTCTAGAGTATGCAATTACAGAAGTGAACATCTACAATTTAGGATGACAAGAGAGGTCCTGTGTGCCATTGTAGCCCATAGAAGGAGTGGTAGATCCCAATCGTGAACATCTTAGGTGGTTGCCTGGAGAGTCACTCATCAGACTCCAAGCTTCAGGAAGAAAGATTCCAGTTCCACCTTTGTTATCTCTGAATGGGTAAATGGGTACTCAATAAATATATGTGGAATGAATCATATTTAAGCTCAGATCTAAAGGATGTGTGAGAGTGAGCTAAATCGGAGAGAGGGATTGTGTTCTAGACCTAAATCTCATAGAATATGAGAGAAACTGAAGAAAGCTCTGTCTTGCTGGAATATTGATTTTTGAAGGGGTACTGGAAGGGACAGCAATGAGAGATAACACCAGAGATGTAGTTTAGGGCAGATTATGTAGGTAGGGCTATGTCAGCACTAACCTGTGTGTTCCTTGGAGAATGCAAATCTGATTGTGTCTCCTCCCTCCTTTAGTCTTTAAAGGTTCTCCACGGCCTACAGGAAAGATCACAAATGGCATAGGAGGCCCTTATCATGGGCATCTATCGAAACTTCTCAGTTCCCTTTCTGGCCATTCTGTCAAGGGAGCCTGGGACTCCTGAGGCAAGGAAGGATCTGCCATTCCTCACATGGCCCTGGTTTCTTCATGCTGACCCTCTGCCTTGTCTCCTTGGAGCCTTGTGCTCTTCCTTCAGGGTCTTTGTTTAAATAGGACAGCCTCTGCCAAGGCTTTTTTAAAAATTCAAACTTTTATTACAAAAAATTTCAAACATACAAAAAAGCTGAAAGAATAGGGAATTACCTGTATACCCACCACCCAGATTCAACAATTGTTAACATTTTGCCAGATTAGTCTTATGTACCTTTTCTACAGAATCATACGAAATTCATTTGCAGACATTATGACACATCACACCTATATACATCAACAGGTATCGCCTAAACACGTCTTATAAAACCACAATACCGGTATCATAACTAAGAAATCTAACAATTCTTTATAAAAATATCTAATATCCAGTCCTTATTTAAATTTCTCTAATATGTCTTTTGGAGCCAGTTTTTCTAACCAAGATTCAATCAAAGTTCATTCATTGCATTTGGTTATAACGTTTCCTTAATCCCCTTAGAGCAGTCTCCCAGCTTTTTGTTGCTGTTGTTGCTTTGACATTGACTTTTTTTTAAAAGACTAAGCCAATTGTCTTGTAGAGTGTTCCACATTCTGATTTGTCTCACTGTTTCCTCGTGACAACTTTTAATTTATTCCTCTACTCAATAAACTAGAAGTCTAAAGAATTGATTAGATACCTTTGATTGGTTAGATTAGATTCAGGTTAAAAATTTTGGGCTTGACACTGTGTACTTTATACAGTACTTCACATCAAGAGACTCTTATCAGGATATTCTACTGATAGGGAAGATAAAGTGGTGGTACTTTGAGACCATGCACATATTATTTCCCAAAAAACTTTCCTAAGGGTTTTGAGATCGTTAATACTCTTTGCCTGAGTTTACTATTTCTCTGGGGATTGCAGATGATGAGTCTTCTAATTTTACCATTTTCCTACATTTATTAGAGGGTCCTTTTGTCAAACTTGTTGACAGTTTTCCTGCCTTTGCCTGCCCCCTAGCCTTTCCTAGGCTGCTTCACATTCTCTCTGTTATAACAATCTTGGAATGCAGGTAGGTTGACGTTAAATAGTGAAAGGCTCTGTCCAAGGTGTTTGCACTATCGTCGAGTGGGCGGAAAGAGCTTGAGGGACGTTAGGCAACCTATCAGGTCCATAATAGTTCTGACACTCGAGTGTGCATAGGACTAACTTGGGTAGCTGGTTGGAACCCAGATTCCTAGGCCCCACCTCTAAATATTCTAATTTTGTATTTCGAGGACTGCTCCGAGAGGGAAGGCGGACTGGCTGAGAAAGCTTGCATTTCTAAGAAGCTCCCAGGCGCTGCCGCTGGTTCGCGGACCAAATTTTGAGTAGCGCTGATCCGAATGGACAGTGTGGTGATATTGCGGAGAGACAGAGAGAGAGAAACACTTGGAGGGGAAAAAGAGGAAAACAACGGAAGGGGTGTGGGGGAGAAATACACGGAGGATGAAACTATTAAGGTGAAAATGAGATTTCTGATTACCTATTTTAACCGAGAAGATAGAATCATTAAGTGGTAGAATGAACATTCGTGGGCAACGTAGATAAAAATGGATAAACCCCAAAGCAACCACGAAGGGATTCGAACCCTCAATCTTCTGATCCGAAGTCAGACGCCTTATCCATTAGGCCACGTGGTCCTTCCACACAATGGACAGTGCATGTGGAAAATTTGTTGAAAGAAAACAATCTCGGAGCTATAACTTGAACATAGCGAAATTGTTACCGTAAATCAAGACATTTCTAACACCTCAAAAATCTTACAGTCTAGTTGGGGAAACAAGTTGAACTTAATGGTCAAAAATACTGTAAAGTTACAACCGAGATAACCACCAAGGAGAGGAATGTGGTGAGGACTTTGTCTTTTGATGGGAATCGGGGAGAAGGGCCAGAGCCAGGCAGGAACGCTTGAGCTGAGAGGTGAAGAAGTCAGCGGATTGCTTTAGGTACCCGGGGAAGATCGTGGATTAAACACAAGAATATACTTTTGCGCACTCCATAAATCCCACTGAAAACAACTCTAAAACGTAAATTCAAACAGGACAAAAGATTCTGGAGAGTTGATAACAGCAACAAAATTTTGTGATCTGGAAAGCCGATTGAAGAGCGATAGTTGATTTGCCAGACATGAGAAAGCTGAATTCTAAACAAGTGGAGTGGGAAAAGCAAAGAGGCAGTCAGATGTACATCGCAGGATCTCCATCCTTATCCCCTATACCAGGTTCAGGAATTGTCAGCAGTAGCTTCGCCTGGAAACTGCCTGTTATGGAGCTGAATTGTGTCGTCCCCCCAACTTCATATGTTGAAGCCCAGAACGTGACTGTATTTAAAGATGAGGCTTTCAAAGAGGTAAAGTAAAATGAAGTCATATGGGTGGGCCCTGGTCCAATATGACTGATGTCCTTATAAAAAGAGATTAGGGCACAGCCACACAGAGGAAAGACCATGTGAAGAAAAGAAGATGGCCATCTACAAACCTGCTGACAGGTTGATCTCAGACTTCTAGCCTCCAGAACTGTGAGAAAATAAATTTGTTGCTTAAACCACCCAATCTGTGGTACTTTGTTATAGCAGCCCTAGCAAACTAATACATTGCCCCTCCTCCACCCCGGAAGAAGACTGGAAGTGTATTTTCTTCAGAGAGGAAGGTATCCGGTCTCTAGGCTCGAGCAGTTATTCTCAAACTTGTGCCTGCATCACAATCCCCCGGAGGACTTGTTAAAACAGATTGCTGGCACCTACCCCCGGTTTCCGATTCAGTAGTCCTGGGATGTGGCGGAGGATTTGCATTGCTAACAAGATCCCAGCTGATACTGATGCTCCCGGTCCAGGGAGCACTTTTTGAGAAACACTGGGCTGGAGGAAGATCATGCACAGGGCTAGTAGAAAATGATAGGAGGGTAAATAAATATTAGCGATTTGCTTTGAGTTGTTGTTAATGGAATGGCACATATACACTGTTAGAGACCAGAAGGCTCACGGATTTCGACTGAGAAGTGAGGGTTTCTGGAAGACACGCCATTTACGCTAGGCTTTCACCGGATTGAGAATCGGGAGGGGCGTGCGCTGAGAAAGGAGGGCGGTAGGGGGTGGCGAGGCCTGGCACCGCAGGGCAGTGCAAGGCTGGGAGTCTCTTTCAGAAGAAGAAGTCTAGTGAATTTATAGAAAAAGTAATATTTCAAACTTCAAAGCCATTCTTATTCCTGTTTCACTGCGGATCTAAACCCAATACGTACACAGTTTTTCTTAAAATAGGAAAATGTCAACAAGTGGAAGGACTGAACGTGAGAAACCCCTGAGTTTTCCCCATACGGAACATTTGGGTTTTGGGATTAATATTTCATCTGGTCAATTCCTTATCTTTCTCAACGAAGTATTAGCGAAGCTATGGATAGTGCAGAGAAAAATGATCACATCTACCAATAAAAAGAAACAAATCTTTAGAACCTGGGGGAGAGGAGAAAGGATTGTTTAAATCCTAATATAAAATAAGAAGCGCTTTTACCCATGACCTCGTGGCGCAACGGTAGCGCGTCTGACTCCAGATCAGAAGGTTGCGTGTTCAAATCACGTCGGGGTCACATGTAGTCTCCTTTTGGGGAGAGAAAAATAAAAGCAGCGCTACTTTCCTCTGAAGTACATGTAGTTGACCTCGAGACCAGTTAAGGCCTCCAAGACCGAGTTGAGGTAAAAAGAACAGATTATCCATTCTTATCAGAATTTCAGTAGGATGCATTTGTGATTCTACTTTTGCCCTTGGCTTGCGATTGGAATTCTAAAACCGGAGATGGGGGGAAGGTGGGGGACACCGGAGATGGGGGGAAGGTGGGGGACGGGCGGGACACGACGAATTCCCGAAACGGACAGCGCATCTTTTGCAACTTTCTTTAACAGAGAGATTTAATTTAAACACTCTCCTCTTTGGCATCAGGGAGGGCGCAGTTTTCTGGTTTCCTTTTCTTCTTTGATAGCTTCTTTTCTCATCCTTTAGCTGTTGAGGACCCTCCCCTCCACCAAAGCCCTAACATGTTGGCCTTTTCCCAGGCTCATCCTCTGCACTCTTTGCTTCCCGACTGTTCCTTTGCCTTTCTGCCTACAACAATTTACCCGTCTTCTCAGCTTCATTCCCACCGCTGCCCTCACTGAGCCAGGCACCTGGAACCATCCTGGACACTTCCTCTTCTTCACTTCCCAATGCCAGCAGGGAGTTCTGCTGAGGTTTACCTCCTAAAATGTTAAATCCCATTTATCCTCTTGTCTTCGTTATCCCAATGGTCTCCTTCCTTTCATCAGTATCTCTTGCCCCCTGGGAATTAACATGAACCTCCTGACTGCTCTTCCGAGATCTCCTCTTGCTCAGTTAAATCAGTGTCCTTATTATGCTTGTTTTAATGAAAATCTTATCTTGATTCCCCCGCTTAAAACAAAACAACCAACTGTGCTGATTAACCCTCTGTCGCACAGGCCTTCTTTCAGTTCCTCCAAGGCATGTTGCTCCTTCCCTGGGCAGGGCCTTTGTCCCAGCCCTTTCTTCTGTGAGGAATGTTCTCTCTTGTTCCCTGCGTGATTCAGACACTCATCCCTCAGTGGTCAACCAAAACAAAATGCCAGTTCCTCCAAGTGAGCCTGTCTTCCATCTCTAGATAAGGCCTTCCAGTTATACACTCCCAGAGCTTTACTTCCCAGACATTTATCTCATTCCCTTCAACCATCTACACTCTTGCAATGTGCTGTTGATAAAGTTAATTCATATACCGGGACCTACAAAATGGAGGCTGCCCCTGTGGCCGGCCCACTTCACAAATCTAAACCTAAATCAGCTGACATTTATAGGAAACACCTGTCAAGGAAACCTAGCATACACCAATCACAAGCCTCCACTTCAGCTCTAGCCAGCTCACCCTACCCTAGAAATAGGACCTGCCAGCCTTATAAGGAAATCCCCATCTCCTAGGCAATCACACCCTTTTCCTATATTGCCTCTTCTAATGCTCTATAAACTGCGCTGTTGCCCAAAATCCCTCAGGAAGAGCGCTCCACTGCTGTGAGGCACTGCACTCCCCCAATCCATGGATTGATTTCCCTCGAATAAATGACATCAAACTAATTACTAAATTATTTGAGTTTTGTCGTTTGACATTGTTTATGATTCTTACCCCCTCTACTGTATGCTCCCTGAGAGCTGGACCCTAGTGCCTAGCAAAGTGTCTGGCACACAGAAAGCATTCAGTTTCTGAGGAGCGACAGGAGAGGGCAGACTGTATGCTATTAACTTTACCAGGGCTTTGCTAAACACTTTCTCAGAGATAGCAGGGTTGTATGTCAGTAGCATGCTGCCTGGATAACTCAGTGAACAATGAGTTAAAATCATTCTTTATCATAAATGCCCTTCTTTCTTCATTTCCCATAAAATGAACCTATGCAACTGTAGAGAAGAAGGAAATAGTAGTCCTCTACCCTTCTAGGTTCTTATGGCTGGTCTAAGAATTAAATTGACATGAGACAGAAAAACAAGAGAAAATCAAACAAGTTTAATAACATGTATACATGGGAGAAACCCAGGAAAACTGAGTAACTCATCAAAATGGTTGATGCTGCCACCTTAAATACCATCTTCAGCTAAAAGAAAAAGAGGACGTGGGGTACTGGTTTGAGACTCCAAAGGGGAGGAAAGCAATTCACATGAAGATGGAAAAGCAAATATTTGGTAAATAAATGTTCACCATGCTTTGCAGAGACAATGAGACGTGGGAAGAACTTTGATCAAATGGGCCTTGCTAGGTTCTTCCCTGTCTACCACACCTAGTTCATATTATACTATAGTTATCTATGGTATTAGCTCCTTTCTGGAACAGGCCTTCTATCTTAAATTCCTTTAGGCAGTTAGAGGAAGGTCAAAGTTTCTTCCTGAGTCTTTTGTTCTTAAAAATAATCAAGCCAGGGGCTGGCGTGTTGGTATAGTGGTTAAGTTTGCACATTCTGCTTCAGCAGCCGGGGTTCACAGGTTTGCATCCTGGGCGTGGACCTATGCACCATTCATCAAGCCATGCTGTGGCAGGTGTCCCACACATAAAAAAAAAAAAAATAGAGGAAGATGGGCATGGATGTTAGCCCAGGGCCAATCTTCCTCTGAAAAAAGAGGAGCATTGGCAACAGATGTTAGCTCAGGACTAATCTTCCTCATCTAAATAGATAAATAGACAGATAGATAGATAGATAAATAATCAAGCCAAAGAGACACATTTTTGAGGTAGTAAATTTTGCTCCCCTAAGCAATAAAAGTGTAAGGCCAGTTACCCCACTAACAATGTACTGGGTTGCAGTGTTTATACTACTTTTGGGGAGAAGACAAAATAATTCTCCCTCTACCCACCTAGGTTCTTGGCTGAGACCTCCTGTAATTAAAGACAGATTAACAGAAGAAAAACAAACAGAAGTTTTATAACACATATACCTCCTGTATACACAGGAGATACCCAGGAAAACTGAGTAATTCCTGGAAATGTCCCAAGCCTCCACCTTAAATACCATCTCCAACTAGAGACAAAAGAATATGTTGGGGAATGAGAAGCCAGTTATGGGAAGTTATCAGGCAAAGCTCAGTAAAAGAGGGTATGGTGTTACACAGATTTAAGGCATTGCCTTCTCCATCGATAAGAGTTTCTAGAGTTTTAGTCATCCTCCTCTACAGGGATGGAGACAGCCTTATAAATGGAGATTTTCCTTATAAAAGTAAATGTCTCTTACAAAAGCATAACTTCTATTCGGTTTTCAGAACTTCTCGTGTGTCTGCTATTTCTTAAAAATAATCAGCCTAAAATAATCTTTATGCCAAAAAGGCGTATTTTTGGGTCGCAAATTCTGTTCCTCTTCATCTAGTGCTAAACATATAGTAGGAGATGCTTAAATATCTGTTCAATGGAGTAAGAACAGAATAAAAGAAAGAAGGACGGCATTATGCATGTTACATTGTTTCTTATAATTTATGATTTATGTTTATCATGAAAGACAAAGTGAATAGTTCAACTGTAATTGTTGGGCTTTTGCAACATGACACTGGATAACGTGTAGGAATCACCATTCAAAAATAACCTTGGTACTTCATTAGGCTTTTTCATAATCTGGATGAAATATCCCTTCAGACTACTTACTTTCTTTACCTGATAGTGTTAAAGAGAAATTGCACTGGACACTCGTTAACAACAGTAAGATAGATTTTATTCGAGTTACTATAGTAGGGGAGAGAGACTTTGGTACATACACAACTGAGCTCAACTCCAAATCATCACAAGGACAGCTGGGGATTTATAGCAAGTGGGCAGAGTGAAGGGGTCAGTGGGTGGAAAATGATAAAAAGGAGCTTGATTAGATATCAAAGACGAAGGGATTCTCGATAAACTGGCTTAGAAGGATTCTTGCTAAAACTGGACTCAACAAGCCCAGATCAAGGGCTAGCTGAGAGGAAGGCTCAGAGGAGGCTGACTAAAGTTTGGTCAAAGAAGGAGTCCTTGTCAATGGTAAGTTATCACGTCCCCTTCTTATTACTAAGTCACCCTCTAGAGACTCTCATGACCAGGATCAAGATGATCTGAACTGTGGCTATGAATATTCCAGTTGGTAAGAAATTTCACATATTGAGGTATATGGGGTAGCTATTCTGGTTTAAACTTGATTTTGTCTGAACTAAAGAAGCCTAACTTATGGCCTGTCAAACATACGTGGTACATCTGCTTTAACCATTGAGATAAGGATGCATTAGAGCCAGTCCTAACAGTCTAGCGGTTAAAATTCGGCACTGTAACTGCTTTGGCGGCACAGGTTCAGTTCCTGGTCTCAAAACCACACCACCCGTCTGTCAGTTGCCATGCTGTGGCAGCGGCTCACATGGAAGAACTGGAAGGACCTACAACTAGGATATACAACCATGCACTGGGGGGCTTTGGGGAGAAAAAAAAAAAAGAGAGAAAGATTGGCAATAGACCTTAGCTCAGGGGAAATCTTTCCCTGAAAGAAAAAGAAAATAAGGATACATTAAACATTATCTCAAAGTAAAGGAATGCACTCTTTGAAGATAAGAATGCATATTTCCCATCCTACTGCTCTAGTATCAGTACTCCTGAAGATAAATTTCCTTTCCTGGACATTAAGGTCATGTTGACCTGCTAACCTGTAACAAAATATCTCTTTGATACTTTGATGAATGTGTGCACTGGGTGTGCTTGGTGTATGTTCTTTTTTGTTCTAAAAAGGTATAAATCTGTTTTGAAAACCATGCTTCTCTGGAACACTTTCTTCCTTTGTGGAGACTGTCTTCCCGGGCTATAATCCTCAGCTTGGCTTAAGTAAAATTCACCTTATCTCTCTCTTATCTAAAGAATGGTTATTGGTTATTTGCATCGAAACGGTCTTGAAAAGTTATAAACTCCTCTCCACTTTAATAAATTATATTCTGATTTATAACATCATGCTTCTGTGAGTCTTACTAGTGAGAATCAGTCCCTAGGGCTTAATTCCCTTCAGGTGATAATTTCACTGGATTTTCTCTACCAGTAAAGTTGAAGTCCAAACCCTATCACAGGTGACCACAAGGCAGTAATCATGACTTCCATAAATGTCATTTTTATTCTATCTCACTTACACATAGATTTCCCAATTTTAGATTTTCTATACTCTTCTCTTTTCGCTAGATTTATCTTTGAGCCAAGCTCCTGGGTCTCATTCCCCATCCCATTCCCAGAATATCTTCTAGTCAGAATATCTGATATACTGATATATTATAACCATATTTATTGATTCCAACATTTGGTAAGGAAATGTTATAATCTCCTCTGTTTCAATGTAGAAGCCAACATATTTCCATAAAATGTCAACCCAAACTTTCTTTAAAAAATTCAGAATACTAGGAAGCTGGCTTTAATTCCCATTAGCAGGGGGCTCTTGCCCAGGAAGATAAAAGTTGCAAATAACTTTGTTTATTCCAATAATTTTATTGTTTATTCCAGGAATTTCTTGAAAGATCCATCAACTTCTCAGTAGAAGGCATCAAATGACAGTTATCAGTTTATATATACTCTTTCAGCCCCTGTGGTGGTTTCAAAATATGTCCATAAACAGGCTCCCTTCAAGAGATGGAGATGAACTTTCCTCCCTCATGTGTGGGCTGGACTTAGTGACTTGCTTTGGGTGACTAGAATAATGTGGAAATTGGCAGTGTCGTACTAAGTCCTAAGAGGCTGCAGCTCCTCCTAGCTTTCTGTCTTGGATCACTTGATCTGATGGAAGTCTGCTGCCATGTCAGGAGGACACTCACCTGTAGAGAGGCCCATGTGGTGAAAAAGTGAAGCTTCCGTCCAACTAAGAAGTGAATGAGTTTAGAAGAGAATTCTCCTGCAGCTGCAGCATAGTTGACAGTGGTGGGAAGTGCAGGCAAGGCCTGGAGGGGCAGCAGTGTGAAAAAACAGTTGATATGAAGAAGAGTAAATCCTATGAACATGAGGTCTCCAGTGACCTTCAAAAAGAAGTAGAAAATCATTATAAACTTTCTCTGAGGGAAGATTTCTATCACTTCTGGAAGTTCTGTGAAGAACTTGATCCTGAAAAACTAGTTGATTCACTTTCCAAAAGCCTTAGACTTGGATTAGTGGGGCCTTATGATATCGTTGCTGGAAAACATAAAACGAAGAAAAAATCAGCAAGCTTGAATTTTAACCTTAACAGATGTTACTATAATTCTGTTGAGTTCCAGACCATTATTATTGGAGATAATAAAACTCATTGCCACATAGGGTATTTCAGGGATTTTTCTGATGAACTTCCTGCGTATGTTGGTACAAATGAAGCAAAGAAAAATTGTATAATTATTGAAGAAGAGTGGGGATAAACTGTTTGCTACAGTTAAATTATTTTTGATAAAAAAACTCAAAGAAGTAACAGGTATAAAGAAAACTCATCTCTTGAAAAACACAGATGAAAAACTCACATAATCAGCCGGAGAATTGGGGTACTCACTGGAACAGAGAACTGTGGAAACAGATAAGAAAGTTGTGACAAAGACCTTTTGTGGTACAGGCTTGATTGTCCAGGTAGATAAAAATGATGCTGGGTGCAGAGAGCTCCCTGAAACGGATGCCGACCTCAAGAGAATTTGCAAGACAACTGTTAGGGCGCTACATGGTGAGGAGATACTAAAAGCTTTTGCTCCCGACAACTGTTAGGGCGCTACATGGTGAGGAGATACTAAAAGCTTTTGCTCCCATTCAGGAAATGATGACTTGTATGCATTTTGCTAATGATGAATGT
Source organism: Dicerorhinus sumatrensis harrissoni (assembly GCA_014189135.1). Taxonomy (NCBI): domain Eukaryota; kingdom Metazoa; phylum Chordata; class Mammalia; order Perissodactyla; family Rhinocerotidae; genus Dicerorhinus; species Dicerorhinus sumatrensis. The sequence goes on from JABWHU010000006.1 coordinate 41,035,618, forward strand.
GATTATGGCATGGGGCTTGAGTTGGGAATGGACCTCTTTTGCTATAGTTCACACTATTTTCATAAAGTTGCTGGCCAGCTTTTACCTCTTGCGTGTAATCTGTTGAAGAGGACTCTCTTGCAGAAATTATTGAAGATCGTCTGGCAGACAGAAGTAGAGAGAACATGGACCAACCTGTAGCATGAGTGAGAGTTGGCTTTGTTGGCTGTACAATATTTTAAAGCATGGGTATTAAACTTGTGATTTTTGTTTTGTTTTTAAGGAATACAGAAAAGTAAATTGATGGAAACATTAAAAAAAAAAAAAAGGAAGAGAATTCTCCAGCCCCAAGTAAACAGATGACTGTAGCTCCTGTCAACATCTTGTTTGCAACCTCATAAGAGACTCTCACCCAGGTAAGCCGTTACTGAATTCCAGACCCACAGAAACTGAGAGAGAGTAAATGTTTGTTGTTTTAAGCCACTAAGTTTTAGGGCAATTTGTTATACAGCAATAGATAGTGAATGCAATATTTTACCTCAAAATCATCTCCTAGTTGTGTCTGCCAATCATAAATTATATCATGATCCTTATCCAGTCCTAACCAAGGCTCCACTTTGAAAGACTCACAAAAATCCAGATTGCAAAAATCTCGGTAAATAGCACATCTTTGCCCTATCTCCTCTGAGACACTATTAAGACTCCTGAGATAGTCAATAAACTCAGCTTTGCTCTTTCAATGAGATTTTTGGTGATATTTTGAGGAGGCAGCATTTGACAAATGGTAAATAAAATCTGAGGAAATAGAGTGCACATTATAAAGATTATTTTTATTTCACACACAAAGACTATACTTTGGATTTTTGTTCTAGAATAGCCCATACTGTGCAATCAATTCAGTACAACTAATATGAGCACCAACTATGTGCATTATACTGAAGATTTCTGTTTATAATGGAAATAAGCGAAAATTTATGACTTTAAGTGGTTCATTAAAAAGTTACATGAAGTAAAAATCAGTAGCTAGTGTTTATCCGGTGGTTTTATACTATTTTTCAAGTGGCTTTAATAGGCATCATTTTAATTTACTTTTACAGCCCCTGGAGGAATGTAGATCAACTACTCTAGGCTCCATTTACACATGAGTAAACAAGAACTAATAAATTATGTAACTTGACCAAGTTTATTTATATCTCTCATACTGTACAATTCTGTGTTATTCTGCTACTAGGATTTGTAGAAACCTAATTAATGGCCCAAATTCTTCCTTTAAGATTAACATTAATAGCCTCTTAATTTGTTCTTGTGCCTTCCTGCCATTCCTTCCCTGCAAAGCGGATCTGCCAAATAAATACTGCAACCTCCCTATTCTGAAGAAGAGGTGAAAAGATAGAGACTAGAGATGGAGGCGTGTGAAAAACCTCTTGGCTTTCACATGCTTTATAATCCAGGGTATCAGAGTCCACTACCTCCCTGAAACCGAAACTCAAGACTCATTTCAGTGGAGATAATTTTTATTGATCGTCAATGGCTTTCTCTGTGTTGGCTTTTTATCCAAACCAACTGAAACGTCCTCAAATACAGGGGCCATAACTCCTATTTATTTTCAGGCCCCGTTTGGCTTTTGGTTTCAAAGCGCCACAGCGACTACAGCAACTGGTGGTCATCCTCTCCAGGGGCAAGTAATAGGGATGTGTGTAAAGAACAGGATTCTGGAGAATTCTTACTTTCAGCATTGTCTTTATTATTATCGCTTCCGGTGACAATACCCTCCTAGCGAAACTTGGATCTCCATAACAGAATGAGAATAGAAGATCTTTTTTCCAAAATGGTAACTTGGTGTTTCAAACTTGAATTGAGCGCTTTGACCTAGTAATTAACTGAATTGACTTGCATCCTAAATTAGAGATTTTCAGAATTTGTTTTCATTGAAGATTTAAATTGGGGCAGGGATGGAGAAAGACATTTTTATATGTTGGGTAGATATAGGTGTTTTTCACCTTTGGAATTCTCCAAGTGTCACGTATCAGCAGAGTTTCAGTTTCCTTCTAGTTCATAGGTTTTCTCAGAATATTTGGCTATAGTCTTCTTAATTGGATTGTAGGAAAATCCTAGGGAAATAAACATGTGTTCTCATTCTTTTACTGACGTTAAGGACAATATAAGTATAGCTATATGAGGAGAAATAAAGCACACTCAGTCGGCAGAGCATTGGTGGTTCAGTGGTAGAATTCTCGCCTGCCACGCGGGAGGCCCGGGTTCGATTCCCGGCCAATGCAACGTTATTGTTTTTCCCATTCCAGGGGAAAATATTCTCACTGAAAAATCAAACCACAAACAAAAAATACTTTAAAGTAACTTTGTTTCTGGTATCCTGGTGTGGCTGAAAAAGGCCGAAGTTAACACTTTTGCAATTTCACCTTTATAAATTATGCCAATTAACATGCGTTTGGTTTTCCAGTAACCTGAAACGTCATCCTGTCTGAGCTGGAGTAAACTCCGACCTCAACTGATGGGAGTCTTTCGGAGGTTAATTCTAAATCGCTGGTGTCTGAAAGTAGAGTGTAGCCACGTATGGATATCATTGTACTCTTCCAATTCTTAGAGACCCTCGTTGAAAAAGACACATCCGTAAATCTCGTAGAACTAAGAAAATGCCAAAATTTATCTCCTTGAATTTTGAATTGAAAGTAGGTATTCGGCACATGAGCAGAGTGGCGCAGCGGAAGCGTGCTGGGCCCATAACCCAGAGGTCGATGGATCGAAACCATCCTCTGCTATGTACGGTTTCAAAGTCTCCTTTTAGCCAAAGGGATTGAATAGACTCTATTACTGACTATCGGAGAGGGTCTGTGGACCGGTTCTGGATGTCTAAGAATCCCCAAGGTAATTTGTTAGAAATACCTATTTCCCCGTCTTTAACAGCGGTAAATTTTATTTATTACGTCTGACGAGTCTGTTGTGATTCAATCTCTCAGATTTGGGGACCGCTACAAACTCTTAGGGATTGGTATGTGACCCTCGTAAAGTCTGTGGTATCCTGTACGATAGACAAATGTTACAGTTTGTGATAACTTCTGTAATCAACATCCCGATCTTTAAAATCTGGATCTTTTTACCATGATGAAAGGCACTCCAGAACAGTTGTCAAATGAACAGAAAGACTAATTCGTAACAGGAAAGATATTATTCCTCATGGGAATATATCTCGAGTATTAGAACAGTCGTGTAGTCGTGGCCGAGTGGTTAAGGCGATGGACTTGAAATCCATTGGGGTCTCCCCGCGCAGGTTCGAATCCTGCCGACTACGGAGTGTAATTTTCTTTCCAGGTATGGTATAACACCTGCTGGACTAACTGGAAATCGTAAAATATTATCTTTATCCATGAAATCGGAAGCAGGTCGTCCTAGTCCCTTAGTATAACAGTTGGTAGAGAAGTTCTCTGAAAATGGTTTTGGGAAAACACTAGGAATATTTGAGACCATTACCAAGATGCTGAAAAAATGCTCAGGCATTAATTCTTTTGGAATTGCTATCTCCTTATCCTAAAGCCAGCTCAGGCCTGATTTCTCAGACCCCGCCTGCCTCTAACCTCTTCTGCTTGATGTTCTTCCAAAAATTTGGGTGCATCTAGTGCATCAATACTCTACTCGTGACCGTATTTGACGTTTTGGAATCAATATCTCAAACAGAAATTTCCAATCTTTCCTCCTTCGGGAGCCCTCTTATCACTCCACTTCGGAGGCCAGAACTATGGAGAGGAAGTACCAGATAGAGAATTTTCAAAACTGTTTTTAGATGTTGGCTAAATCATATTTTTTAATTTTGCTCGCTAAAACTCTTTTTAATAAACTCCTTTTGCATATACATATACATACTGTATATGCAGCATAAGAGTAAATATAACAAAAGTTATCTTTTATTATACTTACAATTCGTCCTTTAGGAAATGTGGAGAAGCAAAAAGAAGGAAATAAAAATACTTAAAAAGGTAAAATGTTTTTCTTAATCCTCGAAATTACCAGTTAATTCCCATCTTATATTCAACTTTTTTTCTTCTTGCGTTTTCTGTATTCACACATGTCCTAAGAGATTTTTAAGTGTTGACACTTTCCTCTATAAACCCATACGTAGACAAGCATTCATGGGCCAGGTTAGGAATTTAGTAAATGCACACTTCTGATTTTGCAAGGAACGCCGATATTCAAACCCTCCGTGGGCCCTAAGAAAAATTTTAAGAAAAAGTGAGCTCTGTTCGATTTTTCGTCTGGCGGAGAAATTTTATCTTCTCAGATTCAGCGAACATACGCCTTCTTTGCCTGTCCAAGACAGAAATCATTCCAATGAAACTCATAGTATACACTGCAAATCAGTTTCCAAAAGCTTGTCAGGTGACAGGGCACCGTTGGCCCCATGGTGTAATGGTTAGCACTCTGGACTTTGAATCCAGCGATCCGAGTTCAAATCTCGGTGGGACCTGCTAATATTTTAGTGTCATCCCTCTTCTTTTAAATCACCGTCATACACGGAGGAGACTAGAGACACCTGAGCACTTTCGCACATAAAGACCCCATCCCAGACAGCTATGAGATGCTGTAACAGCATCCACTACGCTTTCTTCTGAAATTTCTCATCTGCCCCCTCCTGCCCCTCCTCCTTCGTTGGACCACAGAGTCCCCTCAGATCCTCATAAATTAGATTATCTCCTGGATGCCTAAGTGTTCATATTTCACATCCTGGACCTCAGTTCTGGGTTCGGATTCCATCAGTTTCTAACACGAACTGGGTCCTGAGAAGGTCCTGTGAGCTTTGGTCGTGGTGTTTATTTTGGAGACTTTGCTGTCTGAGATATAGCAGATTTTCTATCAATATCTTTAAAATTACAATCATAGTCCACAAAACATTGAACAGAATGACAAACTCTGCAATGAATATTCATAAATATTCCAGCAAGCTTTTGTACAAGGTGGCCCCATGGTGTAATGGTTAGCACTCTGGACTTTGAATCCAGCGATCCGAGTTCAAATCTCGGTGGGACCTGCTCTGATTTTGGTGACCTGTGCCTCGTGCATCCTGGTCTATGGTTATAACCTTCCCACTGGCGCTTTCTCCCAAGGAGCAATCATGTATAGCTCCTTACTCTGTTCTTGGACTACTGAAAAATATCCTGTTTATGACACCTTTGTTTCCTTGTATGAGATACACTCTTTCTCTTGGCATCTACTCTTGCATGAGTTCCCAAAGTCAGTCAGATCCTCTTAAGTTATTTGTGTGCTCAGTCAGGGTCTTAAAGGTTCATGTGTCAGAGGCCCTTCCCGGCAAATCTTTTCTTCTCTGAAGCCCTCTCAAAATGTATCGGCCTGATTCAAGAAGATATATAAGAATTGCAAAAGAAAGCTCCTCATGTAAGGACCCTATGGTTAGCACCCTGTACTCTGAATCTGGCAATTCGAGTTCAAATCTCTAGGAGTCAGCAACATCTTGGTGATTTTCCCTCTGTGGTTCTCCTAAATCATTAGCTCACCTTAGAGGTGTACACATCTGGCTGCAAGCGCTGCCAGTTACTTCCAAATCAGCAACTAAACCAACATAGAGCCACTGGCCAAGAGAAAAATTGTCTGACCACCTACCTCTGAAATTCTAGCCCTACTCACCCTTACACTTGATGTCCCTTTTTGCCCAGAGTTCCTCAGATCCTGGTAAGTTAGAATCTTGGCCCTGGTGATCAACAGGGTAGGTTTTACAGTCCCCAACTCAGGTCCTTCCATTCCGTAAAGCCCACTTTAAGTAGGCTTCCATGGGCTTCTAAACAATAACATTGTCCTGAAAATTTCCTACTGCACAGCAATGCAGTTGGCACATACAGCTTAGTGCCTCCACTGTCTGTACCTCCACTGTAGGCTCTGTTCAAACTCCTTAAGCTAATATGTTGTCTATACTAGTTTGAAGATAAACTAACTGTTAAGAGAACACATCAGTCTTTCAGTAGAGACCCAACTTCAAGGCCTCAAGATGTAATGGCTAGCACCTGGACTTCAAATCTCAGTGGACTTGTCTCAGTTTTGGTGACCTTGCCCTGGCGTTTTCCCAAACCAGGAGTACACTCTTGTATGTGTAGACGCTCCCTTAGACTTGCACTTCCTCTCCCCCATCCATGTCCAGCTCCTTGCTTTTTCCTCTGGCTACTGAAAATTGCCTTCTCCCCATCATCCTCATGTCCCCCTAGAATCTCTCCTCTTGATGTCTGTTTTTGCTTTGCCTGGTGCTTGAAGTCAGTCAGATCCCCATAAGTTAATTATGTGCTCAGGTGATTAAGAGTTCGTATGTCAGAGGCCCCATCTGTGACTCTTTTTTCTGGAGCTCATGCAAATTCTCTGTAGGCTAACTCTGAACGCAGACCCGAAAATGTCCAGACCATAAAGTAAGACCCCAGCCATCATAGTCATCTGAGAGCTTCCATTATCTCCATATGGGAGGCTGTCTCTTAATGTTCCTTAGATTGAGTCTATGCCCAATGATTTTAAAGATCAACTGACCAGATGCAAGAGCATACGAGTCCTCCCTTGAAGGTTTGTTATACAAAGGTCCCACGGTGTGATGCTTAACCTTCTGGATTCTGAATGCAGCAATCCCAGCTGTCAGTGGGACACTAAATTCTTTCTGTTCACTCTCTCCATAGTTCGAAAACATATCCTTCAGTACTCTCAGTGACAGCAAAAGAAGGGCCCCCATGAACTCCTCTGGCCCCTGGCATCCAGGAACTGGCATGACTCTATACACAAGCCCAGGTGTGGTCAGAAACTGGCCTGGCACTCACTGCTAGGCCACGGGACTCTTTCAACGAGCACAAACAGTCTCACAGAACAGGAGCATCAGACAAGGTCATTCTCCTGATGAAATGAGACAAACAAACAAAAACAAACAATAACAACAAAACATTTCATAATATTGTCTAAGAACAGACAATAGAAGAAGGTCACTGTGCAAACCACAAAAATAACAAACATCTTCTACCAGCTAATATGAGGGACCACTATTTTACAGCTTCAGTTTCATTCTATTCTTACTTTCTAAATAAAATTTAGATATCCAATCACAGAATTATCCCCTCCCTTCCTGAAAGTAACACCTCAGCTTATTCAACTACAGGTGTGTCCCTGGTGGTCTTTGGCTAGAGCACATTGAAATAGGTAATGACAAAAAATGACAATATTAAATTATCATTTTGACCACATTGCCCTGTACAAAACAAACAAAACAAATCAAAAACCCCTCAGACGACCCTAAAATTATTTAAGATATCTTAAGTCCAAAATCTTTAGTCTGACATGTGGAACCAATCACAATTTGACCTTAACCTATCACTCGCATCTCTTCCCTAATCACCCACTTGGGCTTCCTAGTCAGGAGATGACTATTTCTAAGAGGCCTGAATGTCCCATATAGCAGATATCCTTCTGAGAATCCTGCCGAGGAGTATCCAGTAATAATAAATATAGCATAACTGATTTAATGACAGTTTTAATATATATGGCTTAATAGAAATGACAAAATTCAATCTAATTTTTGAAACAAAAGCAGTCACTAACTCCATTCTTCCCTGTTAGATTCTCCCATTTTCCCTTAGGAAGTGTATTTTGTCATTTTTACTCAGGTCCACATCGTCGCCCCGTCCCTTCCCCCTGCTCCCTCCCGGCACTGTAGTCTCTTCTTTATTTTTTCTTCCTTTATCAAAGCAAGATGGCCATTTATAGAGAGCAAATATGTCGTCTTCATACAATGTAATAGACATCTCAAAATAGAACTCTGTTGAGTAAAGAAATACAGTATTTATTCAGGAAACTGCACGGAGGCGACGAGGTGGCCGAGTGGTTAAGGCGATGGACTGCTAATCCATTGTGCTCTGCACGCGTGGGTTCGAATCCCATCCTCGTCGTTCAGTTCCCCACCATGTCGTGGGAGCGAGGTTTTAGCGCTTTGTGAACGAGATGCTTCGCTAGTAAGGGCTGTCGCGGGGGGAAAAAACAGTAAACTGACTTGACAAGCAACTTGTACTATCAATAATCTACTACTTATTTAACCCATTTTATAGAGTGTTTGGAGGTTAGAGATTTGCGTTGCATCACGTCTCTGAAAGAGTTAAGAATCAAGCTGTGCTCCCTCTGCCCAGGCAGAGCTGTGCCCTCCGCTTCTCCAGGTTCTCCACCATTGTCAAAAACGCAGATTCCCGACACTCTGACTTTCGTTATGCTTGTTAAACCCCTGCCTAAGCAGCCCTCCGCCTCCCTCCTGCCTGCTGTTCGAACAGTGGTTGCAAATTACACGCAACTGGGGAGTTTACTCAAAATGCCCATGTTTCTTCCGCACCCTCGACACAGTTAAATCAGTATCTCTGAGGGTGGGGTCTAGTCCTCGGTGTGGGTGCAGGCGTCACATTACAATGCGTCTCTTGTGTTGACAACCTCTGGCCATACTCGTCGCTCACTGCGCACCCTCCTCCCCACCCCCAACACACACACACACTCCCCAGTTTTTGTTCCCCTGTTTTGGCAATTTTTGTCGAATATTCTTTGCCTTTTAAATTCCAGGCACTTTTCCAGGTCCAAGGCTCCCTCTCTTAACACCTTATCACTGCCTACCCTCCCAACCTCTCCGTCAAACTCCAGCTTTATCTGACCACTGGTCTCTACCTCCAGAAGCAGAAAATGTCCATATGCTTTGCTTTTGCTCATGTAGTTCCTTCTGTCAGGAAAGTCTCTACCGGCTTCTGGCAACATCCTTTTCCTACGAGTCTGCAAACGAAAGCATCATTCTCCTCTTTGTATTTTAGTTGAATTAGTTCAAATCAAAGATCTTTTCCAAACACTCCAGCCTCTATTTCTCCCTTCTTTGATCTTCTGCCACTTACATATTAATTTTAGCGCATAATCCCATAAAATCTCACCTGTCAAGTGTTTTCACCTTATAGTAAACTACAGCAATAACAAATGTGAATAACAAAATTTGAAGAGACTGTAGAGATTATCTCTCTGAAAACGTCCCCGCTCTATCACATGTCTCTGTTCTACAAATGAGGAGATTGAAGTAGAGACCAGATAAACTAATTGTTAAAAAAAAAAATCATATAACCAACATTTCCTTTTTATGGTTCATGGGAAGCAAGTTCTTTTAGATCAAGTGGTTAAGGCATTGACATCTCTCCAACATGTTCAAATCCCACGACAGGGCTTGTGACTTTTGATACCTGGAAAATTCTTCTGAACTACACTTGTCATAAGCCAGTGGATTTCCCAAAGCCTCATGAGGCCTGAGGCCTAAGAAGCATGAATTTTGAAGTAATATCTGTTTTTAAATTTTATCTAACAATATATGGCTGATATGGCATATATGGTTCAAAGATGGTTTACAAACTTTAATCCATTTAATCATGGAAATAAAAACTCAGGAGGTGATGATCCAGATTGGAAGCCAAAGTGGGGTCTTCAGCAATTGGATGTTATGTTTTTTGTATTTTGCTTTTTCACCAACAAAGAATCAGAGATAATTGATGCTATGGATGCCTGACTGGTCTTACTCCTCCCACCCCTCTCTTCTCACTTTACCTTCTTTGAGAATGTGGTTTAAGGAGTACCACCCTTTTATATCCTTGTCTCCTCAACTTTGCACACTGTAAATATTCAACAGATATTTATAAAATAAACACCTGAAGGCATATTCTGTGTGTGTGTGCGTGTGTGTCGTCATGGTGGTAGGGGAAGGGATTAAAACTTCGTCCAGGCAGAATATACCCAGGGTATTTGTCACTCCTTTTAATACACATCAAAGGATGATTTTAAATGTGTCAATCTCTTGCGTTGTTCCAAAGTAGGGAGGTAGATCTGGGGCACTTTTGCCTCTGCCTCTCACCTTTTTCAAACCCAAAGGGTCTGTTTCTTCTTAACTACTAAAGAGGGAAGGAAAGAGGAATATATTGAGTAGAAAAGAGCTAAGCCTCTTGGTTCTCTCTTTACAATATATCCAGAATCAAATCCTTTCTCACCCCTTCCACCACTGCCACTGCAGTCCAGGCCACCACAAACCAGCCTCCTGACTCCTCTCCCTGCCTCCTCTCACCTTGCTCTGCTACAATCTGTTCTCAAGCCAGCAGCCAGCAAGAGTCTGCTAAAAGCTGAGTCAAACAATGTCACTCATCTGCTCCAAACATTCTACCCTCTCCTCTTTCACTCAGTGTAAAAGCCAAATTTAATTCATGGCCTCAAAGATGCTCAAAGACAGGACATGACAGAGAGGTCATGGCCTCTCTGACCTCATGTCCTATCACACTCTCTCTTGCTCAGTCTCCCCCAGCCACCCGGGCTTTCTTGATGTTCCTTGAACACTCCAGGCACAGTCCTACCTCTAGGCCTTCGAACTTGTGATCCCTCTTCCTGGAACTCTTCTTGGATATTTACTTGGTTCAAATCCTCACCTCCTTTGATCAAATATCACTTCCACTGGTACTTCCCCGACCACGGCTCCCTATCCCCTTCCCTTGCTTGATTTTTCCCATAGTGTCTATTACCCTTTTTCATCAACTTTTTATTGAACACCTACTATTTTATTTATTGAACACGAAACTTTTTTTAGTCTGAGAAGTCTCAATGTCTGGGAACCAACTTTTCTGTACAACTTGGAATCTACAGACGACTGGAGGAAACCCGAGTCAGACGGGAGATTAAGAAAGAGGCTGGGGAAAGGATGAGGCAATTATTACCTTGTTTTAATATTCATTGCTCTGACCTAGATTTGAACCAACATTCAGATCTGGAATCAAACATCATATATTTCACTATGAAATTAACAATTGAAAATTACTTTTCTTCACCCTAAATTATTATTAAATTCAGTTATTTAGGCACGAAAATGTTTTTGTATATTCTGTACAGCTATCTTCTCTGTCTTCCTGTTTGCAGACACACTCTGTAAACTGTTGGGCTCTTTTAATGATCTTATATTTCTGCTCTGTAATTTAGGTTTGAATATGAGCTGTTCTCTATACTTTTGATGGCAACAAAACCAAAGTTAAAAAGGAAGTTAAGATGGAAAAGGAGAGAAAGAGTGAAAACCAGTAACATAGACTCCAGTAGCAGCCAGAACCTCGAAGGACACAGACTCAGACTAGAAGAGAAACGTGAAGAAGAGACTGTGGCCTAGGGTGAAGCCTGCGGGAAGGAGATGCAACAGGTTTCCCACTGTGCTAGCCACTGGGGCCTGGCGTTAATTTGAGACTCAGCAGCTGGAGAGAGCTCGGTTTACAGATCTGAATACCCTTTTTCAAGAAACTCAGGACAAGCGGAGCCTGTGAAAATGAAACTCAAAATCCAAATTTGGGGAGAACTGGAGGGCCTCCAAATTATTCGATGGCCTTCTTTCAGTTTTGACTTACAGCCTCTCTTCACCCCTGACACTGGTTCTCCCAAAGCTTTTGAGAATGACCTCTTCAGAGTAGAGCAGGAAGAAGGAAAAGGGTTTGGCAGACATACGTAAAAGGTGATTCTCCCTGTCTCATGAGATACGGCAATCAATCACTTTTTACGGGAGTGCTTAAAATATAACCACGAAGGGATTCGAACCCTCAATCTTCTGATCCGAAGTCAGACGCCTTATCCGTTAGGCCACGTGGTCTTCGAGAAAATTGCCTTGCTGCAATACTTAGAAAGTATAATGAGCTTTCTGCCCCGTCCTGAGTCGTACGAGTCAAGTAATGACAAAAGGGCCCCCTCGTCCGCGCCGCCCGCGCTTTTCGTCGTTGGAAAAATGGAAACTCGAGACTATGTGGGTTACTTGGGGCCACGGAGTCCGGCCTTATGAAGGGTAGGGACTGACAGTTATTTCGGTCTTGTAGTATATGGGTCAGAAAAGTTATTTACGACTCCCGAGCAGAAAAACTGGAGTTTATGGCACCTAAAAGATGTCAAAATATTGCATATTGTCTGCATCCAGAGATGTTTTTTAATAAGCCAACTCAGAGTTTCTTCCCTGTTAATACTCACCTACATTCACCACTTTTAGACTCTAGGTACTCGGGATGTCGGCCTGGACAGTAGTCACGGAAACCGCACCCGGAAGGCAGTCTTCCTAAAGGCAGCGTCTGCCTGATTGTCTTTCTCGCCATCCTGCGTGGATCTCTGCAGGCCCCCACGTGTGACAACCTCCCATGCTCTTCTAGTACTTTCTCTGATGGTTATAACATGACACCTGAGCACTTTTCACAGTATGTCTCTGTTTGACAAAAAAGAGGATGCTTTTCCTGGCGTTTCTCAGGGGTTTTGAGAGGTCCAGGGCCATTACTATTATTTGAGGTTCCCAAATCTTAAGAAATAAGCACTACAGCAGAATTACAAAAATATTGACTGTTAATTTTTACATTTAATAGATGAATCAACACAAAACATGTTACAATAAAATCATTCTATGGATGAGATATTTATAGAATTTATAATGTTCTATAGAGTGCTTGGCCCAATAAAGTGATATAGATTTAAAATTATATCTTGGATGGCTTCTTTCAAGCTTGTCAGTGAATCTCTGTGACCTCATGCATCTCGTTTGAAGATGTCAGCAGTCCACACATAAGGCGTTTCCTTAATTTTCTTAAATCCTAGACTCTGGGAGCATCGGCCCTCTCCGCTCATTTGTGATAGGTCTTGGCTTTTCTTGACTAGTAAATTAGCAGCTTCTGGAGCACAAAAATGGGGCCTTTTACATAGTCTTTCTTTCTCTGGCCACAGAGTAACATCTGGCAAATAGTAGCAGCTCAATAAAAATGGACTGAATTTCTCATATACGTATTTGTTTGAATTTTGCAATCATCTGTAATGTGGAGATTATTTAACAAAAAGATTCTTCTATCCTGAAAAAATCTGAATATGGACCTTTTGTTCTCTCTTTCTTCCTGGAAGCAGGAAGATGGTGGCTGAACCATCATGGGTAGAGTTGGTGGAAGTGGTGAGAAGTGGTTGAATTCTGGATATGGTCTGAAAGATTTGCTGATTGGAGTGAGGGTGTGAAAGAGATAGAGAAGTCACATGCATCTCCAAGACTTTTTGCTATAACAACAAAGTTTCCATTTACTGAAATGGAGACCACTGCAGGAGAAGCATTTGAGGGTGGAGTGTGTGTTAAGATCAGAAGTTCTGTTTGGCTACGTTAAGTCTAAGTTGTACATTAAACATCCAAGTGGTGTTGACCAATATGGAGTGGTCAAATTAAGGTGATATACATATATATATATAGTGAATAGCTATATTGAGGAGAAAAAAAATATATCCTAAACCTCCCATCTCCTCTCTCACATCTGAGGAGAGAAATGACTTGCTGAAAAATAAAAACCAATCAGGCTCTGTTCACTCACCGGCTTCTCCCTCCTCCCCAGGAGACACAGGAGGGAGGTGGAAGGTGGAGATGGCAGAGGAAATAGCCAAGGCTAAGGCATCTGGCTTGATGGAGACATGATCATCTTTGGGAAGATCATCGGCAAGGAAATCCAGCCAAAATCATTTTTGAGGATGACTGGTGTCTTGTTTCCATGACACTTCCCCTCAAGTACGAACATATTTTCTAGTGCTACCCAAGAAACGTGTATCCCAGATATCTGTAGCAGAAGATGATGATGATGAAAGCCTTGGACACTTAATGACTGTTGACAAGAAATGTGCTGCTGATCTGGGCCTGAAGAAGGGTTATGGAATAGCAGTGAATGAAGGTTCAGATGAGAGACAATCTATCACGTTCATCTCCATGTTCTTGTAGGCAGGCAGATGAATTAGCCTCCTAGTTTAGCACGCTTTAGGGATAATGTTCTCTTCTCTAGGCAATGATCAAGTTTGCAAGTTCCAATATGTCAAACAGTACACTTATTTTTGCCTGTGTATGGAGTGATTGAAGAAATAATTTTTAAAAAATCCATACATCATAAAAGACAGTGTTGCATGGTTTACAGTAAAAACAAAAACCAACAATCAAGGACCAGAACACAACCTTGAACACTCCAGAGACTTTTTTCTAACAAGAGAATTTGATTATATTACTCCTTTGATCAAAATTGGTTATAATTTCCCATTGCCCACAGAAAAATGAAATCTAAACTTGTTTGTACCGCATACTTACTTCCTTATGACTGGCCCTTTCCCTATCTCTTCTGCTACAACTCCAGCCTGTATTGTAAGACCTAAAATTTTAGGTGCTCCCTTCACATCTTTGGGCCTCACAGGGCCTCCCAAGGGCCTAACTGTGAGTTCTGCTCTCGCCAGATATGCCTTCCACTGGGCCAGCTCCGCTATCAGCCAGACCAGGCGCATCCCACTGGCTCCTCAACCTAATGGATTTCACCTGTCAGCCCTCGAAACTATTAAAATAAGCTAATCATATCTTCTGAAGGGAACCAGGGGTCACCCCACCCTCTGGTTACTACAAAGGTTACCTCCCATAGCCCCTGCTGGTTCACTATGCTGGATGCTCGATGCTCGGTAGTGCAACCCCTGTGTGGTCCCGCTTCGCATGCAGTGCCTTCCTCTTCCAGGTGGCGAGTGTATGTGACTAGTAACCTGCTACCAATCTCATCTGTCCAGTGTCAAGTGCTGTGTGTTCAGCCATCTCATATTATTCAGGGCAGAGGATTCCTCCTTCAGCAACAGGGTGAATAGGAGGTGATCAGGACACAGCCACTTTTCTTTTCTCTCCAAATCCCCCTTCTACCAGCTCCTTCACCTCCATGTTCTATCACATTGAATTTTCTGTAGTTCTCGAGAAACTCTTAACTATTATGCCTCCTTGTATTTGTTTCGTCTGCCTAGAATCCTCGTCTTTTTTGACTGCCTGGTAAACTCTTATTCATTCAACTTTTGACTCAAAATCTGCCACCTTTCCTGAATTAGGCCATTGCTATGGCGAAATTAATGTAGCAAATTGATTTCCCTCAGTTTTCACATGTCTCTGTAGCCAAGGTGATGACCCTTGGTCAGACTCTGAGAACTAAAATACTAGAATGTTCACATAGTTCCTGGGTAATGATGTTATTCTACACACCTGAAGTAGTGGCTCATTATAAACCAGGTGATCAGCATATTTAAAGTAATCATAAATATTCATGATAAGTACCTGGTGTCTGGTTTGGGGTCCACCCCATGGCTGGTCATGTGGTAGGTATGTGACCAGCTCCTTTTAAGAACTTTGGGCTCCAATATTCAAATAGACTTTGGAGGACAAGAAAGCCTTCTCTAGTCTTTGCTTGTGGATATCTTTTTCTTGCTGTGTCTGCACTGTTTCCTTTGGTATAATAAATCAACCTTGCATATATGTTGAATCACGTGAGTTCTTCCAGAGAATCACCCAACTAGTGAGTGGTCATGGGCCTACCAGAAACAACTGTCATTTTCCCTTGTTCCCATTGCACTTAGTGTATAACCTTTTTAAAGAAATATCTTATTCTACTACGCATACTTACATAATTACTCGTTTAAAAGCATATCTAGACTGTAAGCTACTTAATGCCTTTTGTTAGCACCTAGCACAGTATCTGATGTAAATCTCTGAATATGAATCCTTTCTGAAAGAAATATAAAACAGTCCACATATATACTTTAAAAAATAAGCATAGAGAATAGTTCTGTTGGAGATCATAAAGGAAGGTAGAGGGTGGAGACACATTTTCTAATAGCGACCACAGAAGCGGTTTTCTCAGGTCAGAGTTCAATCGTGGCCACCAAAACTCCGCATTCTGTCTCAAATTGTTACTTATTTACTCCAAAGATTAAGACTCTCGTAGTTGCAAAGAATCTGTGCCAGGATAGCCCAGGAGGAGATCACCACATGGCCACAACTACCTAACAAGTAGTGCTTTCTGAATTATGTATAGAAGGAAATAAAACTCCATACCCCTGCTTCCACCCCTGTCCTCACCCCTGCACTCAGCTTATTTCAGCATTTTCCCGGCTTCACAGGACAACGAGAACTGTCAAAATAACTGGTGGCAACAATAGCACGGTCACTTTGGCAACCAGAAGTCCAGTTTACTATGAGAGAACATATTAGTTAATGAAAACTGAGTATCCATGAAGGACACGTGTAACTGCAGAGAATGTAAACAATTTCAGCTTATTTTCAGGAAACAATTTTAATTTCAGAATAAAAAAAAAAAAGACCCCATTTAATTCTCTTTCCTTATTGTGAAACTAAGCCATAGAATTTTAATGAAAGGAGAAAGAAGAAAAAAAAAAAAAACCAGTTAGCAGAGGATGGTTTCGATCCATCGACCTCTGGGTTATGGGCCCAGCACGCTTCCGCTGCGCCACTCTGCTTCCTGGAGCACTAACTCTCCTAGGAATACCCTTAACTCTATTAAGAGGCGATTTATTCAGACTATCTTTCCTTGGAAAGTCTGCGGGAGGTCGCCTATTTATTTTAACATCTTGGCTACCAAAAGTTGCCAATTCTCTTTAGGATAACGTCGCTACTAGAATTAAAGAGAAAACAAAATTAGGAGTAGAGAAGTAAAGATTAACACAGTTACTGGGCGCAGAGGTGGGGTGGGTGGCTAGATATTCAAAAGAGAATTACAGGTTTTAATAAACACGGAAGGAAAAGAAAACAAGCCGGGAAAAGAACCTGGGCTTCTGTGCGGCGGACGACAATTGTAGCAGGGAATCACCAACCACGTATTCATTTTTGGGAAGAAAACTCTTTTAGTCAGGTTTCCCTCGGTTAGTGATGGAGATGGTGAAGTCTTGCAACGTTTAACTCCTCTGCAGAGGGGTTTCGGCTCGAAGGGGCTTTGCCGCTGGGAGCAGAAACGCCGGAAGCACTGTAAACGTGCGGGCAAAGCAGGACTCCGTATTCCAACGAAGGTTGCTGCAGTTCTGGGCGCGTGGGTCAAGGCTCCTGCGCGGTCGTCCCAAAACATCTCAAGCAGTAAAAGATAACTAATGAAAAACATTAATTTCTTTGGTCTGACGCAGTCAGAAAAAACTTCCGCAATCTCCTACTTGGGGACGCAGAACACGCCAGAGACGCCTCCACAGAGGGCACGCTCGGCGTGCAGATAACCCGAGTCGTCCGTGACGTCATCTCCAACTGGGCTGCGAGGGGCGGGGCGGGATAAGCAGACGTTCCCACCTGCGCGCCTTCAGTCTTCAATTAGGTCCGCAATCCGCACATATAAGCAAATTGCTTCGGTAGTTTTGCTGGTTTTTTAAAGTTGGTCTGAGCTGTGTAGTCATGTCCGGACGCGGTAAGGGTGGAAAGGGGTTGGGAAAGGGGGGTGCTAAGCGCCATAGGAAGGTTCTGCGAGATAATATCCAGGGTATTACCAAGCCTGCCATACGGCGCCTGGCCCGGCGCGGTGGCGTCAAGCGGATATCCGGGCTCATCTATGAGGAGACCCGCGGGGTGCTCAAGGTTTTTTTGGAGAATGTGATCCGAGACGCTGTCACTTATACGGAGCACGCCAAGCGCAAGACGGTCACTGCTATGGACGTGGTCTACGCGCTCAAGCGCCAGGGCCGCACTCTCTACGGTTTTGGTGGCTAAGTCATCTGTTTTCAACAGCCTAACAGCTTTTCTCAATCAAAGGCCCTTTTCAGGGCCGCCCACGTATTTCTATAAAAGAGCTTAGCATTTTCGTCTCGTTAAGTTTTGGTCGTTTCGGTCCTTTTCCGTGGTGGTTGATTTAACTTTAACTCATAGATTACTTTCAGTCTCAAGCTCACGTTTTCGAAGTAGCGTTAAAAGTTGTAGTGGTATATGTATGTACAACCATTATATGCTCTCGCTGCTTTAATTTGTATTTACAGGCAAGGTTTTTTGGACGTTTATATTTTAGGTGCCAGTGAAAGCTCCCGTGGTGGTGTTGACTTGCTACCTCAAGAATTTTAGTTCTCGAGTTCTTGAGAGTTTTAAGTCGTGTGTATGCATGGTTTTCGAGTACTATAGAGAAGTAGGGTTACACTGCCCTGGAGGTAGGACAGACCTCCCTTTTCCTGCCTGTGTTCCCGTGCTCAAAATGGCGGAGACGGCGAAGAACAAACAAAGCCCGCGCCCGGCGGCGGGAAGGGCAGCCCTGGAACAAAGGCGAATTCACGAGCGGAACGGAGCGTCCCCCTAGGCAGGAGCGCACTCCTGGGCTCAGAGTGCATGCGCTGTTGCTTTCCTTGCCGAAGAAGCCTCTGTTGTACAAAAGGCGCTTGGGGAAAAATTAAAATACACACGTGGGGAGAGCTGGCAAGAATTGTTCAGCATAGAGGCTAATATATTTGTGACTTCCTGTTATGAAAATTTAACGTAGGTGGAAGGATGTTGCTTAATGAACAATATGTAAATATGTCACCTAAATTTAAGTAGACATGATAGCATTTTTTTTTAAAGTATAGATACAGGCATCAGGATATTTTACCCCAAATTATCAGGTATGAGTTGTAAGAAAAAAAAGTCCCATATAATCAGACTTAAACAAAATTCCCTCATGTCTATTACTCAGTTCACATTCAAAAAAATCCCTATTATGCCCCAAATGTCTTAGAGATCAGATTTGCTCAGAGGACGATCCCATCGCCCCTTTGGTTCTCTCTCAGGTCTCTTAATCTGCAACAGTTTTCTCCTCTCCTCCCACCCTTTTTTTTTTTTGACATTGATTTGCTGGAGACCTGACCTATAGCATGCCCTTCTGGTTTGGCTTGTTTCCTGATGGGGTCATTTTACTTGTCTTCTATATATTCTGTCTGCCCTGCAAGGTAGAAGTAATTTCCATAGACGTGATTGAAATCACGTCAATTTTGTTGTCAAGGAACAGTTTATAGACGATGTTATGTGTATGCTATTTGCACCACCTCAGGGGCACGTGATGTCAGGCTTATCCAAATTCGAGATGCTAGATGGATCAATCACTGGCTTAGGGTGATTAGTTCCATTATAAAATCAGGTTTTTCCTCCTTGTGGGCAGCAAATCATCTGTAGAGTGTGATACTTTGACTTCAGGAAAATCAGTGGAGCCATTTTGAATCTGATCTAGTATTTTAAAGATATGGACTTTAGTGCTTAAATACGAAAAGAATCAGATGTAATTGAAGCTGAGGCACCAGTTTAAGGAGATAAAGTTATATGAGGATAATTTAACAAATAAACAAAATTGAGCACATAGCATGTGCCAGGTACTGTTCTATGCTCTGGGAATTATAGCAGTGAATAACAGTGAACAAAACAATATTTCTATATTTGTGGGGCTTATATTTTATTGGAGGAGGGCACAAACAAACCAAGTAAAACATATAGTATGTCAGATGGTACTAAGTGCTATGCAGATCACTGAAGTAGGGAAAGGCATCAAGTGTGAAGGAAGGAGGCGATGTTTGAAATGTGGTCAGGCAAGGCCTTACTGATAAAGTGATGGTTGGGGAAAAAAGATGGAGAAAGTGAAGTTGCAAATAGAAGGAAGACCAAGATAGAAAGCCTGGAGATAGCGAGGAGTTATTGTGGCTGGGCAGGGGAAGGGCGAGGGAGTGTGGAGGAAAAAGAGATAAGGTCTGAGAGGTAAATGGAGGTCAGCAGTTCCTGTATGGCCTTGTAGGCCAGTGTAATACTTTGACTTTTACTCTGAGTGAGGTAGGAGCCATTGTAGGGTTTTCAGCAGAGGATGGACATGATCTGATTTATATTTTAAAATGATCTGTCTAGCTGCCTGGTGGAAAATAGACTGTGATGGGGCCAGGGTAGAAGTAGGGAGACCAGTTAGGAGGCTGCTATGATAACACCGTTGAGAGATGACAGTGGCTTGGACCAGTGTATTAGTGTAGGAGGCTGTGAAAAGTGGCTGGATTCTGTACATGTTTTGAAGGTAGGGTTGCTAGTTTTTTTCTGAGCTAGTGAATGCAGGGTATGAGAGAAAGACAATTCATGGATGATCTCAGTGATTTTAGCTACAGCAACTGGGATACAGATACCAACTGCTAAAACTGGGAAAAATATGGGAGGAACAAGTTTTGGGGAGAATCATAGGCTTAGGATTGGATATGCAGAGTTTGAGATGCTTGTTATATATCTAAGAGGAAGACAGGAAATAGGCAGTTGGGTATATGAGTCTGCAGTTTAGGGAACATAATTGGGAGTTGTCACAGTATAACTGCCATGAGAGGAAAAAATCCACAAGATCTGATAACATCTCTTAGGAAAGAAGGTTGATATTTAAGAGAAGCAGTTCAAGGACTGAACCCTAGGTCAGGTAAATAACGAGGGTTTGCTCTGTATTCGTGACATGTGGATTCATAACTTACAGTTTTACAAGTGCCTTCTGTAATTCTCCCTTCCTCCTGTGATTCTCAGAATAAGCAGAATAAATATTATCCTAAGACAAGAGAGGGGAAATACTCAAGAAATCTGCTTTAACCCTGCCTGCGCCCTCCTCTGATTAGTTGAGCTGATTCAGAGACACTTCTTTCAATTTTCAAACAAAGGGATTTAAACAAATCAGTTCCCAAATGCAATAGTGTTAGTCTATGTCAAAGTTTTCTCTATTCTGTATCAAAAGGAGAAAAATAAAGGCAGTGTAGTAAATTTTTCTTAATAATAAAAGTTAATGCAATTTATTTGGTATAAAGGGCCAAATTTATTTGGTATAAAGCTTTCTTGTTTCGAGGTTATTCTTAATATCTTTGAGGTGATAAAATATAGTTCTTTTATGAAATAAGATTGATAGTAGTCTTCTCAATTGTTGGCAGCCCCACGGCAGTCTTTGGGGTGGCCCTAGCTTTTCCTAGACTGGGAATGATTGTGGACAATGATTTCTTGATTCTCTTTGAGCTTTAAAAGTGTAGCAGCTTTTCTTAAGATGATTCTTCATTCTGGCCAGACACTACAGGGAGGTTAGGCAAAGGGAGCAGGAGGTGTGGGAAGAAAAAAGGGATAAAAAGTTACTAATCAGCTCTTGTGTGAGTTTCGAGAGTCCCTTCCTTATAACCCAACACATCTGACTATTAAATGAGGTACTCTTAGTTCTAGTGAAGGACCAGAAGCTCCCTGGAAAATAAGCCACATGTTACTTGAATTGGCAAGCAAAGGCAGGGAAGTCTGCCAGGCACTAGGTTATCCTCAAAACAGTTCAGGAGAAAGAGATGGTTCTAAAGAGGGGTGTAGACTGTTAAAGGGATTTGCCGGACAAGGAACCATAATTAGTGTCAAATACTAGTAGGCTTTTCTGCCCACTGCCTTGTTCAAGGCCTCAGGACTCTGAGAGTGCAATATGGGCAGGACCAAGGGCACCTTCCCTATCACTTCAATCAGGCATTAGCCACAGCTAATATTTTAGAGAACGTTCTCTGTGCAGGCACCATCCTAAATGCTTTACTTGTGTTCTTTTATTGATCACCCAGCAATGCTATGTGATAGTTACTAATTATTATTCCCATTTTAGAGGTAAAGACACGCTCACAGAGGGTTTGAGTAATTTGCCCAAACTCAGCATTCAAACAGGCAGTCAGGTCTGTGTCATGTCCTGGGGGATTCCCCCTTAAATCATGCTTGTATATTTCTTTTCATGAATGCACTGTTTTAAAATTTATTTAAAATTAACTCTGGAGAGCAAGAAAGGAATGCCTTAATTCTACATGGGGTTTAGAGAATTTTCTTCTTAAGCCCCATTACAAAATTGAGTCACTTATTTCATGTTCACAGCAATCTGCTATGTAGGCATTTGCAGATAAAGATTTGTAGCTAATAAGTAGAAAATGAGGTTTTTGAGCTCAGGTTTATACTGCCAGTGCCCATCGTTTCTCCTCCACACACAGTGCTCAGAAAAGTTAAACTTGCTGCTGGGTGATCCTTGGGTTCCAAGTCTCATTATACATATATATATATATATTTTTTTTAAAGAAACTTTGCCTGATAGAAGGATTTTCCTGTGCCTCCAAGAACATGTGTATCTTCTAACCGGTTTTCCTTTTGTTCTAATGCTTTATTTTCCCTTGGACCCTAAGTTTCCCCATTCCTATGATTGCAACTAGCCTCTTGCTCTGGAAAAGTCTAACAAAGTGCAGAAAGAGTCCTTAGAATTAGACAGATGGGGATTCAGATCCCAGTTTTAGTTATGTGTGTAAGGGGCTAGTTACTTAACCTTCATTCCTCAGGTCACTCAGCTGTAAAATGGGAGATTCCATTTCCCAGGTAATTGCAGGATAAAATCAGTGACATGCTAGGAAGGAACACCTAAATGTTAATTCCTTGTAATCCTTTTCTCTTAAAATCCCAGGGAATAAAGAAGTAACTGGACAAGGTCATTCCAGGACACAGAGGAGAAAGTTTCGGGAGAACTCTGGGAATCCTTGGGGCTGAAAAGTGAAGAGCCTGACAGATTGAGGCAGATCTCGATCCCCTCAGCCCGCAGGAATCACAGGTTGATGAATTAGCACTGGAGACTTTCACTTGCTTCCTCCGCGCCCTTGTTATCCTGTTGCCTATAGTGTCTCTTACACCCTTGTATATTAAGCTGGGTAGAAAATTCTAGTGGATGGTGAAACAGTTCCTGACCTTGCCGAGGTAAAATTAGGTACGTGAAATAATCCAAGAACGATGCATTCAGTGAAAAAATTAGTGGTCTTGAACGACGCAGGTATGAGAATGACTAGGTGAGATCAGCTGTGGTTTAGGAACACAAGCTGCAGAGGTGGTTTCTCTATCAGATGCAGCTCTAACCGTTTGCAAACTAACAGGAAGTTACAAAAAGTAGTTTCGTTTTCTCACGAATGATCTAATCTTCTCATTTTTGTTTAAAGGCCACTCGAAATTATTTAAGACTCCGTATTTTCCCCTGGTTACTCCCGATTAAGGGGAATGGGGATGACAAAATGAAGCTGAAAACGGGAAAACACACCTCTCGAGGTGGAGACAATTCTAGATAGAGATAAACCAGAACCGTAGGCTACGTTGTTTTTTAGTAGCTAAATGTAGGAGCCAAGTAAAATACACCATAATGTAACTGCATACAAAGGTACTCGTGGGCCTTCTTTCCGAACAGTAAGACGAAGTAATGTGTCCCGAAATTTATTACACTGACTACCCGACCCATTTTCATATTTGGAGAGTTACAGATCTTTGAGACAACGTGGGTGGCTCTTAAAAGAGCCTTTTGTAATCGTTGGCGCTGTAACACACTACATTTACTTGGAGCTGGTGTACTTGGTGACGGCCTTGGTGCCCTCAGACACGGCGTGCTTGGCCAGCTCCCCGGGCAGCAGTAGACGCACGGCCGTCTGGATCTCCCTGGACGTGATGGTCGAGCGCTTGTTGTAATGCGCCAGGCGCGACGCCTCGCCCGCGATACGCTCGAAGATGTCGTTGACGAACGAGTTCATGATGCCCATGGCCTTGGACGAGATACCGGTGTCGGGGTGGACCTGCTTCAACACCTTGTACACATACACCGAGTAGCTCTCCTTGCGGCTGCGCTTGCGCTTCTTGCCGTCCTTCTTCTGCGCCTTGGTCACCGCCTTTTTGGAGCCCTTCTTCGGGACAGGAGCAGACTTCGCTGGATCAGGCATTGCAAAAACGTACACACCACTTCTCAAACAATGGGAAGCAAAATACACCCCCGAACAAACGCCCTTATTATTTGCTTGATGTATATGCAAATTAGGTATCGCAGAATTGTGATTTCTGATTGGCTGTTTCAATATCTTAACCTCTGATAGGCTCTTTCTTTACTCCAAATTCTCATTGGCTCTTCCCGTAGCTCAACTTTAGATAACTTGACCTTTCAACTATAGACACTCTATGTAAATTAGAAGTGGCGTTGTTTTAGACCTTCCTTTTGATTGGCTCAAGTTTGTGTTCGGTTAATACCATAGGCTGTTTTACCAAACCGGCGCAGAGTATAATAGTCTAGCTTCTTGAGTTCCGATATGCTTCAATTTCTTTCGTTCGTCTCCTGATCTTGGTATTTCATTATGTCTGGACGAGGCAAGCAGGGCGGCAAGGCTCGTGCTAAAGCCAAAACTCGCTCTTCTCGGGCTGGGCTTCAGTTCCCCGTGGGCCGAGTGCACCGCCTGCTCCGCAAGGGCAACTATGCTGAGCGGGTTGGGGCTGGCGCGCCGGTGTACCTGGCGGCGGTGCTGGAGTACCTGACGGCCGAGATCCTGGAGCTGGCGGGCAACGCGGCCCGCGACAACAAGAAGACGCGCATCATCCCGCGTCACCTGCAGCTGGCCATCCGCAACGACGAGGAACTCAACAAGCTGCTGGGCAAAGTCACCATTGCTCAGGGCGGTGTCCTGCCGAATATCCAGGCCGTGCTACTGCCCAAAAAGACCGAGAGTCATCACAAGGCCAAGGGCAAGTGAACCGATTGAAAGTCTGTGCAGCTACCACCTTATCTATTACCCAAAGGCTCTTTTCAGAGCCATCCACATTTTCACATAAAAAAAGCTTGTAACTAACTGGTTCTAAGTTGTACTGTTATGTTTTATTACAGACTGTGTAGATAGTCACTACGTATCGTGGCTACTTGTGGCACTATTGTGCTTGAATTATCCAGGGAGACGGGACTTGTACGAGAAAATGTTTAGTATAATTAGGAGTTTTAATATAGTTAGAAGGAAGAAAGTTTACAAAACCTTTAGTTTTTGGATGGACAGGTTGACTCCATCAATGTTCCTTCATTAGTGCCCAGCACGTAAAGTATTTCTCCAGAGAGGAGGGAAACCAAAAGTAAGGAACTAGTCAATTTTGGAGAAAAACTAATATTCTACCCTGCGGAAAAGGCGGGTGGGGGTGGTAGACTTGGAAGGTCATTTAAGACTTACCGAATAGCAAAACGATAGAACCGTTGACAAATGGAAAATCAGCGCGGGTTTTTCAAATTCTGAACTGAAGCAAAATCCCATCTGGGCTTCTATAGGGAAGTCAACCAACATTTGTTGAGCACTTTTGTTTGCTCGTCATCTCCGGGCGGGGCTCATTACCTGTGATTTCCCAGGCACTCCACCCTGGAATCCTGCCATATAGGTCAAAGGCTTCACATAGTGCAGATAGGAAATGGCAGTCCAATGCCATTTTCTGAACTAACTGGAGGCTCAGTTCAGAAAAAGTAACCGTCTAAGAAAACAAAATACAAGTAAATCTGTTCTCAAAGTGTGGCCTTCAGAATCTTAGGCACCATTACATAGATCCACTGAATCAGAACTGGCATCTTACACCATCCCCAAGTGGTTCCCTATCTACATTTTGAAATGCTCTGACTACATTAGAAAATCAACTCCTTTGAATTGCAGACTGTAAAAGAGAGGGAATTGGAATGTGAAGTAATTCATCCAATCAGAGTCTCTAGTAATTGACCAATCACCTCGTTGACTCTTCAGCCAATGGTTTTATTGCGCGGGACTTTTGAAAAAGCGCAAGGCCAATCAGAATGTTTTTGAGACTATATAAAGGCAACTTTTTCTGTCTTATATATCTTACTGTTTCTCAGTTTTCCGGAAATGGCTCGGACCAAGCAGACAGCTCGTAAGTCTACTGGGGGCAAGGCCCCGCGCAAACAGCTGGCCACTAAGGCGGCTCGTAAAAGTGCTCCGGCCACCGGCGGTGTGAAGAAGCCCCACCGCTACCGGCCAGGCACGGTGGCACTGCGCGAGATCCGCCGCTACCAGAAGTCCACTGAGCTGCTGATCCGTAAACTGCCCTTCCAGCGCCTGGTACGCGAGATCGCGCAGGACTTCAAGACCGACTTGCGTTTCCAGAGCTCGGCCGTGATGGCGCTGCAGGAGGCATGCGAGGCCTACCTGGTGGGGCTCTTCGAGGACACCAACCTGTGCGCCATCCACGCTAAGCGCGTCACCATCATGCCCAAAGACATCCAGCTCGCGCGCCGGATTCGTGGGGAAAGGGCATAAAGCTTTTTCAGCACTGATTAATCCAACTCAAAGGCTCTTCTAAGAGCCACCTACTTTTCCTCTAAAATAGCTGTAATTCTAGGGAGTTTCTAGCAAGTCTTCTTTCTAATGTTTCTTGAAATTTTGTTTGAAATAGTGAGACTTACGAGGTTTACGTGGAGATTTGTTCTCAAGAATTGCTGAGTAAACTTGGCTGCACTCATTTTGCTGAGTACTGTGAAACTGCTGAGTTGAAAACTATCCTGATATTGTTGCCTGCTTAACTCCCTCTGCAGCCTTGTGCATTTTAAGTGGGTAGATCATAGGCAGAAGTTGCCTGAAGATGGAAACTTTGGCTCTGCCAGTAGGATGTAAATACGCTTAAGTTAAAAGTGAAGCAGTTTCGGCTTTGTTGTGAAATGTTTGTCTGCACGTTCAACAGTGAGAGCATTGTTTTGCTGATAGTTGGTTTCTAATATAAAAAATTAGACTGCTCAATCAGGATTTCTAATGAGCTTATTGGTGGTAGAGCCCTAAGGGATTTTACAGTCTTGGGACTCACAAAGTGTGGTCTCTCACCAGCATCATAGGCATCATTTGGGAGGTTGCTAGAAACATTCTCAGACTCCACCCAGGCCTATTGAGTCAGGGTCTATACTCCCAAGGTCACCTCAGGTGATTCTCAGGAACACTAGTTAAGAATTTCCTCTATTTTTAAAAATGGTGTTTTTGGTCTCATCAAGAAAAGCAGCCCGTCTGAACTCTCAGCAGGACTAACCGTTTGGAAACTGAACATTTGTTTATGTAATAGAAGTAAATGTTCTCTAAAGCAATTGCACATAACAAGGTGCACCTAAGATAGTTTTATTTCATTATAGATCAGTTGTCTCGATGTTGAGTGCACATAACACTCAATTGGAGGTTTCATAGAAATATTTCTGCTTGTGGTCCAATCAGTACCAATTTAATTGTGGTCTGTGGGGGTGGGCCCAGGCAATAGTAATTAAAACTCTGGTGCTTCTAACAGGTAGCTAGGGCCAAGACTAGATGCTACGTGAGTTCTAATCTTTTTTTTTTGTGAGGAAGATCAGCCCTGAGTTAACATCAGTGCTAATCCTCCTCCTTTTGCTGAAGAAGACTGGCCCTGAGCTAACATCCGTGCTGATCTTCCTCCACTTTATGTGGCGGGATGCCGCCACAGCATGGCCTGACAAGCGGTGCGACTGTGCGCGCCTGGGATCCGAACCCTGGCGGCCAGCAGCGGAGCGTGCGCACTTAACCGCTAAGCCAGGGGGCCGGCCCAATGAGTTCTAATCTTGTGATTAGCTCCTGTTTGATTCCAGGCTTAGCAAGGGGTTGTTGAATGGAATCAGGCTTTCCTTGGAGTTTGCCTCCAGCCAGAATATACTGGTCTTCAAAAGAGGACTTTCTGGCTTGCTTGATGACTGTTTATCTCACTGTAATGAATCAAATAGTCCCTGGCTTTTATAGCAATTTCTTAGGACAGGGCTGATGTGAGTCTATGCTAAGAAATGGAACAGCTTTCACTGGTTGACAATACCAGGTTGTCAGGGGTGCTACAAGGAGGAACATCCTGGACCTCTTGGCTGACAACCCGTGGAAACTTCTCCGTCATCACATTGGGCCTTTCCTGTACAGAATAGCACAACGTCCTGTTTGGGTATTCATCTGGTCTTTCTCCATGGGCTTTTTTAAATTTATTTAGCAATTTATCTTTTTTCAGGTATTGTTTTTATTTTTTAAAACTTTTATCGTGTGACATTTCGGAATATATGGAAGTAGGAATAACAGTTTTATAAACTCTATATATCCTTCACCCAGCCTCAACATCATCACCACTAACCAAATATGTTTTATCTATACATATTTCACCCCACTGCCTTGTTTATTGTAAAGTAAATCATTTCCTCTTGCATTGTTTTAATACACATCTACCATTTTAAAATCTAATTATACTGCCATGATTACTTCCCCAAAAAACAACATTTCTTAACGTTGATGAGTTTTAAAATTTATTTACTCCACATATATTTGTTGAGAGTTCACAATGTGCCAGATGTTGTTTTGTGCATGGGGGATATACTCAGAGAACAAAACAGACAAAATGCTTTCCTGGAATTTATATTTGAGTCTGGGATAGAGAGACAATACATTAGATAAATAAAGATCACATGTAGTATGTTAGACGTGAGAAGGAGAAAAATAAAGCAAGAATAAGGAGCGTTATGGGGAGTTGCAATTTAGGTAAGGTGACCAGTAAAGCTGGCCATAAGATAATGTTTTGGCAAAGACATGAAACGAGAGGATGCAAGCTGTGGAAAGAGGAGGGAGAGGGCTGAGGTGCCAGGGTGGCTGTATGGAATGGGCAGGACACAAGAGGAGATGAAGGCAGAGAAATAAAAGGATGCCAGATAAAGGGGGTGCCCTGGTGGCGCAAGCGGTTAAGTGCACGCGCTCCGCTGCGGCAGCCCGGGGTTCGCCGGTTCGGATCCCGGGCGTGCACCGACGCACTGCTTGCCAGGCCATGCTGTGGTGGCGTCCCATATAAAGTAGAGGAAGATGGG